>SWKJ01000201.1:600000-984927 GCA_019425465.1 Colletotrichum falcatum | reverse complement strand
GACGAGCATTTCCTTTTCTATGCTTCCGATTCCTGTGACTTGCAGGTGCTGGAGAACGGCTATGTAATGCTTCTGTTCAACCTTGCCCCCCCCCCCCCCCCCCCTCAGAAGCTTTCCATCTCTTCTTTCGACGCTCTATGCCCGAGGGAATTGGCAGCACTAGGTAGGTAGTTGATATGTGGACCTTAGATACCTAGGTATGCAGCCCTGAAGGGTCTCGGCATGCTTTTGTATCAATTGCCCGCGAGGAGCACAATGAGAAAAAAAAAAGAAAAGAGGAGGTCGAGGTCTCCCAGCCTCGGTCCTATATCTCAGCGTCCACCCCTGTCGCCGCCAGCCCGGGCGCCCCTCTCCGGCGCCGAGGCTCGGCAAGAGACGAGAGGGCCGCGAAACTGTTTGAGGGCCCACATTGTGCCGTGCTCACACCCACGCGCGCGGGGATTCCTGTCCACTATCACGAATGGTTTACTTATCTCAAAGTCGAAAAGATTTGAAGAAGAAAAAAAAGACCAATGGAACCGCGGTTGCACTCTTGCGGCCGCGACAAGGGCGGGTTGCTGCGTTGTGCTCGGCATCGAGCCGCTGTCCAATCTCAATGCATATGAGTTCATGACCGGCGGACGATTAGATAGGAACGCTGCCGGGGAGGATCCGGGAGGAGGGGGGACAAGGATGCAAAAAGAAAGCCCGGTCTCCAGTGTCTCCACTTCGCGTGGGAGAGCGTCAGCGCTCGTCCCCAGATGATGGTCTCTTATCGCACGCGCGCGCAGGGATTACATGCTGAGGTATCCAAGGTGGTCCCTCTCAAGGTTGCACAAGTACATACATGCAGGTATGTACGGAGTAATGATGATAATAATCTAATACGGTTGGATAAACACAGCATTAAAGACGCGGGGTTAAGGACCCCTCACTCGAAGAAGAAAAGAAAGAAGAAGGAAAAAAAACATTGAGGCTCAACATGAAATCCATCTACACAACGGGGCAGCGGGGGTAGTGTGCATATATAGCGTGCACCATGACAAAACTCTGATAGCAGATGATCTTCTCGCTCCCCTCGCTCACCAGGCTCTCGGACTAGGTATCTTCTCTTCTGTCTTTAGGTAATCATCTCCCTAGCCGAACCCCATCGCCCCCGGACAAGACAGGGATGGGGCGGGATGTTTGGTCTGATTTGCAATCCAGATATCCGATGCCCCTCGACGTGCGCGGCATACGTACCTAGCAGGTATCAAGGGAGAGGGGGTGGGCAAGGCGGGATGCGATTGATTAGACATTTTACCTATCAGACGCTGCACAATAAAACGGGAAGAGGGGAAAAAAAACCTGGTGTCTCAGTCTCATACACGTCCCTCCTTGAGATTGCCATGCCCACACTGCCAAATTCCACCTGGCAAAATAACCCAGACGACGGTGTCCAATGAGGCACCGCTAGTGCCCAGTGCGCACGCCAAAGAAAACAACAACAATATTGGGATATACTGTATACAATCGTCGGGCGCAGAAAAGCACCCTCCCCCCAAACGGGAAAGAGGGGGATCGAAAGCGGGAGACTCTGCGTCATGGCGAGTTTCTGGTGAGGAGAAAGGAAAACTACTCGCAGCCGTCCCCAGGAAAGGATGGTGGTCACTCTCCATTTTTTTTCTTTCTTTTTTTCTCTGGCGGACGGGAGAGAGACGGAGGGGAAAGGTGGAAAGACGGGGGAGGGGAATGCAGGGCGCCTCGTCCCGAAGGTTCGGGCAGGGGTGGGTGAGGCGGCGGATTATCACGGATTCCAGGCGCTTGCACCGGAGATCTGCTTTCGCCTCCCCCTCACCAGTGGTAGGAGGCACCGTGGCACCCAAGTTGCCGGCCTAGGCATATTCCTCTGACCGAGTTTGAGAGGAAGAGGGGATACCTACGAATTACGACGCGATGGCGAAAAGCGCACCACCCACAAGGCTCACCAGTCTTTCCCCCAGTCCCACACTCTCGTTCCACACATGGTCCCTCAACAGTCTCCCTGCGGCGGTGGTGCGCTGGTGTTCCATTCGAAATGGCGTGCAAAGGGTCTTCCTTCGCGCGGTCGCGGCCCGTGTAATTAACTCCAAAGAGAACCCGCAGCAAGCAACAAGAAAAAAACACAGCCAACCGGGGTCAACTACCGCCGTCGGACCGATAATCGATACCAACTTCGACCCAATCGAACTCCACCACCGACGACCGACGGGAGTATTCCACGCCAACGCTCTTCACAGAGACAATCAAGAACCTTTTAGAGGGTGAACGGAAGAAGACGTGCACTAGAAGAGGGGGAAAGAGAGGGGCGAAAGAAGAAAAAGAAAAAAAGAAAAACAAGAGGGCAAGCTGGTAGCTGCACTGGCGCCCCCCCCCCCCCCGGAGCTCTGGGTTGGCCAAGCTTTACCTTATCGCACCTTTCCTCTACCTAGCCCTCCACACTTTCCCCTCGGGTCTCCCCCGCTGGCCGTGTCATTGGACAGTTGGCTGGCCCGCCGTGCCCCGAGCGGACGCTTTAGGCAAGTTACTTCTCACCTTTTGGGCCGGAGGAAAGGGACGGACGGCATGGCGAGGCGGTGGCACCCTTGGGGATGCAGAATACGAGAGAGGCAGAGAAGAGGGAGATTTCAAGTATGTGTACCTCCACACACGTCCAGCATTGCAGGATGATCCCATATCAACTGCACGCACGCCCGCCCGCCTGGTCCTCCACCCACATTCACTTTTGCTACCCGGAATCCTTTGCTTTCCCAAGACCAAACGGTTTCCCTCTCACTTTCCTCTTGCCTCCCTGCCCGGTTGCCAGTGTAACTAGGTGTATGTAGACAGTGTAGTGTATGCTGTGCGTGTGGAACGTTGCAGCTTACAGCTCTTGTTTGACTGACACCAGGGAGGAACGTCTGTGTCTATCCCTCTGCGATTGCCCTCCAAAGACATTCCAGACCGGTCCAGCTCCATACCTCCTTCCACACTCGCCCATACCTATCTACATATCTACACACCCGAATTTTGCCCTCGCCTCCTTCCTGTATTGACAAGACAGCAAAAGGCGCCCCTTTCGGTTTCCGCCCTTTTCTCCGAGCAGCGCCCGATCCCCCATTTACATCGCACCATGTCAAGGACCAGAGCCAGTTAATCGTCCGCATCCCTCTCCAAAGTGGCACCGTCCCTTTCGTTATTTGATACCAACAAACGAGGCTCATCTTCTTTAAACCGGCTCATCGTCACAACTGCGTCTCGAAACCTTTGCAACGATATTTCAACCAAAGATGCTTCAATTGTCGACGCTACCGAGTCGGGCCGGCTACAGCCCCCTCGTGCCCTCTCCTCTCAATCCGCAAGTCCACGCCATCACGCCGCAGCGGTGTCAGAGACTGCGGGAAAAGAGACGCCAGCAGAGCCGTGGGGATGTGAGCCCGACCCAGAGGCTGCTTCGTCACAAGGCTGCCATGGCCTGGAAGTCGGAGGCCCTGACGCGCGAGAGCACGATCTACACCCGCGAGGAAATCCTCGATATCATCGCCGAGTGCGATCGTCAAGACGCCGCGGCGAGGGGGAACGCCCCCCTCATTACCACCACCTCCTCCGACGATACCACCACCACCACCACCACCACTAGCAACAACAAAAACAAGCGGATAGAGAAGCAGTATCCCCGGGTACACATCCGCGAAGCACACTGGAAGGAGCAAGACGGCGAGGAGTACGACTTCTTCTGCGAGGCCGACGAGTTTGACGCCGGCGATCTTGACGAGGGCTCGCGGCAATGGTCCTCATTCGTCCCCAGGCTGCACAGCCCATTCTCCAAAGATACGGCACGCCGCGTTGTGTTGGCATTTGGACTCGTGTGTATCTGTGGGTGTCTGCCGGTGCTTCGAGCCAACGGTTTTCACATCTACCCGGCCACTGAGACGCCATAGAGGCGCCCGCAAACCCTCCGGCTCTATTTCTGTCTCTTTATAAACAGCCGAACAAAACCACGGCTTCGACATTCATTAATCGTAGTGGGGCACCTTTCTGGCAGTAACCTCCCCTGAAAAAAATCAAGAGAGGAGTCTATTCGGGGCGGCGTTCGATCGTCGCTCATACATCATGTCAAACAAGCTCTCACATGTGGAGCAAATATTACACACCGTCTCAGCGGTTCTGGGAAGCCTCGGCGAAGCGAGGCTACCTTTTCTCATTGTCGGGCGGGGCAGCGGGGCTTCTTTTGTCTTTTGGGGGTTCGGCGTTGACTTGCTTCGCGGCTTGCTTGGCAGCCTCGTCCGCAGCATCATCCATGGCTTCTCCTTGTTTGGCCTGCTTGGCATGGTTCACCTGCCAAATAGCCCGTTCGATCTCGACGGCCAACTCGGGCACGTCGAGCACTTTTGCGATATGCTGCCCATTGGCCTGCGACAGCAGGATCGCCTCGTCCTTTGCGTTTTCCGCCTCGCCCTGCAGAGGTTTGCTTTGGCCCAGGGCTGATTTCGACGGCGTTTTTGTCGTGTTTCTTGGAAGCAATGGCGTATAGATGTCGTTTAGCAGCTTCGACGGGGACAGGGCCAGGAGTTTGTTGTCAATGAGGAACCGGAGGTGTTTGCCTCCCTCGAGAGCTCGCCAATGCGACCAGGCCCTGTAGGCCAAGTAGAAGAAGGGCAGATTAGGGATCCTGGCGGATCGTAATGTCAGCAAAAGTCTCATTTAATGAAACAAAACTTTTTGACACATCACTTACACCGGTACGAGCGCGAAGGGCGCCGATATGGGCATGCCAATCAGGCACCATATAAGCTTCCTCTTGTGCAGCGCGTCCCGCTCCGTCGCCAGTGTTCTCACGACCTGCTCTGCCTTTTGCATGGGGATAACCTTGTCCGGGAAGACCAGCTCGATCTTCTCGTTGCCCCTGAGCTCATCATCCTTGCGACGCGCCGAGATGGGCGGGACCGACTTCAGGCCCCATTCCTCATAGGGGATCCGGCGAAGGGCGTAGTTGCCGTAGCTGACGACCTTCTTCTGCCAGCCGCTTTCCCTGGCCTCCCAGCCGGCCCACAGCTTTGCGGCCTTCTTGCCAACCTTGTCCGCCAAGCCTTGCTGGCTGTTCGTCGCAACGTTGAGGCGCTGCGAGTAGAGCAGAGTCCGGCTCGTGGTGAGCGGGAGGAGGTAGAGGCGCATGGCGGTTACCGGGGCACACACAGACCGAGCGATGATGCGATGGCGGAAAAAAGAGAGACAGGGAGGAGCGGTCGTTGTCGTTGGCAGCGGCCCTTCGATCGGTTGGTTGAGGAGACACGACGGTGAGCCCCGCGGGGAATTGCGATAGGACGCAGTGGGGGAGGGGAGCAGTGTGCGCTTGGCTCGGGGGTCAGACCGTCAGAGTAGTTCAACTCGTCACGACCTGCATGCCGGTATTTTATGTATACTTGGTCGAGGAGGGGCGGCGAAAAGTCGTGGGGAAACGACACGATGCTGGGCGGCCTCTCGGTCCTTGTTCTTCGGCGGGAGGCAATTTTGACGTGTGTCGTGGAGTCTGCGTTTGCAAGCTCCCGGCCCATTAAGCGATTGAGGCTAGCACGCCAACCCCCCCTGTCGTCCGTCTTAGCTTCTGGGTCAAGCTTCTTGGATTGAACCTGGACGACAGGCAGTGACGCAGACGAGCGTCATAGGCTATTACCGCGTTTTAAGTGGTGCGTTAGGTTCGCGATCCGTTGTTAGAGCGTTATCTGGGAAGGATCCCCAGAGCTTAAGAATGACCAGTTGGGGGGGGCCCCAGTCAGGCTGCGCAATGAGGGAAGAAACAGCGAGCTAGGGGCCTCTACCTGCTCCAAAGCGTGGGATCGGGTCCACAGAGCGGTAGACTGTAGTGTACCTTGTCTTTTTTTTTCGTTCTTTTTTTCTCGGCTGGTCCCAACTTGCGCTTACGCAAATTGGCCCTCGAAACACTCGCTAAAAAGAGATGCTGAACCGTGAAATGCCTACCTATCGGCCGGCGGATAGGTACGTACCTACATTTCCCTCCCTCGCATCGCATCCACCTAGATAGGTAGGTACCTTGTCTCAGTAGGTAGTTACGGAGTACCCGGCCCACCACTGCTACCGCATTCTGCCTGTCGCCCAGGTCACGGTCCATTGGATATCCTGCTTCCCTCCATCTGTCTATCCGTGTTGCGCTGGGACGGGTGTTGCAGTCTTTCTGCAAGGTTTCCCGGTTTGCTGGAACGCACCTGGGCGAAGAAGGTGCCGTCACCGATTTCCGATTCAACAGTGGAACAGCTGGAGTGTGTCGTGTCGATCGTCTTCTTCATCTGTCCAACTCTCTCTCTCTCTCTCTCTCTCTCTCCTTCTCTTCTTCGGTGTGTGTCTGTGTCTTCAGAGCGGCTGGACGACGCCAACGACATTGACGCGACGGAGCCAAGGAATACCTACCAAGGCCATCAGCCAGCTGCGCTAGCTCCCTCCATCTCCACGAGACACACCCACATACACACAGCCGTCGCCGCCTCTGCCTCCGCGGCCATTGAGAGAACACAGGGCACCCAACGGTTGCTGACCATCTCCCGTCACGCGCGCCCGCCTCTCTGGCCCGTAATACTTTCACATTTCCTTTGCCTCATCTTGCTTTTGCAGCTCTCCCTTGCTTTTCAGACCAAAACCCGGCCTTCTTTCGCTTCTCTCGCTCCCTCGTCGTCACCATTTCCTTCAATCCTCTTACCAGTGTACCGCCTTCGACCATATATACGTGCACTACCCCAAACTACCACACGCGCTAGTATCGATAGCACATACATCGTGTAGCTTCGACCGAAAGGCGGAGTGCATATTAATATGCGAGCCTTGTCCTGCGTCATTAAGACAGCGTTGAACCTCCGACGCCCTCGGTCACTGTCCGCATCGACATAACCTGCATCTTTCTGCTTGAACCGCGGTCCCAACCGCGATGAGCACATCTAGCCATCCACCCGGCAGTTCTGGCTCACGGGATCTCAGAGCATCGGTTGGCACAAGCAGTACCGCCATCGAAACAGGTGCCCCGCGACTAAGAGGGCCACGATCGCTTCCTCGTAAGATTGAATTCTGGCCCACTCGCGCCACAACCTTCACAACACAAACCAACCAAAGAGGGGCCACCGCTGACTATTTCAACGCGATATAGCCTGGATCGACTCGTATGAGATTCGATACGGAGCACCGACAGAGGATCAGCTCCAGCTACTATCGCCCCTGCCTCGAGCCGTTCCACCTCAGCACAACCACTCTCCCAACGAACCCGACCGCCGCGTATCGAAAGACGGTTATGTCGACTGGACTGGTGACCCCGTTCTAGAAAACGCCCGCCCGAGGACCAAGGCCAGGCTCACAGACGTCTTCCGAGGAAAGGGCGCATTGCACGGCAGGAAATGGGACCATTTGCGAACCACAGAACCCGTCATCGTCTCGGCACACAGGCCCGCGACCCAAGGCCCGCCAACAGCATGGAGAGACTTTCTCCAGTCGTCGGCCTACGGGCATATGGAAGGCGAAGAGTCGGAGGTCGTGGACGTCGAGGTTCTGGATAAGCTGCAGCCCGGCTTCAACAAACGACACGACGACACCGTTCATCGAGATTTGGAAAAGGCATCGTCGAAGCAGAAGCGTCCCAAGACCATGTGGCAGAGGATATGGTCTCTCATCTTGCGACATTACCTTGTACCCCTGGTCTTCCGCCTCACCGTCATGCTCACATCCATCGTGGCGCTGGCTATCGCAGCACGCATCTACCGGCATGAAGATGATAAGAGCAACACCAGCCCAGAACGCGCACAAAGCATAGTCGCCGTCGCCGTCGACACAGTCGCACTGCCATATATAGGCTACATGCTGTGGGACGAGTACACGGGCAAACCATTGGGCCTGCGACCCGCTGTCCAGAAAATTGCCCTCATACTGCTGGACCTCTTCTTCATTATTTTCAAATCAGCCAGCACGTCCCTGGCATTTGAATCCCTCGTCTTCCACAACGTCGAGGCAGGCCAGGTGAGGCAGCTCAGCCAGGCGTTGGCGGCTTTTATGTTGGTTGGCCTGCTGGCGTGGACCATGAACTTCATGGTCAACATTTTCCGCACAGTCCAGCGACTCGGAGGTGCAGAGGATGAGAGCTCTCACGATCACATGTAGTTTGGGTGTCCCGCCTCGTTCTTGTTTGTTGGTTATACCCGGTGTGTATTAAAAGCCTGTACTATAGCTGGAGCGTGGGTCGGTTGTTGTGGTTACTTGCTCCTTTGTTAATCATGAATATTTTCTGGCTGTGTAGTTGAGTCTTGCTGTTCCCAGTTGCACAAAATGGGCTTCTGACTTGAGTCCTTTGGAACAGTCGCTTCATGCACTTTGTATGAATTCTGTTGATGGGCGTTTCTCGTTTGGCAGCCTCTCGAGACGGAACCCTTCCCTCCCTGTTGTACACGGATAAACGTAAAGTCTTACTCTTCATATTAAAGAGCCTGGGGTATCTCATAAAGGTACCTAGCATTGGCTCCTGTTTCGAACCCTGCAAGAGCGGCATTGGCCGAAGTCACGGGAGGCAAGGACAACGTTGCGAGGGAATGGGAAGGAAGGATATTGGCCTATTCTAAGCGGCCCAGGCAAGGAAATAGATAGATGTCAGTCAGAAGGTCCCTAGTCCCTTTGCAGATATTCATTGTTGTATCACACACACACACATACACACAAATGAAGAATGCACTTGGCATCCTTTGCATATTGGGAGGGGAACAACAGCCAGGACAGGTATCTCTTTCGTAGAAGAGAGACGGCTTTGATGAATACTGAGCTCGAGAAACGGCGACTTCCGGTCATTCATTGTGCCTTGTCGAGGGTGCAGAGTGGAACATACAAGAGTGTCCAAAGACAAGGCAAAGAGAGGAACATATCAAACAAGGTACGGATAGTGTAAGGCTGATTAACCCCATCGCCGACCTTGCAAATCGTCCACCCCCGGCCCAAGCAGCAATTAAGCACGACAGTGACAAAGCACGCCTTTCCTTTTGCAGCCTGCCAAAGACGCAAGTGGAGGGCGGTGGAAGACGGCAGTTTCCTGCGCTAGACGCTTCCAGGCGCCTGTTCCACTTTTTTCCCTCCGGCAGCCAGCCAGTCTGTCCCAGTCCCAGTCCCAGTTCCAGGCACCCCCAGCCCAGCCCGTGGGTGGTTCAGACACCACCACTGACCACGACAGAGAGGCTCCACCACCACCACCACTCGCGCTGTGACTGAGTTCCGGGTTGGAGGTGGCCCGTAGGCGTCAGTGGTCTGGTTTCGCTGCCAAGTGTGGGCCGGGCTGACCTTCTTCAGACCTCCCTCCACCACCGGACGCCTCCATACATACATAGTAGGTACGCACCTCTCACACACACTCTCGCCCAGCAGGCGAAACCCCATTACCCAAGCAATCCTTATAACCTCCTCCTCGTCGTGTCTGCCTGATCGCGTCCTGTCCTCGGCTCGGCTCTGCGTTTGGGCTAGAACCCGTCCTCTTCTTCTGCTTTCACTTTCACGGCGCCATTTGACGATTTCCTTCGTCTTCTGCTCTGACTCAGACAAAGGCCACCGCGTTCCTTCCCTTCCACCAGTTGTAAGATACCTAAGTGGGTAGGTACGGTACGGATACCTCCCTCCCCCGTCAGGCATCCTCTCCCTCCTTCCAACCCTTGCGACCACGACCTCGCCTTTCCGCCTTTCGCACTTCGACGTCGATTTCTGGAGCCGTCGAGGTCTGTGCCGCGAACGCACGCATCCCTTTCTCCCCCCTTTCCTAACCCATTTTGACTCTTTTGTCCTTTTGGCCACAAACAGAGCAGGGCCGAATCCACATATACTCATTATCTCTTCCTCTATCTACAGGCGACTCCTCTGAATCCGTCATCTTTCGCAGCAGGTTCTCCCCGCTCCCCACGACAAGTCGCCCCCCTCCCCCCCCGGAACCAACATCCTATCGCCCCCCCACCACCACCACTACGACGGCCACGACGGCCTCGCCGATTTTCTCTGCCGACTGCGTCCTCGACCCGAGATCCTCGGACCATGTCAGCTGCCAAGATGGCGCCCGCTACCCAGATGCCTCCGGTTCCTAACCGGGAGGACATTGGGGCTACGTGAGTGGACCTCCGAGGCCTCTCGACGGCACCACCGTTGGCCGGCATCCCCGCGCTGACTGAATACAGATGGAAGTACCTGGAGGCCGGCATCCAGCGCATCATGCTGGATCTTGAGCGTGGTATCGACATGCAAATCGTAAGTCGCGCCGCCCCGCGCCGCCGCATCGCCTCCTCCCTATCCTGATCCGATGAGGAGTGCTAACCGTCGTTTGCTGCAGTACATGGGAGTCTATACGTACGCCATCACCGAATGACCGCTGCCAATAACCCTTCTAACAGTGTCTCTAGTGCCGTCCACAACTTCTGCACCTCCCAAAAGGCCGTTGGGTTGTCGGTTCCGCAGGGAAGCATCGGGTCCGGTAACCACAGAGGAGGTGAGCCGGATCACGACTCCTTTCTATCGTCGTGTAGGGCCGACATGCTGATCTATATGGATAGCTCATCTTCTCGGAGAGGAGCTCTACAACAAGCTCATCGAATATCTTAAGCTGCACCTCGAGGGGCTCGTTCAACAATCCAAGACGCACACCGACGAGGCGCTGCTGACCTTCTACATCAAAGAATGGAACCGATACACAATTGCCGCCAAATACATCCATCACCTCTTTCGGTATCTTAATCGCCATTGGGTTAAGCGCGAGATGGACGAGGGCAAGAAAAACATATACGACGTGTACACTCTACATCTTGTGCAGTGGCGCCGGGTGCTTTTCGAACAGGTTTCCACCAAAGTTATGGAGGCCGTTCTAAAGTTGGTCGAGAAGCAGCGCAATGGCGAGACCATTGAGTACGGCCAGATCAAGCAGGTTGTTGACTCCTTCGTCTCTCTTGGCCTCGACGACGCCGACCCCACCAAGTCGACTCTCGACGTCTATCGTTTCCACTTCGAGCGCCCCTTCCTGGCCGCCACCAAGGAGTACTACCAAAACGAATCGAAGCAGTTTGTCGCCGAGAACAGCGTTGTCGAATACATGAAGAAGGCAGAGACACGGCTGGAGGAAGAGGAGGAGCGTGTGCGCATGTACCTGCACGCTGATATTATCAACCCTCTGCGCAAGACGTGCAACCAGGCCCTCATTGCCGACCATTCGACGTTGCTCAGGGACGAGTTCCAAGTGCTCCTGGACAACGACAGGGAAGAGGATATGGCCAGGATGTACAAGCTACTCTCGCGAATCCCCGAGGGTCTAGATCCTCTGAGGCAGCGGTTCGAGACCCACGTCCGCAAGGCCGGCTTGAGCGCCGTGGAGAAGGTGGCGTCGGACGCCGAGAAGCTGGAGCCCAAGGTCTACGTGGATGCGCTGTTGGAAATCCACTCTCAGTACTCGGGCCTGGTGACCCGCGCGTTCGATGGCGAGGCCGAGTTCACCCGATCGCTGGACAACGCCTGCCGAGAGTTCATCAACAGGAACGAGGTCTGCAAGTCAGGATCCAACAAGTCGCCCGAGCTTCTGGCCAAGTACACCGACGTATTGCTGAGGAAGAGCGGCAGCGGCATCGAGGAGGGCGAGTTGGAGAACACTTTGACGCAGATCATGACCGTCTTCAAGTACATCGAGGACAAGGACGTCTTCCAGAAGTTCTATTCCCGCATGCTTGCCCGTCGTCTGGTGCACAGCAACTCTTCCTCGGATGACGCGGAGACCAGCATGATCAGCAAGCTCAAGGAGGCGTGCGGTTTCGAGTACACGAACAAGCTCCAGAGAATGTTCCAGGACATGCAAACCTCCAAGGACCTCAACGTCAGTTTCAAGGAGCACGTTGCCGGCCTTGGTATCAACAAGAACGCTCTCGACTCCCAGTACTCCATCCTCGGTACCGGTTTCTGGCCCCTGACTGCGCCCAACACAAGCTTCACCCCTCCGGCCGAGATCAACGAAGACTGCGAGCGCTTTACTCGGTTTTACAAGAACAGGCACGAAGGCCGCAAGCTGACATGGTTGTGGCAACTGTGCAAGGGTGAGGTCAAGGCGGGATACTGCAAGAACAGCAAGACGCCCTACACATTCCAGGTGTCTGCCTACCAAATGGCCATCCTTCTCATGTTCAACGACAAGGACAAGCACAGCTACGAGGATATCGCGGGCGTGACTTTGCTGAGCTCGGAGGTTCTGGACCAGGCGTTGGCCATCCTGCTCAAGGCCAAGGTCCTCATTATGTCGCCCGACGGCAAGCCCGGGCCCGGCAAGAGCTTCCAACTCAACTACGATTTCAAGAGCAAGAAGATCAGGGTCAACCTGAATATTGGTGGCGCCAAAGAGGCGAAGCAGGAAGAGGTGGAGACCAACAAGACGATCGAGGAGGACCGCAAGCTCCTACTGCAGGCATGTCATTTCGTATCCTTCACCTCGTCACGCCGTGCTAACAAGCCGATAGTCTGCCATTGTGCGCATCATGAAGGCGAGAAAGAAGATGAAGCACACGCAGCTCGTCAGCGAGACCATCAACCAGATCCGGTCGCGCTTTGTGCCAAAGGTTTCGGACATCAAGAAGTGCATAGAGATTCTCCTCGACAAGGAGTACTTGGAGAGACTCGAGGACGAGCAGCTTGGCTACCTGGCATAATTGGAAGCGGGCTTTCCTCTCGAGACAAGGAAATACCCTCTTACCTTTCTCGAGTGTTCATGTATTACAACACCCTCAAAACTGCATAAACAAAACACCCCCAATCTTACCAGGCATTGATTTGACTTACACGGGCACACCACCGGGCGTGTGCAGGTTCTTCGACAACAGGATGGAGGAACACTGATGGACGGGGATTTTCTTTTTGCTTTGGGACTGGGGCGGCTGGCAGGCGGACGGGGTTAGAAAGCTGCATGCAGATTCATCTTGGTTGTTCAAAAAAGACGTGCTTGCACATTTGTTGTCTTGGCAGCCGAACGGACTCGAGGAACATTCTCCAAACCAGCCCCTTGATGTGTACGAAGCATGCCGTGAGAGCCGTGCTGCCCATTGCTCCCTCCCTGCGGTCGATGTCGTGTGATTATAGAAGGGGAACCCGAACGTGGCGTATTTCCGATCTTGGAGGTTCGGTTCTAGGCTCGCTCATACCCTTGACGCGTGTATGCTTCGGCAGGACCGGGTGCTGGCTGGCACCGATGACCTGGTCTACATGCCCTGCAGTGGAGCGTTTCCCTACAAGGTGCCAAGAAACTTGGGAGGAGTCAGACAGACCGCCCGATTCCAGCACTCTTGATACGGGATGTCAGCATTAATTAATTCAACCGGACTGTGGGGTTTTTATTAATTTTATTGTTGTAGCCGAGATTGAGGACTGCAGTGGTGAATAGATATCCACTGCATCGATATTATCCTATATGCTATACTTTGGGGATACGGCAGCTGCTCACTTATAGGCCTGGATTGTCAACGCCAAAGTCAATGGCTGGACAAAGTCCTACCAAGAGCAGTTGCGTGCGCAAAGTCAGCACTCGTCCTGGCGTTGCCAGACTCGGTGGACTCGACGAGTTGGAGTTCGCTTTTGGCAGAACATGGCAAACTGGCGAAGGGGCAAACCCCATGCGCTGGGCATCATGCGCAGCTCTCGTCCAAACAGCCAGGCGTGCCGACATCTTCTCTTCGAGGGCAAGCGGCAAGATGGTAGTAGTGGTCGAGGCGTATCCGAACATCAGCCGAGGGCCGTTCCCGGCGCAATTGAAGAGCAGAGAGAAGCCAGCGTGTCACTGTCATCATTGTGTGTTCCTCCTCCCGCATTGTATGTCTCTCTCTCTGGAACCTTGCCTGACATAGTACCGGTTATTCATCCACATATCTCGGCAGTACGCGATGGTCATCCAGCCGTGACACAGTGTAGGCCCTTTATCCCGTTCAATGATGTAGGGTACGGTCCGCCTCTGGTATCAGGGTCAAACGCCCAGCACCTCCGTCTTGGAAACGCTGCGGACTCGCTTGCCGTTATACGTCAAGACGATCTGCGACTCGGCGTTCCCAGCCTCGGCATGGCGCATGGTGACCTCCATTCCTCTCAGCCCCTCCTCCTCCGCCCGCTGGTTCCAGAGCATCTGCCGTACAGTCCCGTCACTGGAGCACGAGACAAAGCCCATGGGCCAGTGGCTCCGGCTTAAGGCCTCTCGAACGCCCTTGCTCGCCGTCTTCACGCTCACTAGGAGCGCAACGACGCCGTTACCGCGCCAGCCGACGGGAGCGCCGATAAAGGTGCCCTCCAGCTCCCGGACTAACGAGGGGCCAGCACGCTGGGAGCCTCCCTTGCATTGCAGAATGACCTTTAGAGGTTGATTCTGAGAGGGAACGTCCCATGTACCAAGGAGGTCGATGCCGTTGTCTGAGACCCCGCCTACCCGGACGGCCTGGATGCCGTATTGCGAGAGGGTTGAAGATACTATATACTCGTAACGGGTTCCGACGTAGACTGTTGACGAGACGTCGAGACCGGTGCGTTCCGCATACGCGAGAAAGGATGGGAGGTCGCGGTGGTGTGTTGTTGAAGGGTCAGGGTAGAGCAGCAGTTCGGGGCGCGCTTTTTTGCTCCGTCTCAGTGACGGCCATGTTGAAATGAATGCTGAGTGAAGAAAGGGGATGGCGAGGTGTGATGGTCGGGGCCGTTGCCGAAGTAATAAGCATCGTATAACATGCATACTCTGGGAAGGCAAAGCTGCAGGTGGTGATGAGTAACAGTCGGTATATATAATCGCGTACCTACCTTAGTAGGTAGGTAGGTACCTCGTGAGTATCAAAAGCGCAGAAGCCCCGTTAAACATGAGTTGAAGTTGAGATTGGCGGGTGGATACGTACCGCGTCCGGCAGGCACTGCGTGGAAGCTGGCCAGTGCGCCTGCAGCAAGCACCCTGGCGGTTCAAGACAGGTAGGTGCCTAGGTACCTAGGTAAGTACGGATACCTTGGCCAGCATTAAGCCCCACGAAACCATCGCCGCCACCCGTGATCGCAGCCTTGTCTGTCACCGCATACACAAACGAACATTTCGACTGGGGTACACTACAGCAGCGCAGCAATGAGCGATAGACTCACTCAATTGCAGGATGCTGTGGATCAGGTGCGATGATGCGCTGTCCCTTTCTCGCACCTACAATAGTTGACACCGTCTCCAGCTCGCCCAGCAGTTCGTCGCAAGCTTCCACTTCGTCCACCGACGTCACGACCTGGAGCTCCTAGGAACCAATGATAAAATCAGAGAGGTCAAGCAAGACCCGGAACAGAAGGAGGGTACGTACGCACAACGCTCCCGAGCTCCCGAGACCCCCGCGCGTTCTTTTGTACAAGCCGCTGACATTCCGTACCGCAGTCGACCCCCTCCCTCCCGACGAGTTCAAGGATGGCCTGGCCGAGTTGGCGCGCGACCTGATCATCAAGGAGCAGCAGATTGAAGTCCTTATATCGACTCTCCCGGGATTGGATAGCAGTGAGGCCGACCAGGAGCGCTACATCCAGGAGCTGGAGGACGAGCTGAAAGTTGCCGAGGCGCAAAGGCAGGACGCGATCAAGGAGAAGGACCAGATCCTTACAAAGCTTGATGAGGTTATCAGGAGCATTCGGCGGCCGTGAATTCAGCGGCACAACGGACGCTGGAGTTTTGGGCGTTGAAAGGGTCAACAAAAGGCGGGGGTTATGCTTACGGATATCTATAGATTCAGCGATACCCAACCGGGGAAACAATAATTAAAAAAGAATACAAAACACAACGGGGTCTAATCCAGGTCTATGCTCTCTCTACAACAGGTGTCTCTACCGTCTGATCGTGTCCATCCATGGTGGTTCGGTCATTGTCTCCAGCAATCCGCAAGAGTCTAAGCGTTCCTTGACTTGAAAAATTGAGGGAAGACGTCTCGGAGTTCTTTCAGATGCCGGATCTGATGCGAGGATGCCGGCGTTCTCGGCAAAGGCAGATCCTCCTCTACCAGGTGTGCCACGTTCCAGCCATAGCTCTGGGCTTTCTGGCAGTTCAGATACGAGTCATCTAACACATCAGTCAGGGGGGAGAGATCGATGAAAGAATGGTCGTCATTGTCACATACCAACGAAGTAGCAGTCCTCCATCTTGCCGACACCCGCCTCCCGCATGGCTCTCAGGTACATCTCCTTGGCAGGTTTGCAGACCAGCGGCTGCTGTCCGTAGTCGCAAAAGGTCAGGCCGTCAAAGAGGTCCTCGATGCCCAACAGCTTCACGACACGCTTGGCATGGTTGACATAGGCGTTTGTCAGTAGCCACATGGTGCATTTACTCTTATCGACGTCCTCAAGAAGTCGGCGCAGTTCAGGGTTGGGCTTTAGGACGTCCTCGAGGGGCAGCGCATCGTCGACCTTGGAGTTGTACTCTAGAGGGTCGATCTGGTGGTGGCGCACGAGGCCCTCGATGGCGAGACCATAGTTGGTGTAGTACTCCTTATGCAGCTTCACAGCGTCTTCCCAGGAGAGAGAAAGATGCTTCGCAAAGTACTCGTCGATGAGTTGTGCCATGTGATCTTGGACCCTTGAGCCTGGCCGGGCTTAGCTTCTGCACACGCCTGGGGTTCTAAGGTCTTTCGGGACTCACTTCTGGGGTACAGGCAATTATCGATGTCACTGCAAGCACATAAGCTCTCGAATCCCGATATATCAGGGTGTGGTAAGCAACTTACAAGAAAAGCACTGGTTTGGAAGTTTGCACCCCGTTCGCTTGGGGCTTGCTGGGATCCATGGCTGATGTTGAGGAAGAATAAGAGTGACTTGATGTGTTGTGGAAGGAAGTTTGCAGCAACGGAACAGGCCTGTGAGGCTCAGCTGAGCGTAGTGAAGCAATTGGCCTGGT
This sequence comes from Colletotrichum falcatum, assembly GCA_019425465.1. Lineage (NCBI taxonomy): Eukaryota > Fungi > Ascomycota > Sordariomycetes > Glomerellales > Glomerellaceae > Colletotrichum > Colletotrichum falcatum. Next base: position 968,036 of record SWKJ01000201.1, on the reverse strand, counting down.
GGTATATGAACGAGAAGACCCGAGAGATCGGATGGTAGAAGAGAAGCTTCTGGATACGCGAGGTGGGAGTCTGGCCAGCATGAAGCGAGCGAAACCAGTTGGGTGGTAGGGATTCAAGGTCGCTTTTAATGCTTCAGTTTCTACAGCTCAGGAGAGAGAAGACCTTCTTGCTGCTGGCTTGGAAATGCAAATCGGGGCTTTGTGATGTGATTGAGAGGCTTTGCACAGTACCCATGTATGGCGGCTTGACTCACGCCGACAAAGATGGAATTGCACGTTGCTCTTTGAGGCAATTAGAAACTACTTAAGCTACAGGGAGCTGTTGTTGCCGCCAGATGGGGGATATTGGCGCTAGTGAGACAGGACAGCAGTAACTGACTGACTGCACACGGCCCACTTGCTACGTAATTGCATTACGAGCCCCCCCCCCCCCCCTTTGAGGCATATCGCTGTAAGAAAAATTGGTCAACCAGTTAATCCTGCACCTCTACAACCTCGTCGTCTCTTTTCTCACATCACACACACACACACACACATACGCTCTTCTATTCCTTCGTCTCCCACCGCACTGCTGGACTAGCTCTCCTCCCTCCAAAGGATTACTACACTGCTTGTCAATCTGACGGTGCGGGCTCTCACGATATTTGGTATTGCGGGTTTTCTGCTTGTATTATCTCCTTTTCTTTTGCGCATTCCTGGTTGGTTGCCGATCTCTGTCGCAGAGGTTTTCTTGGCGCAAATTGCTCATCATCATGGCTCAAGGCCAGCTTGCATCACTGCCATCAATGGCAAATGGGATGTCGCTGGCTCTGTCCAGAGATGAGCTTCACCAAATTCAGCAGTACGAGAGAATTGTGCATTTTCGCGACGCAATCCTTGCTGGGTCTCATCCCAAGATCAAAGTGCCAAAACTGTCGGCGCCACAAGCCTCTGCCACTGCAGTAGCACCACCTTCAAATGCTTCTGTCCCAGCAAAGGGAACGACAGAGACAACAACGCAGGGATACCAGGATGGAAACATCCAGTCTGTTGCGTCCACCACGCAGCAACACGCGTCTCTCCCTGGCCTGGGAAACCCGCCCCCGCTAACGCGAACTTGCCTGCAAGACCGTTCGTCAGTGCTGGCAACACGGAGATCAATCCCATCTTCCTCCAGAAATCTGATGACTTGATCAAGGCCGAGATTCAGCTCCAGAGGCAGCGTCTTGAGCGGGCGCTGCGTGATGAGGTTGACCAACGTCGGGCCTCTATGAAGGCCTCGGCGCAATCGGAGCCTCTTGCTGACTTTGACATCTCCGACGTCTTGTCCAAGGCTCTGACTCTGGTCCAGGCTACTGCTTCTTCGTCTGCCAATCCCCTGGCTGCTGCTAATACTTCAGCTGCAAGTGACTCGTTTGATGAGAACTCTTACTACTCCTCCCAACACAACTCGCCCGATTCCTCGCTCCACAGTTCGCGCGCAGGTAACGACGCCGATGCTGTTGCCCAGGCAGACAAGCCATCCGCTGCCGACCGGCTACCCGAAGGCAATGCGCAAGTACAAACAAATCAAAGGGCTCAAACTGGCCTGCCTTCTTCGCTCTCCCATGCGTCTGCTACTCATCAGCCACAGGGTCAAGCCTTGAACTCCACCCCGTCCCAAACACGCCCGATCCCGGCCAGAGCCGACGCCGCGCATGGATACTCTCGATACCCGTCGGTAGGAACGGCGCAGAGGACGGATGGAGGTGACAACACCGGAGCGTCTACATCAGGAGGTGGGAGTGGAAATACCAGTCGATCCGAGGAGTCAGGCGTTATGGATCTTGACGACAGTGCTGATAGATCTGTTCCCGCAGCAGGTCAACAGCAACTTAGAGAGTCTATGTTTGCCCGCCAACCCTCGCCTCTGATCCAAGTTCGCGCCCCGAACATATCCCCATTGGCTCCCCAGCCTTCCCATGTCTCGCTCCTAGCGACGGCCAGAGGTCCAGCAATCGATGCCCACGATATGAATATCACCCAGGGAACCACCGCTCAGGTTGCTGCACTGCGCAATGAACCCAATGTTATTTCCAGCCCAGATAGCTCGCCTCAAGGGGGACGGAATGGTGAGAAACGCAAGGGCAAGAAAAAGAAGAATAACGCCAACAACAATGCGGGCAACAAGAGGTCAGCGAGGCAAGCGCCGGACGAGCCTTACATCAAACCAGAGCCGCGTTCGCCATCCCCCATGAGCGCGCCGTCTTTTGTCCGACCACAGAAGCGACCGAGGAGGCAGGCCGACGAGGAGCCTCATTACACTCCGTCCGATCGTCAATTTTCTCGATCTTACAGAGACGAGGGCGCCGCGCCGGCGTATGAGCCTCAAGAATATCGCCCGCGACCGCTGAGCCAAGCCGTGACTTCTGGCGACTATGGGTATGGAAGGGAATACGTGGAGCAAACGCGCGTCCCGAATGGCGCTGAATACGTCCGACGAGTGCAGTCGCCGGGCGTCTACGCCGTCCACTCTGCTCCAAGTGAGATATACGCAACCTCTCCGGCGGCCAGTGTCGATCGCTACGGTAGGGAGCCCACGCGGTATTATCGCGATGGATACGAAGTGATGCCTATGAGCGCTCGTCCCATGGCAGACCGGGCGAGGTCTCGCTCTCCCGTCATGAGAGAGAGAGCGTCCCCGCTGATGGGACCACCCAAAGCACCACCTGCGAGAGTCGTGATTGATCCCACCACGGGTCGACAATACTACGAGCCGGTTGGCGTGGTTCGGCAGTCAGTCGCGCCGCCACCGCTCCGGTCTGGCGAGCCCGAGATGATTTACGAGAGAGCACCGATCCGAGCCGAATCCAGACGGCCTGGCCCTGACCCTCGTGACGACGACGTCCTCTATCAGCGAACCTCTCCAATATACGCAGCACCACGCAGGGTTGTCACCCAGCCCGAGTATGCCATACCGGATGCCCATCGCGTCTACAGGCATCGGGAATACTCGGCCAGATCAATGGCGCCCCCAGGTGAAGAATACATCACGGCGAGAGGTGGATTGGAGCAGCGAAGAATTATCGAGGAACCGCCGCGAGAATATATGATGCGGGCAACAACAGCTCGACCGACAGAAACAGTGCGGTATGAGCTCCCGCGGGAATATGGGAGAGTCCAGAGTGTAAGGCCGGAACAGCTACCCATTCAGGATTACTCCGCGGCGCCGATGCATCCCGAAGCCCTTCGAGAGGTTATCCAGCCAGGTCCTCGGTCCTACAGCGTTAGACCGTCGGAGCCTCAGGTGATACGCCGGGAGTACAGCGTGCGCCCGATGGAGCAGCAGCAGCAGCAGTACTACGGCCAGGCACTTCCGACTCGGGGCGAGCCGGAGGTGTCCTATATCGAACGACCCAGAGTGGCCGCGCAGGAGGTCTACTATGCTGATGAGGCTCCGCGCCCGATGTACCGTTAAATGGGAAAATGATTGGCCCACTGGCATGGATTAGGTTGGTATTTGAGGCAAAGTTCGCACCCTGTCAGACTCGGAATAGTGAAGGCACCGGACGGAGTTTAGGGCATAAAATCAGTGAAGGATCGGGTCAGGAAAAAAGTTTTGTGATGGGACGGAGTTTCGGATATGAGGCGTGTTGAATCAAGAACTCTGGTAAAGGTTGCGATGTAGCTAGACTTAACATTGCCATTTGCAGGTTTTTTATCAATCAGACAATTGGAAGGCATTTCAGCTAAACATCATATGTGGGAGAGAGTGACGTGCACCAAGTTGTGAGCAAGGCCACGATCCAAAAGGTGGAAACGATACGTTAATCGAGACGGTGTTGTGTGTGGGTCGGTGGCCGCCCTGCGACTCGACTCTGCTCCACCCAAACTCTGTTAGAGAGAGAGAGAGAGAGAGGAGAGGGTGAGAGGAGAGGGTGAGAGGATGAGAAAATGAGCAGCGACACAGGATTGAGTTTGCTCACGCTCAGGAGAATGGAATATAAACCCGCGCCGTCGACTTTAGAGCCCCGGGCACGGACTTGAAGCTCAAAGCACGCCCGCCGCCGTCCGTTTTGTACGGATGTCGTGGGAGGATCTGTTGTTCGCACAGTTTCCTTGGTGTGTCTGTCCGCTCCGAGCTTCACGGGAGAGGGGTGATACTCCCTGGTGGGGATGCGCCGCCTACGGAGCGTGCGGTTGGGGGGGCAGGGCAGGACGAAGAGGGTGCTGTGAAGTCATTGCCATACACCTCTGCGTGATTTCTGTCGGGCTTTCCGCTTCATGTCAGGTCGTGTGTGGGTGGACTCGAACTGGAGACGAGCGAAGATCCATGCCCGCAAAGAGAATATGCGGCACTGTAAGGTAGTGTAGAAAAAAGGAACAGGACATAGGCACACTGGGCATAAGGAGAATGTTCAGAAGGTCGGTTCGCCTTGTGAGTTGCCTTTTCGTTACTGCGTCATTGTATCGGTAAGACAACCTTCAAGGAGAAACAAATCTCCTGAAAATGTGCTGTTTTCATCTCGCAGTAAACAAAAGTTAGTTTCCATGAGCCGTCCATAAGAAGGAATATCGGACGTGCCAAGCGTGACCTGGTCAGCGTAGGAAACCCACCATGTACGAATATCGCCGGACACCTTACAGAGGAACAAACTGTTGCCCGAAGGCCCAACTCGCCAGACAAGGTTTGCCCGTCAGCATCACTGCTATGGGGCGTACCCAGTCAATACGAGTTGGTCTTGACCTTGGTCCGAGTGCCGCAGCGTGCAAGACCAGTTCGAAGTTGAAACGTTCATTCTAGGATCATCGATCTACATCCCCCTCTCGGGCTAGAGAACGAGAGTGTGCGGACTAGGGCGAAATCGGCTGGGTTCACGTTGCCTGTCGGCGTTGGAAGGGACCAATGCCAATTTGCATCAACGCGGTTCCGTCGAGGTTTGAGTCGGCGTGCATCGATCAATGTCTGGAGCCAGCAAAAACCACACGACACCCGGACAGGCTGGCTTGCCATTCGCCTTTACCCATGTGAGTCGATCCAGCGGTGGGTCACAGCCGCAGTTGGCAAGCAACGCAGCGCGGTGCGGCCACTTTTTTCATGGTTGCAGATCAAGCAACCAGACCCGTGCTATTAACGCCCTGTCTTGTTTCCAAGCGCCGACTCACCCCACGGCATCTTCCTTGTCTCGGCAGAGTGTCGAGGGCGCGTACTTGTACAGCAGGTCTTCTGCTTTCCATGAGGAAAGTCCCAACTTACTGCCTTGGTGCTGTTTGCCTGACATGTGTCATTCGCCCGTGTGCAGAGCCATCCCGCCGTACTGCGTAGCATCTCGTCCCTTCGTCGTACCCGAGTTTTGGGGGCCGCCCACCAACCAGGGCCACAGGGAGATGAGGGGAAGCTGCGAAGCCAACACCATGTGCCGTGCACAGTGCAGTGCCGACGCGCCAAATTAGCTCCATCAACAAGCCAGACGACTGGAGCACACGGCAACTGCACCGACTGCGGGCCAGGCGACCTTCACGGGTGACGGTCCGTGGATGAGTGCTGAGGTGAGATTCGGGAAGCTTTGGCTGGGGGCTCGAGTTCCCGACGCGATATCCACTCTTTGGGACGTAAATGCGAGCTGATCCAAGGGTTCAAGGATATCGTCCAACTTCAAAGCAAGAGTTGGAAGTTCAGTTGAAGCTCCAACATGTCAGGGACTGACGGTTTGGGAAGTTGCGGTGACTAATCCGTGCGCCCAGTCGAGTTTTTTTCTTTCTTTTTCTTCTTCTTTCGCTTCTCTTCTCTTTCCATAGAAAATCCAACTACAGCAAGCATTGCATTGCTGCTTTAAAGCCATGGTGGCTGCTGGGAGACCGGATCAGCAGGGTGGATGGAAAGAGTATAGCCTATATCGAGACCGAATGCAGACGGCTGTGCCCTGGATACTCTGCAAGGCACAGATACCTATTCCGACCAGATCGACAACTGGTCAGTGGTTGATCTCGCCAACACATAGCGTTGCGGTGACTGGGTCAGGATGGTCCGCTTTGTTGCTGATGCCAGATATGATCCTTCAAACGAAGTGCAAACGACCCCAGAAGAAACGGCCGAATTTCACGGGAGCACGGATACAGCCGATTCGTAGCAGCTGAACTAGCAGAGATATGGGGAAGTACAAGTTGCGGAAACGAGAAGAGAAATAAAGTCGTTTGTTGGCCCTCCACTCGACTCCACGATATATCCCGCAAGGGTTGTCTTGTCGTCTGCCCCCCATCAACCACCGGAGAAATCGGTAACGACGACAGGTAGTAGCATGACGGCTAAGATACCGGGATACGGAGCCAATGGAGTCCCTCGTGAGGAGTAACATGCCAACTCAGCGGGCAACATATCCGAGCAGCCGGAGGCTCCCCAAAAGCGTTATGCTAGTGGTGATCCGGGTGGGAGCATCCGCCGTGATTGCAGCAGACAGGTCGAGCAGCTTCCTTTGCCCACCTCCATGTGGTCTGTATCCGTTCTTCGTAAGGAGTAATATCCGTAGTGGCCTGGGCTTTCGCGAGACGGGCGGCGGAATTGATCCATGTCGGCTGTCAGTCGTGTGCCCGGCACGAGGAATTCAGGAGCGAGTTCCTAGCGAAACGAGGGAGGAGTTTCTCTTCAGAAATTGGCGACGGGCAGTGCAATGCGCGGTGCAGTGCGTTGCGGTGCGGATAGACTGGTGAATGGAGCAAGCTGAGGACGTGTGTAGGCACGAATACATGAGGCGCCTGAGATGTGAAGTTGGTGATGGAGTGGGGGCTTTGCTCAACCTCCACCAACCAAATGGAATCTTGGTCCGTGACCTTGAGCTTGAGTCGGGAGAGTGAGACGAGCTGAAGTGTCTTGGAGGCAGTCTGCAGATGCTACCTAGCTAGGTATTTGACCTTGAGGCAAGAAGCCCGAATCGAAGCTGACAGTTGACGCCTGGGTACCTACCCTACCCGCCTACCTAGGTAAGGTGGCCGTCCAATCTTGGTTACCTTGGTTGCTGATATGTAGGATTTGCATGGCTGTCCGGGCAGGGAAGAAAGTGTTGAAATACCGACTGGCCAGGTCATTGAGAGGCCTGACCAACGTCTGATGAAAATAGTCTGGGGCTCAACGATGATCTACGTTCATTACTGGGCGAGGTGTCTCAGAGTCCGTGGTGAGTCGATGTGGTATGTGCTCGAGGTTCCGTCGACTGATGCAAGCTCGGGTGTTTGGAAGGGAGGTAGTCGCTAAGTGTCGCTTGTGCTGAAGCCCCAGACAAAGCGGCGCTCTGTGTACTTGGAAGGTACATGACGTGGCGGCCGGGCTTCCGAGTGCCCGCGGGCCCCCGTTGTGGTTTCCTCCATACAACGCACACACCTGCTTGGTCCTTCCTCATTAAGCAGCGGCATATCATATGATCCCCGCATACCTACCCATTCGTACCTACCTGATCCTCTCCACTCGAATCATTTATTTCCTCTGTCAACATGCCTGGCTCGGTCTGGCGGCTTTGGGAATCTCCTGTAGACAGCTAAGCTTACTTGCTGTCTACGTGGGTACGGATAGATACCCCAAGGTAGGTATTTCGCCGTCACAGGCAGCCGGGTAGCTGGGCTGAGTAGTAGGCAGCCGGACATTCGGCACGTCTGGCTCAACAGCCCTATTTACGAGACAGAGGTTGAGCCTAAAGGGCCCCTGGTTGGTTGTTTGCCATGACATGGCATGGCTGAAATTGCTACAAACTGCACTAGTCTGGGTTCTCGCGAACAAGCAACCGCCATGGGCCAATTCCAGGCGGGCTGCGGATTTGCTGGGTTGCTGAAGCTTCCGTGTAGCTCGAGGTTTCGGTACCCGAGGATGAACATGCATAAAGATGTTTTTGCACGCAGCCGAAGAGGCGAACTTGGTTGTTTACCTACCTAGGTACCCAGAGGCCACCCTATAGCCAGTCAGAAACTTCTTTCATACCGACCGCCCGTGATCCCTCCCGGTACTGGGAGCACTTTGCGCTGCTTTCTCAGTCCCCAAAGTCGGTGGCACATCCACGGTTGCAGAAGAGGCGTGCCAATGATTGTGGGCTTCCAGGGAGCGATGATGCTATAGCACATGTAGGTAATACTCTGTGGTAAATATGGAAGTGAGACTTGTAATGTTGGACTTGGATTGGATGTAAACATTCAAGAGGGGTCTGGTGCGTTTTAGTGTAGGTAGTCATTTTTTTTCTTCTTCTGCTTTTCGCTTTCTGTTGGATTCTCAAAGGTTTGGTGGAAGAGGGTGGGGATAAGGATAAATGTGGGACTATGGGTACTAGCATTTGGAAAGTATAACACACCTGCCTTTGCGTGGAAGAGTACATGCTGCCGGTTTGGCCGACCACCATTGGTACGAACCCACTTAGCCCTGCAAACCCTGCTAAGGGATCACAATCTTCCAAGTCAGCGCGCCAGCTTGCTCAGTCCCAGCGAACTGCAGCCGTTGTGCGAGAGAGCACCGGATGCAAGGGTATGCGTGTGTGGGTAAGTGATCACCCATGTTTACCCTCGCGTAGGTACCTGTAAATGGCGGAGGTACGGGTACTATGTAGGTACTCGACACACGGCGACGATGCTGGGGGGGGGGAAGTGCCATGCTGAAAGAAGGTGTGCGGTCTTCGTGGATAGTTACGCTGACGGGTGTCATGTCAGATCTTGGATGGTCGTCCATCCGTCCGCTAAATGGTCGTATTTCACAGTCACAAGGGCTGACAGACCGTCTGCGGATTGGAACGCGGGTATCTGGACTCAAGGGTCTTTGCTGCACCGGATCTCCTCCCCCCAGCGAATCGATGACTGAGGTGTGAGGTGATACTGCGTGCCTAGGTAGGCAGGTAGTGTTATGCCCTGGGCAGTGGGCTGTGTGGGTGATTCGGTGGTCTTGCTGGGGGAAACTTTAGACCTGATCTGGTCACCACCTAGTAGGTACTGTCCGTCCAGTGCTCCAGTCCAGTGTCCAGTGAGTGTCCAGCATCCATGGACCCCAGACAGGGTCGGAGTAAAAGATACCTCGTCCTGGCGCCATGTTGGCGCCACCGCGGATGTACCTATGCGTGGACGGATGTAGGATGTACGTACCTGGGTACGTTTACTACTAGGGATGGGGAACATCTGGGACTGGAGGAGGGGGCCACACACCATTGCAACGGAGCGGCTGGCTAACTGGCTGGTTGGCCTGTGGAGTGGAGCCGGCCTGGGACTGGGCCTCTACATAGTAGGACGGGGGACTGGGAGTGGCCGGACCATGCCATGCCAATGCCATGCCATGCCTGGTCTGGCCTGGGCCTGCTTTTGTGCTGCGGCCTTGACCACCTACACTACGACCATCTTTCACTGTCCAGTGTCTGAATCTCCCGACTCGACTCCTCTTCTCTTGAGTTCTTCCCACACTCACTCACACCTTCACCCAACGTCTTTCACCCTCGTCTCTCTAACAATTCCCTCTCTACAGACCCTTCCTCGAGTCTGAGAGAGAGCTTTGAGAAGCGAAACCCTCTTCCTTTTTTTCTTTTCTCATCCCCCTTCCTGTCCCCCCCCCCCCCCTTCCCTGCCCCTTGTTGCGTTTTCGAATACCCTCAATTAAGCTGTTCGCGGTCCATTCCTTTGGCCTTCTGCCCCCCTCCTCCCTGCCCCCGCTGCCGTCGCCGCTGCCGCTGCCGCCTGTCTTTTGTCGCCCACAATATGAACAAGCTGGCAAACATGCGCCACTGGTCCGAGAGGATGAGCCCCAACTTCGGAATGGGTCGTCCCAACATGCCCATGAACCCCATGAACCCGAGGAGAGACACAACTCCCCAGCAGGCTGCTTCGATAAGCTCACCTCAGCCTCTCGATGCCCCAACGCCAATCATCCACTACTCGTTCAACGTGCCCTTCGCCTCCGACCTCGCCGGTCCCAATACCGAGGACATCCTGCACGCGACTGCCGATGCCGTTCTACGATGGACGCACCCCGAAGACGCGCCCGATGATGTACAGGTCCATGAGCTGCCCGTTCACACCCAGAACCTTGCCAACCTTCGCAAAGTCTGCAAGGACATCACCAACGGCCCCTTTCAGATCGAGGCTCACGTCATCTCGACGGCGCCCAAGAACGCAAAGGGACAGCAGGTCACTACCGTATGTCTGTCGGGTACTCCGGAAATGGTCCACAAGAGCAGGGAGACGATCTTGAACGACAACCAGACTGTCCTGGTAGGTTTTCAAAAGACAAGCAGCATGTGCCCATGCCTTGGTTAACCTGTGCCGGTCTAGCGTTGTACGACTGTCGATGTGGAGGGCCATCTCGTCTGTGACTTGACTGCCGGCGCCTTGAAGCAGCAAGTGACTGATACTCTGGATTACATCTCCAAGTACTGCGGCGTCGACATTTTCCTCCTCGGCCCCAAGCTAACCCCTGTCGTCGACGGCATGACGGGCGATGCCGAGATGCGTGTGGACCAAAGATGGAGAGTGGCCATATATGGTGATATTCTCTCTGTTGAGCATGCAAAGGCCCGTGTGCTCATCCAGATTGACACTCTGGTAAGCCCAACTAATCCCTGATCGGTCCGTGTCTGCTGCTAACTGTATACCAGCTCGGCCGAGTTGTCGATGCCACCAAGCTTGACCTGTCGATTCACCAGCTCGTGTGCGGCCGTCACCGGAAGAATATCAAGCTCATCGAGTCGTCTACCGGCACTGCCATCTACTTCCCTCCGCCCTTTTCCCAGATGTACAGATACTGCCCACCCGGTGCAAGCCGCCGAGACCCTACCGACATCTTCATCACCGGAGAGAGCCCCCAGGCCATTGAGCTTGCCAAGCAGAAGCTTCACGAAACTGTCTCGCGCATTCGCCTCTACATGAAGGATGTTACCATTGCGCCGGCCAAGATTGACAGCATTCTCCTGACACGTCTGGACAAGGTCCGCAAGATTCTCGAAGCTAACGGCACCTACATCCTGTTCCCTCCTCTGGCGAGCCAGCGCAACATGGTTCGAGTTCAGGGAAGCGAGGGGCTTCATGTGGAACGTACGGTCCGCGAGATCATGGCCTTGGTAGGTTCAGCAAAGGGTATCCTAAGAGATATAAAATCTAATTCTATCGCGCAGGCCGGACAGTTCTACAGCGCAGCTTGGTGGATTCAACAGCCCGACAACCGACAGCTTCCGAACCCTGCTGACGTCAGAACCATGCTTGGTGATGTTTGTGCAAACTCGGATGCAGACCTATCTTTCGACAAGATGAACTTCTCCATCACCGGTTCGGACGATGCCGTTAAATCTGCGTTGATGGTCATGTCGGAGATCAAGTTCCTCGTCCAGTCCCAGTATCAGATCCGAGTCAAGATTGAGCTTGCCAATGAACACAAGGAATTTGTGAGCGGCAAGAAGAACGGAAAAATCAACAAGATCATGGGGCAAAGCAGCGTCCAGATCATCTTTGACGGCTTCAACGAGTACAACTTCAACATTGACGTGATGGCAGCTGGCTACGACTCGATGAAGCAAGGTCTCACCCTTGTCGAGCAAGAGATGCCTGCTTCCATCTCGTTCCACGTCCCGGACCAGTACCACAAGCGAATCATTGGCATTGGCGGGCAGCACATTCAGCGCATCATGAAGAAGCACTCGGTCTTTGTCAAGTTCTCTAACGCCATGGACCGTGGAGGCATGGGCCGCGAAGATGACGACGTCAAGGTCGACAACGTCATTTGCCGTACTCCTGCCAGAAACGCACAGAACCTGGATGCCGTCAAGAACGAAATTCTGGAGATGGTTGACAGGGCTGTAAGTTTACCCAAGCTCTCTACCATATACCACCGCCCCCCCCCCCCCCCAGCTCACATTGTGCTCTAGGATTCCGAGTACACCTCCCAGATTGTCAACGTTGACCGTCTGTACCATCGTCAGCTCCTCGCCCGCCTCAGCGAAATTGACGAGCTCGAGGGCAAGTACAACTGCAAGATCGTCTTCCCCAGCACCGAGCAGGCCAGCGACGAGGTTACTGTGACGGGTCCACAATGGCAGGTGCCTCATTGCGTTGATGAGTTCTTGGTACGTATCTATGATACCACACCCGTTCCGCATATCACTGACTGCCGCCCAGGGCATGGTTCCTGACAACCACGAGTTGGTTCTCACCCGTACTCCCGAGCTGATCAAGTTCCTCGAGTCGCCGAGCTTCGCTCACGACCTTGTCCCTAAGCTGAAGACCCAGTACGAGGTTGAGGTCACGGTCCACCAAGATGCCGACTCTGAGGAGGGCTTGCCGGCCCTCGCCCTGCGTTGGACGTTCACTCGCAACAACGCCGGCGGGTTGAGAGATGCAATCGACTTCTTGCTTGCTCAGTTTGCTACTGCCGGTGTTGAGGTGACCATCTTGAAGGGTTCCATTCCTCGACCCAAGTCCGACTCGTTCGAGGACTCGCTTCAGTATTTTGACTCGAAGCTTCTCCAGCATGCCCCGGCCACGATTGCCGCTGATTCCCCCACCAAGGCTGCCTTTGAGGGTGAGGTCGCTCGCGAGCGAAGCACCATCTTCGATCGCCTCCGTAAGCCCGGCAGCATGACCTCCATTTCGTCGTTCCTTGATCGCCGAAAGAACAGCTCCCACTCAACGGCCAACGGCAACTTCTTCAAGGGATCCAGTAATGTTTCCAAGTCTTCCCTCATTTCGATCGAGTCCACCCGCAGCTTTAACGCGGATAGAAACCCCTGGAACGATAGCGGCGTTAATCTTCCAGACGACGACAACCCATGGGCCCACCACCGCCCTCTGGGGAATGGTTCTGACAAGCTGACCATTCCCCAACCTGGTGACGTTACGCCACGTCACAGCACTCGAGCGTCCGGCGACAGCGGACGCCCTTCTACGTCTCATTCTACGAATTCTGGATACCCCGGTCCCATCGGACCTTTCCGTTAGATTCCCGTCTTAGAAACTCTACGTGCAAAATACCCCGGCTGGATATACCCTGGCGTACAATACCCCCGGAACGTTGCTTCCGATGCATCGGTCGGCCGAAGTTATTGTTTTGCCTGATTTATTGTTGTTGCCTTGCTTTCTTGCTTTTTGTCTTGCTCCCATCTCTCAGTATTTCGGGTTTTGATGGTTATTTCTCGTACGATTTCACGTCCACTCTTTATACCCCCGATGTCGAAAGGCGGAGGACAAAAAAGAAAAGATACCTTGTTCGCGGTTTGGTTGGTTGTTTTGATGCTTCCGGCGCTTCTAATGACCGTGGTCATCAGAGGGCACGAAAAAAAGAAAAAGGTCGAGGGGTCATGCGGTTTCGCCTGCCGCCTCAATTTTAGCGTTGCAGTTGCTAGGTTTCGCGGCTCATGGGTCCGGTCGGCCTTTAGCTCCTCTCGTCATTTTACTCAGACGGCTTCCCACAATGGATACACGCCGGCACAAGAAGTGGTTGGTTGAGCTGAGTGTCAACTTGGAGGAAAGATGTGGAAGACGGTTCATGCTCTTGGTGCTGGTTGGCCCGGCGAAGCTGCCAGGCGGTAGAGGGAAAGATTGTCATGGCGGCGGGCCAATGTGGCGCAAGATTCAGATTCAGCGACTGACTGGACTGTAAGCGGGGAAATGATGACGAGACGGTATTGACATCTATGCAGCTTGTAGGTTGGCCTTGACATGCAATGATACCCATGGTCGATCACACAAACTTTCTTCAGAACACATAATGGTTCGATGCTCGGTGCCTTTCTCGCGTGTCTATGTGTAGGCCACCTTGAAGTTATGACCATTTCTCACACACGAGCCCAACAACCCGTTCGCTGGTTCCACGTCTATGCCACCTTCTGAGGTTGGTGGAACCGAGCTGGTGTCCGCCATTATCGCAGGCTTCGACATCCGCAACCCCTTAACCCTCGGTACCTTTTTCATCCACACATCTTTATGCCGTACAAATACAAGCCAGTTTTACCCAAATCACAATGCCGTGACACGACCTAATTTTTACAACCAGCAGACAAAGAATGACCAATGAAATGGATTCGTCAGCCAGACACGAGGCAGCTCCCTACGAGGCAACGGGACCGACGGACACCTGTTCCTGCCGCGCTCGCGTCTCATACTGGGCAACTTTGTGATGTTGCCGCTGAGCCTTTCTCTTCTCCGCCATGATGCCCGCGAACCGGCCCTTGGCCCCGTGCTTCATCTTGGTAATCATGTCCGTCGCTTTTCCCTTGTCGACGTCATCGGCCGTCAAGGGCTCCTCCTTGGGGCGCAGCTTGTTGAGGAAGTCGAGCTGGCCGGGCGTGGGCGGGCCTTTCCGCCAGCGCTGGTACCGGTGGATGAAGACGTGCGGGAAGGTCTCGGATGCGTACTTGTCGCTTCCGTGGACGGCGTCGGTGAAGGTGGTCGCCCTGAGGAGCTCGCGAGGCGCGGCGTAGGGGGATTTGGCAACGCCTGCGGGCAGTGCGCGGACTTCGACGGCGAGCCAGAGGGGGGATTCGGTTGTTGCGCCTGGGTTTTGGCGGCGTCCTCTTCGAGTTTGGACAGACGGATGAAGGATCCGTTCGGGGCGCAGAGGACGTATTTGTCCGCGCCGACCTGTACCCAGGCGTACTGGCTGATGGCCCGGATATGTTTCTCGCCTGATGTGTCCTCGATAAGGTCGAAAACGGAGTCGTAGTCGGTGAAGGTGACTGAAGTGGGCGCGGTGACAGGTTGAGGGTTCGGGCGTTGGAGTAGGCGTGCTGCTGCCGGAGACGCTCCGCCTCTTTCCGGTCTTTGATCTCGTTCAGGTCCGCCGCCGATGCCTTGTCGATGAGCTCGTGCGGGTCGAGACCGAACAGTGTCGGTGTGGTGACGATGCCGGTCTCCAGACTCGATACCATGTCGATGACGTGACAATCGGACTTTCCCTTATGGAGTCTCATCCCCTCCCGATCATCTGGACCAACAAGTTCCTGGATCGCGTCGGCCGGGCGAGGACCACGCAGTCGATGTTGGGGATGTCGGTGCCCTCGGTGAAGACCCGCAGTTGACTAGCACGGGAAACTGTCCCTTCCGGAACGCTTCGAGTATCTTGCTTCTCTCTACTTTGGGCGTGTCACCCGTTACGAACCTGGCCTCATAGCCGTGCTTCCTGAACGTCTGCGTCAGCCCGGCGACGTGCGCGAGGTCGACGCAAAACACGAGCGTCGACTTCCGGCCCGACGCCTTGGCCAGCCAGCTCCGAACAGTGACCTCGTTGACCTGATCCGTGTTGACTGCACGGGATAGATCCCCTAGCTGAAAGTCCCCGTTGACGCCGTTCTTGACCCTGGATATATCAGCCGACGAATCTACCGTCGTGAAGACAACGTCCGACAGCCACTTGTCGCCAATCATGTCGATGTAGTCCTTGTGGTAGACGATCTGGTCGATGGCGACCCCCAACTTCAACCCGTCGAACCGGGAAAAGGTGGCGGATACGCCGACCAGATCCGGGGAGTCGGCGCGCTTTGTATCGAGCCCGAAGTGGCGGAGCACACGCATGTAGCCCGGTGCAACAATGTGGTGTGCCTCGTCAACGAGGACAAGCTTGAAGCGCTGCGGGTCGAACTTGCTCAGGCGGTCGCCCGAGGTTATGCTTTGCAGGCTGGCAACGGTGATGTCCGCGGTGCCGGAGGCGTGTAGCGAGCCCATCTCGATCTCCACGGAGCTGTTAGGGTAGGCGTTTGTGCAATGACGCGCCGCTTGCTCTACGAGCTCCCTTCGGTGCGCGAGGATTAGGGTCTGCGTGGCAAGTTCTCGCCTGGGCCGGACCCTCTCAATCAGCTGAGTGAAGATTACCTGGGGAGAGTCAGCCCGAGTACATCCTCCGTGCAACGAGAGAGCTTGCTGTTTTGCCGCTGCCTGTGGCCAGCGAGATTCCTAGTCTCTTGTTTCCATCTTTGAGAGACTGTAAGACAGACTGGATGCACTCTTCCTGATAGTCTCTTAATTGAACCTTGGTGCTTGCGCATCGTGAGGCAGAAGGGGTGGGTTGCTTTGGTAAGACTACAAGTGGCCTGAGTACCGGGATAGTTGTATTCCACGCCAAAGAAGGCCTCGAAAGCCTTCCTATTACGGATCGCATCATATAGCAGTGGGTTTCATAGCTCTCTTGTTCGTTCAAAATGAATGAGTGAATCTAAGTCCTTAGGTGGTGACCCATCTCAGGAGCTCGAGGAGCACATGGATTAGGCAGATGCGCCAATCAGCAGCCTAGAATATCCCCATAGTGGTCGCATAGCCCGTGCGTGGAAGTATCGGTAGCTCTACACTAACGTGTGTTCAGGCAAATTATGCTGCCATTCTGATAGACCGATGCCAGGTGCACTTTCATCAACCCGTCTTTTTGTGGATTCCGAACCAGGAAATCTTCGACCTAAAGTGAGACGAGGTACCTAGACAACAACTTTCATCTCATGACAAGACGCAAATCCACCTCATGTGTCCGCGAGGCAATCAGCAACGGCAAACAGTACTCGCTTTAACCACATTATTCAAAGGCAGCCGACGTCTTGCCTGACTTGGCATCTCTCTTTTTATACTGGTGTTCACATCACACCATGTACTCTTTACACCGCCCTGGCCGAATCGTCGACTTCAGAGTACCAGACGAAGATGAGCATGGGATCGGAAGCCGAATTCTTACACGACGAGGAGAATTCTGGGGAGTATGCAGGTCTTGAGCATTCGCCTTCAAAACGGCAAAGAACACAGCCCCGAGAAGATGAATCAGCCTATCCAGGCACATCATCCAGCGACGATGATGACGCTAGTGTTTACGACAGCCGCTTGTCACTCAAACGGCATGCTCTGAGCGAGGTCATTGAGCCAGTTCTCAAGCGGCAACGGGGGATATTCAACAACAAATACTTGGATGTTCTCAACCGTGACATTGAAGATGTCACCAACTTCTCAGTTGATGGGGAGGATGAAGGCCTGCCCCATCGCAAATCGGCCTCACACTCTGGACACCGTACGAGAAGAAGGTATTTTTTGAAGCACTCTCAAGGCTCGGGAAAGATAACATTCGGGGAATTGCCGACTGCATACGAACAAAAAGCGAGATCGAAGTCCGCCAGTACATAATATTGCTTGCGGACGTCGTTGAAAGAAGGAGGCAGGAACAGGAGGGAGGCCTGAAGTATCTACAGTTGGCAGAGTACCCCGCAGCCGTAGAGATGAGCTTGCCATGCTGCCACGCGCTCGACGAAGCGGCCGACGCACTTTCTTTCCGCCAAGAGCGCCACGAGGAGCTCGCCGAGCAGAAGAAGTGGGGCGAGTGTTGGAACATCAATCTGGAGCTCGCAAGGCGCATCGAGGGTGATCACGGCAGGGAGAGAGACACCACCTTTGCGAGCGACCGCGGCCTAGGGTTCACCGAGCTTCTCTGCGTCAAGAACTTCGTCCGCCTCCCCGAGCGCATCTTTATGAATGCGTCCCATGCCGAGGACAACTGGCAATTCGTCAGCGAGGAGCCGCCGACGATTCGCGCCACCGCCCTGCAGGACTTTCATTCGCTCCTGGTCTCTGTTACGAAGAAGCTCGTACTCACAACACTCTTCATGGCCGAGTCCCGGATCAGGGGGAAGACAAAGGTGGAGCCATCCACGAGGAGCCTTGTCAAACGCAAGGATGTCGAGGCGGCGGTCGCGTCCCTGGGGATGAAACAGAACAGCGATGAGTTCTGGGCGACGTGCGCGCGTCGGCTACGGCTCGAAGTCTGGGACGACGAGGCCGAGGAGGATGCCGGGGAAGAAGACGAGAACGAGGTGTCTATGGCGTACGACCGCGTGGAGAGCATCCTTCGTCGTGAGTCCGGTGTCCCCGAGGACGGGGCAACTGAAGAACTATCCTCAACGCCGGAGATCAAGTTTGAGGACGGAGAGTCGTCCGAATCCACAGACGACGAAGCCTCGGGCGGGGAAGAATCGGGCGACGACGCAGACGCTGCTCCCCTCGACGACGCCGAACGCGAAGTCATCGAAGAGGCCAATGAGGTCCTCGTCTATTCTGCATACGATTTTCCCGAAACGCACCGCACGAGGGAGGCCCTCAAGAATAGGATCCGGAACGAGCGGGCCCAGGAGGCCCAGGCCGACGCCGAGGATGCAAAGGCCAGCTACGAGGCCGAGCTGGAGATGTGGCGGCTTCTGCAACGACAACCACCCGACTCTTTCGCGATGCCACAAATCCCGGAGCGTGGCTGCAGAGCTGCCGGAAATGTAGGGGGCCTCTATGACGCTGGACAGGAGTGGAGGGAGAAGCTGGCATACCACAGCGAGTGGGAGATGCTTGGAACGTCACAGGCGCGGAAAAAGAAGGCCTGAAATGCTGGTTTATTTATTGGAATTTGTTACCGCTCTTGATACCCATACCCTTGGATTAATCTATAATGCTTTTGGTTGAGGCCTTTCGACGCTGTTCTGTGCTCGCAGACTGACAAGAGGTCGAGGTCTGTCCGAGTACAAACAGGGACCCCTGAAGCCATTTCCGTACAATTCGCGCCTTGCGATGGGTATCATTTTTGCCTTTGCCTTGTCCGAAGAACAACCCGCCGACCTTCGGGTCCGAGCGTGACTCAACGTCCTCGTGCCCTTGCCCTGCCCCGACCCCGTCCCCGAGCACGGCCGCGAGCATTCCCTCTGGTCGGCCGTGACACTGGAGTCCCGCTATCCTCGGCGCTCTCATCGTCTTCATCATCATCATCTTCTTCTTCTTCTTCTTCTGCCTCCTCCCCGTCTTCCTCCCCAGAGTCGCCGGAGCCGCTACCTTCCTCGTCGTTTTCCTCATCTTCGTCCCCACCCTCTTCTTCCCCATCTTCGTCTTGTTCCTCATCCCCTTCATCGTCATCGTCATCGTCTTCTTCATCATCTCCCTTGCTATCATCGTCTTCCTCGTCGTTGTCATCTTCGGAGTTTGTCGACTCAGCCTTTCCGGGTTTACCAGCCTTCTTTCCCCTTTTTGGCTTTTCTGCTTTACCCGACCTTCCAGCCTTGCCAGGCTTGTCAGGTTTCTCGACCTTTTCGGCCTTTTCGGCCTTGGCCTTGCCAGCAGCCCGCTTCTGACTCCGGGCCACCCTGGCCGACTTGGGCGGCGGCGACGCAGTCTCGGTGTCGCCGTCTTCTGTGTCCTCGACGGTGCTAGCGCGGGTCTTTGTGATGGTGGAGGCGCGCTTCCTCCTTCTGCTGTTGCCGCCGGCGTTGCTGCCCCCGGGCGATGGCGGGGGTGGCGTGAGGTCGAGCTCGGGCGGCGAGGTTGGGGGCTCGCTACCGCTGGCCAGGCGGCGTTCCATCATCATGTCGTCGAACGCATCGTAGGGTAAAGCAAACTCTTTGAAGCGGTCGTCATAGTTGTCGTCCTCCTGTGCATCGTAAAAGTCCTCGCGCTGATCTATCGTCTTGAGGTCGTAGAAGGTGCGCAGCTTCGTCCAGATGTGCGGGATGCGCGTGTGGGTGAAAAAGTCTGGATCGATGCCATGATTTCGTAGATGTTCGCTGATTGCAATCATTCGGAAGTGCTTGTGCATACCTGTAACAGGTGAGGTCAGCTTCAGTAGATTTGTCCAGGAAGTCGTATAGGGAGTGTGAGCTCACCCGCAGGCTTCCAGCGGATGACTCCCTTGAAGAGGGATGAAAGTTGATCATCCGTCCACATATTGTTCGGCCATTCGTCTGAAGAAGGCTTAATTGGAGGCACGGTCGCTGTGGGAGTATCGGCAGCCGGTGTGTCAACTTCCATAGCATCTTCGTCGCGAGCTGGCGTTGGCGTTGCGACAGCCGAGACGCTGCTGCGCGCCTTCTTTTTGGGAGGCATCACAATGTGGGTTTGTATGGACGATTCGGATCTTGCTTAAAGCCTAATAATTCAAGTGAATAAGCCAGAGTGACGATACACGGTAGCCGTGTTGAGTGTTCAGGGCGCCACTGTCTGTGGCTCTGGCAATCAATGTGGAAAAGTGAAGTATTTCAGACCTAGGTACGGAGAGTTTAGACTGGAGCTCCAGTAGAAAGCAGAGCTTGGTTCGCCAATTCCTCCTGACGCGGTCGGGTACCTCTTTCGCCGTCGGCCTTTAGGGGCCGTATACGGAGTACTCCGTACGGATAGGTACTAGGTAATATGCGGGGAGTAGCCACTAAGAATCGGAGTGTGCAAGGGTAGTTCTTAGCGGGTTTGGGAAGTGTGACGCGCCTGTCGCGTCGCGGGGCCTTGCACATTCTTGGCTCTTCCGCCAATCGTGCAGTCTTGGGTTGCGACGAACGTCACAAGAGTCTCAAACGATGCGATGTCACTGATCGCGAGGCGCACTACACGTTCATCAGGACCAATGCATGCCACAAATCAATTACATCCATCGGCGCAATCATGTCCAAGGAAGACGAGTCGGCCAATGTCTTCGCGATTCCAGACTTTCGGGGGTCATCCAAATGGATAGAGAACCATCTTCCCCGAGCCGATGCTGGTTTCTTTGCGCTCGACCTAGCAAGTCGGTCTCCCCAAGACTGCAGACACTCGCTCGTACTTCTGGCTGACAACAAAAATCACTAGATAAAGAGTCGTCGTCTCTCTATAACCTTCCCGATCCAAACCCCAGCAAGCTCTTTACGCTCCCCACAATAGATCATGTGACGGAGCAGGAGGCACCAGCTACCACAGAGATCCCGGACGCCACCACTCACGGAGAACCTCTCGTCGAAGACGATGTCGAAACGGATGACTTTTGGCTGTCTCTCGAAAAGCCCGCGCGGAACAATCCAGAGTATAAAACATGGGAGAACTTTGAATCTCGCGACGCCCTTTCAGCAAACCCCCTTTTCATATCAGAAGCTGGTCCCGGTGCGTTTGACGCCTTGATAGCGCTGGGAGATGACCCTTTACGTAAAGGTCTGGGAGGCGCCGATTTTACTGTGGTAGAGACAGGTCCTTATTGCAATGCACTAATGGCCCTGGCCCTCGGACGAGAGTCGGTCTTCTTCTCCTGGGAAAACGAGGCCGAGTCCTTCAAGCCGGCTTTACCACAGATCAGGATCTCCGCCTACTCGGGCAAGACTGTTCAAGAGGTTCAGCGCTCCTGCTTGAAGTGTGGAAATACATACCGCCGACTGCGCAAGTTTGTCGACTTCACCTACCTGAAGAGCCCGACGTCTTGTCGAGTTGCTCTGGCGAGTGCCGTAGACAAGGCCCTCTTGGTCATTCAGAGCAGTATTGCTTTGCACCATCAGAACCCGCAGTCGATCCTTCAAGTCCAGTCCCTCGTCGTCCACACATACACCATTCTGCGCCAGTTCGAGTCTTTGGTGTCAAAGATACGACGTGGTCACCTGGATGAAGATGTGTTTGACATTGTATTCCAGCAAGCCCAGTCTGCTGAGTACGCCGAAACTCACCTCAGAGACATGATGCGGGAAGTGCTCCGCCGGGTGTCCAAACCTTGGATTGAGCTAGTTGAGGAGTGGATCGGCACCCGCCACGAAGTTGGCGTCCCGCTAGGCAAGCATGAGGTGGGCAGGCAGAAGGGCTTTATCAAGGTCGAATCCGAGACCTACATGGATGACTTCGGCGACGAGGTGGACGAAGTTGATTACCGCCTAGACAAAAGGCGGATTCCCAGCTTCATGCCGGAAGACGTGGTGGATTCTCTCTTCGAGGTTGGCCGGAATCTACGCTTCATAAGGTCAACGCACCCCAAACACCCCTTGGCACAAGTCAACGTCATTGTTTCCAGCAGACCCCCTGTGTTGGAGTGGCTGTTTGACTGGAGCTCTATTGTACATCTTGAAGGCAGGGTTCACGCGTACGAACGAGCACTACGAGAAGGTGTCAATACCTATGCCACAGAAGAACCGAAAGGGTTCGATATACCAGCATGGCCGATGGGTGGTCCAGCAACATACCAACTACAGCTGTTCGGTCTGGATGAGCACCAATTACAAAACAAACTGGTCGCATCTATCCATGACTTTGCCCAACCAATCGCCGACTCAACATCGGAAGACCCGCTCGGAAT
Organism: Colletotrichum falcatum; assembly: GCA_019425465.1. Taxonomy (NCBI): domain Eukaryota; kingdom Fungi; phylum Ascomycota; class Sordariomycetes; order Glomerellales; family Glomerellaceae; genus Colletotrichum; species Colletotrichum falcatum. Next base: position 946,066 of record SWKJ01000201.1, on the reverse strand, counting down.
CATCATTAGGGAGCGCCTGTCGGATGTTACAACCGAAGCTGCAAACGCCGGCACTGATTTTACCCCACATTGGTCACTACTTCCGGTTCTTTCATTCGGATCGATAATTTCTGCGCAATCCAGGGTCATTGGCAGGGAAAGTCTGAAGCTGCTCTTCACATCTCACAATCTACGCGATCATTTAAAGCTGCAAAAAGCGTTCCACCTCCTGGGCAACGGCGTCTTTTGCAGCCGCCTCTCCCATGCACTGTTTGATCCGGATCTCGAAACGGCCGAGCGACAAGCCGGCGTTGCTCGCCAGGGCGGAGTCATGGGATTGCGGCTAAGTGATAGGGACACTTGGCCTCCGGCTAGTTCAGAACTGCGCCTCGCACTGATGGGAGTCTTGACGGAGAGCTACGAAGGGCCTGTTCAAGAAGATGTCAGGCCTCGGGATGGCGAAAAGAACGAGCTTCCCGGCGATTTGAGCTTTGGCGTTCGAAGCTTATCCAACGAAGAGATCGACAAGTGTATGGACCAAGACGGATTAGAAGCGCTCGACTTTCTTCGGCTGTCGTATAAGCCTCCGGCCGCATTAGCAGCCATCATCACGCCCATCATATTGGTGCAATATGACCGGATCTTCAAGCTGCTGCTTCGAGCGCTTCGGATGCAATACACCATCAACCGCCTCTTCCGAGATGTTACGGCTAGGGAGTCGGGTTGGCACGATGTCGAAGACGTGTCTGTCCGCTTCTGTTTCGAAGCACGCCACTTCGTTTCCAGCCTCAGCTCATATATATTCGATACCGGCATCGAGGTGCCGTGGCGGTCCTTTGAGGGCGTGCTTGACGAAATCGAATCCGACCTTCGAAGCGGAGATCATCAAACCTTGTCCGGGCCAGTCCTCAGCCCTGACCGTCTGCGGGAACACCATTCCCGCGTACTCGATCGGATCATGCTGGCACTACTTTTGCGTAAACGGCAACAGCCCGTGCTCAAGTTACTCGACGATATCTTCCGGGTTATCTTGAAGTTTGCCAAGTACTCCAGGCTCCGAGCCGATGGACAAAGGTCTCGCAGCCAGGGTGACGCAACAGCAAGGGGCCTCTACAAGAGCTTTAAGCGGAATGTTGAGGTGTTCCTGACGGTTTGCAAAGGACTGAGCGAGAAGGGAGACCATGGGACGATGAATGATGCAGTGGGCCAGGAGGGAAACTCGGGGAGAGTTGATTCTTTGGAGGGCAACCCCATTGCACAGCTTCTCTTGAAGCTAGACATGTCTGGTTACTACTGCAAGGCGTGAGGAGTAATAATAAAAGGTTGGATCAGTCGGTAGATTACAAGATACCCCAGGCGTTAGATGAGATGGATGATAAATGAGCGTTGTTGGTCTCTAAAAACGTTGAAATTAGTGTACGGTTGCCGCTCCGGAGCTCAGATGATAAACAGTTGACAGTTGGAAAGCCAAGGTTGACAGCGCGCCGAGTACCCCGCCATATTACATACCGTTTCCCCGGCCCGGGCTCCCTTGAAGTTGCCCCGCATCGCGTGTCCCACCACTGCCTGCCCGCGCTTGTTGATTTACTTTCCTCTATTGGACAAAACTGCCATCTCAGCAAAACAAACCGACACCACACATCACGACTACCTACAACCAGGACACCACCACCAGGAACGCATTGCGGCATGTCTCGACCGGGCCCGTCGGCACGCAACCTGACTCTCACTGAAGAGTTGGAGAAGCTGGAACAGTCCATCACTCTTACCTTGCAAGGTAAATGGGTCTCCTGCGAGCAACGGGTGGTCCGTTGTTGTTGGTAAACTGACCTACCGCACAGAGATCGATTCAAACTTCAGCAAAGCACACCGCATTGTCACCACAAGCATCTTACCTATTGTCGAGCAGTATGGCGAGCACTCAAGAAACGTCTGGGATGCATCAAAGGTGCGCCGACAGCCCGGCTTTGTTTCGGCCACCGTAGGCTAACTTGACGCGACCCATAGTTCTGGAAGCAATTCTTCGAGGCCTCGGCCAACGTCTCGCTGTCCGGTTACGAGGAACTAGCCAACGGCGATGGAGACGACGAGACCGGAGCTACTCAGGAGTCGACAATCCAGGATGAAACCGGCGTCGACTACACGCGCACCCCCAAAGGGCACGAAGGCGCCGAAGACATAACTCAGGCCTCGGTCGCAGACTCGACTTTCCGCGCCGAGGAGTCCTTGCTTGATGATAACGACTTAACAGGAAGCACGCCGCGACCGCCCAAGACCAAGACGGTCCAGCCCCAATTTTCGAGCCTCGAATCCCCCTACGAGGCGCTCAAGCGCGAGCTCAAGGGCGAACCGCCTGCGCCGCAAGAGGAGGACGACGAAGACGAGGATCTTGGCTTGGAGGAGGACTCGACGGTGCTCTTTGCGCAGCATACGGCTCGGCTGCCAGATATGTCCATGACGCCGCGGTCGTCGTTCGCGCCATCGTCGCGGCAGGGGCAGCACAAGGACCCGCTGATGCATCGCATGCTCGACAAGACGTTCCGGATTCAAGCCACGCCGCACAAGGGCCCGACGTACCGCGTCTCACCGCTCAAGCGTGACGATAAGGGCAAGGAGAGGGAGAAGGAGACCTTGCCGGCGTGGCGACAGGGCTCGCCCATGTCGTCGCCCGTCATGGAGATGCCCAAGATGCGCAGCGAGGCCTTTATGTCACCGGCCAAGAGCACTGCACGCCAGCGCCTCGCCGCGGCAACTGCACCCGCGGGCCCGCGTACGCCCGGCGTAAGTGTGCAGACACCCGGAGCGGCGAGAAAAACCAAGGACGTGTTTGCGACGCGGGGCGACTACGAGGATGACACGACGACAGACATTGGCGGTGGTCTCGCCAAGGAAAAGTATGAGATCAACTGGGAGAGCGACAGCGACGAGGACCAGGGGCTGTATGGCGGGATGAGCCCGCCTAAGACGATCCAGTTTGCGCTGGCTCCGTCCAAACTGCTTCAGACACCTGGTAGGTGGGCCTCGGCCTGATACTCATGATGTGCTGTCTTGCTAACAAGAGATGCAGCCCGGGAGGCGAGCAAGCGCATCGTAGATGACATTCTACTCACGGCCGGAGCCGATCCGGAGAGCTTTGAGGAGTACAGCCCTACCATGGTCAAGATGAACAAGGACATTCTCGATGAAAGCTTCTAGATGACTGCATGTTTGACTGACGTGGTGGACGACCGAAAAAAGGGATAAGAAAACAAAAAAGGGTCCGCCTTTTCCGCCGGGCATGACTGGGCTTGTGTCAGGAAAGATACCCATGGACCCAGAAATCGAAACGTACATATTCGCCTTTCTCCAAATGTTCCCTCCGGAGATTCGTCTTCTATTGTCTCTGATAGCACTACCTGTCTCGACAATGACGCCGTTAATCACGGGCAGTAATCAACGTCTTGAATGCATGCGTCCCTCTAACAATGGCCAACTACACACTCGGCACCAACTTCCAAGGTCGGGCATTCTCTGGAGAGCGTTGAAGATTCTCGGCTGATATCTCATTTCTATAAGTGCAACCCACTGCCATGGTTAATGCTAAATGAAGAAGCTCCAAAACGCCGTTCCAAAAGACCATTTGCAACCCATTGAGGGCCGGCAGACATTATTCACCGGCCTCTTCTACCCTCGGGTCTATAAAAGAAAAAACCCTCCGTCTTCCAGCCCTTTTTATTCCCGTTCCTCTGTTTGTTTTCTTCACAAGTCGTTGCGGACCGGCCCGGTCACAAAGGCGGAATCCACCTTGGCGGCCTGCGTCTTTGCGTCCTCGGCGGCCCGTTGACGAGCCACGAGAGAGGGCGACTTTTTTGAGCTGGAGCGGGATGATGATACGGCGCCCGAGTGGGCGTGGAATGTGCCCTTGAGGAGGGAGATGGAGCTGCCGAAGCTCGAGACCGAGGCAGTGTCGGAGTCCTTTTGTTGAGAGCGCGAGCCGCCGGTAGCATTGCTGGCGGTGCTGGTGTTGGAGCCCTGCTGGAGGGCGGAGAGGAGGGCGTCGCTGTGGCGTTTGTCGCCAGTGACGGAGTTGGAGAAGGTGGAGTGCATTCCCGACATGGCTGTGGTGGGCGATGTGGTTCTTCACGTAACTAGGTAGGTGTTTGTGACGGCGGGGAGAGACGACGGAGTCTGCACAGGAGGCTTATGTGTACTTGTGGAAGAAGTGTTTTTTGTGATTGGAGGTCTCTTTCTTGATGAGCTCAGTGGCGATAATGCTGGTGATGATCCAAACGAAGCCTGAGGACAAGATGGATATGGCTCTACTTATACAAACCTGACACTCTCCTCGAAGGCTGCATGATTCGAATCCCCTTGCGCGGTTTACACCGACAATCTCAACCATGGAGATGAAACCCGTCACCACAAGCAAGCACATTGTCGCGTCCATGGACGGGCCTCTGGGCTAGGCACCCTACGCAAGGCATTCTGTTTCCGGTCAATAAGGGGTTAGGGCCGGAAGGAGAGGGTGGGGAGCGGGTAAGCTTGCGAACAGCCCGAGCTCTGTCGCGCTTCCGTGGACACATGTCGAGCCGGTACATTGCACAGTTGAAGAGAAAGAGGCCAGTGACTGCTGGTGGTGTGAGTCACCATACATACACAATCTTTGCGCCTCATTCGCTCGTTGCGGCGGCCTCATTCGCTCGTGGACATATACCTAGGCAGCGCTCGGTATGTGTCGACAACACCCTTCCTTGCCCGCATGGGGCGTTTTCCGGGGCCCATGTAAGCTAGGTACCTACGCAAGTCGGGCGAACCCAAGTCACAGGTTGCCGTGCTTGCTTACCTGGGCCAAGGCCACAAGAGACACCCGAATTGAAGAACGGGGTGTAAGTGAGTGAGCACGGTGAACAGGACGCGCTCTGTAAGCATGCCGATGTGCCCAAGGGTGCGTGGGCATGACGTGGCATGAAAGCATGCAGTTCAGGTCAGCATACATCAGTAGGGGTTAAGCATTGTCCGGTGTCATCTAAGTTCTTCGAGTTAAGAGAGCAAAGTTTGGGCTATGAACCGTCTTGGAATGTCGTTCAATTAATATTATCACTAGCTACCTAGTTAATGTTTTTTTTTGTCGTATCAACGCGACGCCACGAAGCCTCGCCTCAACAAAGCTAGCGTCATTGCCCTGATTCTGGATGTACACATCGCGAGCGGAACAAATTGCACCATTGACAACTGCCTCGAAAGCGTCGAGACACATCTCACCCCACCCCGACCAGAGTTTCTCGATGCCTTCTGCAGCACCTTCAGCGCAAGCTCCGTCTCCCTCTTCTTCGGCTCCAAACTTGATTGTCGACGCTTGCAAATCTCAACCGGTTTTGGAGATGCTAGCTTCCGCATCTCCAAAGCCTGCTCGTGTATCGCGAAACCCTCGATCGCCCACAGCGGTCATGATTCTACCGCCGCATGTTCCGTCGTGAGCGCATCTTGGGCTGCTCAGATTTCTGCGACACCACAGGCGACTGTTGACACGCAAGCTCGCGCACGACGATTGCATCAACTCGGCGCCGCTCAACAAGACGGGCGCTCTTAGGTTCGTTAACGAGCTGGAGCCCTACCTCGAGTGGCAATCAGATCTTGCTTTCCTTGAGAAGTCCGCCCGCCGGATACTTCCTCCCGCCCCACGACGTCTTGGCTGCGCTTGGTGATATCCGCCAGGCCCTTGAAGCGGACGAGTACACCGTACCCCAACGAGTATTCATGGCAGCAGGACGTGTTCACAAAGGTCTTCGGCGCTGCGCATGACGGACACTTGTACGTCAACCCGGATATATTGACCAACGCCATTGGATGGGCCAGACCTTTTGCACTCTTGTCGATTAGCGAGGACGGCATTTCGCCGCCTGCCATCATGATTTGTGATGTCGTCGCATCATCACCTGACTGGGGCGTCGAATCAATCTGGATGTTCGTATGCCCTACGTCGGCAGCTTCCTGATTCTAGGGTTCTCGCGCCGGACAGCCCGGCAGCCACTTATTGGTGGCCAACCGATATCAGTGCGCCATCTGGGGGGTTTCTTGAGGGATACGACTCTTGCTCATTCCGCCAGCCAATGATGCTCACCGGACTTGCGCTGTTGTTATCGTTATACCAACCGCATATGAATATGAGTACAGCCCCTGCTGCCCCTAGCATGATTCCAACGACAACCAACGCCTAGGTATTGGAGTGCGCGGGAGGCTTTCGACATTGTGCCGAGGCCAATATCGGGTGACGGTGAAAGCGGTCAACTTTGATAACCGCGTGCAGCGCCATCACTTTTTCTCTCGCGACACCTACGGAAACTACTAGGTACGAAGTACACTCATTCATTCCCTTTCATTAGCGGCGGGTATCCTGCTGGGGTCTAACCAACTCTTTCTTAAAGGCCAACGTACTTAGCCCCTAGGCAAGTATCGTATTCATTCAACAATCTCGACTTGAATGTGATATTGTACACTGTACTTACGGCAGCGGCCCGCTGGTGATCATACTGTCAGCATGACACCGATTGCATTGCATCCATGTACCATTGCGGCTTAATCCTCTGATTCTCGGAACAAAAGTTGAAGGAGATACCCATGAACGACACCCCCTCGTTCTGCTGGTCACCAATGCCGGGATTATGATTCAGATCGGGTGTGCTTGAAGTGAAATGACCAACCCCGTTTTTCTATTCTCATAGATACATACATATGTTTATGCAGTATGTACGCGGATGTGTGTGTAAAAGACCCAGCCAATCACGAACCGGCGTCACAGCTACCCCCCTGACGACCTACCGTCCTCAGAAATGGCCTCTTCTCCTGACCCAGAAGAGCCACCCTTCTTGGCATCGCCGTCGCTCGGGCTCGAGAGGCCAACGTCGCTGCAGAAGCCCTGAAAGTCAAGCTGGGCCGCGCCCATCAGCGCGTCCGGCTTGTCGCCGTCGGTCCCCTGGGATGTCTGGGCGCCGCTCCGTCTCCGGCTCCGGCTCTCTGAGATTTCCTGGTCCGCGTGCAATAGAACCGTTCCGCTTCCTTTCTTCCTGCTTCCTGCTTTTGGGGAACACGTCAATCTGCGATAGAGACACCGTTTGTAGGAAGCTACTTGCTCAACCGTCTCTGAGTGATGCGGTTCTGCATCTTTCGTTTTTCCTCCATGGTCTTGGCCTTCCATCCTGGCGCGGGAATCATGGCAAATCGCACTGAGGAATGGATGGATGACACCTGATGCTCAAGGCAAACTAAACTGTTGGTTTTCTTCATGCTAGTGAGGAGCCCGCGGCAAATCCGCCCTCTGTGTCACTAGCTATCCGTATTCCGTGCCCCCCTCTACGACATCGAGACCTCGTGGCATTATCATCATCACCTGGGCGGTCTCTCCATCAGGCCCGGTTCTCGGTTCTCAGAAACGCGCTTCCCCATGGGACCCTGTGCCAACCCTCGTTGGCGTGTGTTCAAGTACGCCTCCCTAAGTGTACTTGTACATACGTCCAACAGCCACGCCTTGGCATCAGTTTCTGTGGCAGACCTCGGAGACCAAATTACATGGACCAACACCCGGAGAGGCATCTGATAAGTCCGAAATAGAGCCCAGAGGCCCTGTGCAACGGGTTAGTGGATAATGTGCGTTAGTCTCATGCTGTTGGTTATTCAAGTCAGGGATAAACGGGAAGGAGGCCCAAAATGGCAGGTAGATAAAGAGTATCTATCCGTAAGCTTGCAGCGCCCCGTTCTCTTCAGTGTACCGACTGCACCACAAAAGCCAAAGACTTTTGTCATCCTCGGGTCCAGTTTCGTAACCTACGCTGACTCCATCCCTCGGTTCCCGATTCTTCTCTCTCCTCATGTTCCTTTCTTCCTTCCATTATCCTCAAATCGACTTGAATTAACTGGAGAGAAAAGAGCGCCAGTATCTCATCCGTTGGTTGACTTTTGGGAGGCTGGGCTCGTGCGGAGCCAACTGCGCCCATCATGCAACCCGCACTCCAGCTCGTCTCCATCGCGACTTCGGCCTTGTTCTTGTTGTTGCTGCCCACTCGTCTGTTGAAGCTACGCGACAAAACACCAAAAGTTGCCCCAGAACATCGTGGCCTGAACAAGCTGGTGCGTTCGTGATGAAGGATGCATGCCACTTCCGCAGCGACTAACCCAAGTCGTAGATGATTGCTATCGTACTATCAGTGGTGCAGTTGATCATTATCACCACGGTAGCCTTTCCACCGTCAAAAGAATACCATGAAATCCGCATTTATTCTGCCATTGCTTCCTTCATGGCGTGCATAGGCCTAGCCCCGTTGCTGTTATTTGAACATAGCCGCTCCCTAAAACCATCCGACCTGGGGATTGTCTACCTGCTCGTGTCTTTGGCATGTGACTTGGCAGAGTCCACCAAGATCGATTCTAAAGACGCAACCTTCACGTTTGTCGCGCCGCGCATAGCCAACGTTTGCGTCAAAACCCTGCTCCTGGCCATAGAATGCCGTCGAAAGAGAACGATCCTGAGACGTCCTGACGGTCACTTTTCACCAGAGGAGCTCGCCAACGTTCTAGACAGGATCTTCTTTTGGTGGATCAACCCGATCTTGGCTCAGGGATACCGCCATATCCTCACCGGGGAGAGCCTACCCCCCATGTGTCAGAAACTTTCATCAAAGCCGCTGCGCCAGCAAGCCCTGCTGGCTTGGGGTCAAAGAGGTAAACTAGTTCCAGGCTCCCCCCGGCCCTTTGCCATCTACAGGGGGGCTTTCTGACATCCGTATTATAGCAAAGCCAGAGGGGAGGACAACGCTGCCCAAAGTGCTGGCGCGGAGCATGCTGCCGCATTTCCTTGCGCCAATCATCCCTCGGCTCTTCCTCATTGTTTTCCGCTACTCTCAGCCGGTTCTAATAAGTACTGCGATCCGTTTCCTCAGCGGTTCATCGGCGCAATCCGCAGACAAGGGGCGTTTGGTGGTTTTCATGGCTGTTGCCATCTACGTTGGCCTGGCGGTAAGCTTGTTTCTCGTCGGCCAGCACTATCTTTGAGTTGCTGACAAGCCGCTTAGATGTCCAACGCGGTCTATTTTCACCTCCTGAACCGTCTCAAAATTATGATCAGGGGTGCCGTCGTCGGGCTTATCAACAACAAATTGTTCAGCCAACAGTCAACGGGCCACGACGACGGTAGGGCAGTAACATTGATGAGCATAGATTCCGAGAGCGTGGGCCAGGCTGCTTCACTATTCCACGAGACTTGGGCACGGGTCATCGAAGTCTTGTTGGGCACAGCCATGCTGGCCAAAGAGGTTGGGTGGGTGTGCCTGGTTCCACACGTCATCGTCTTCTGTGAGTATCTCATCTGTCACATCCAGCGGCCCGAAGAGAGGGAATTGAACGCTGACGGTTTTCCAAGTTTGCTCTCGAATGAGCCGATATCTGGCTAAAAATCTCCAGGGAAAGCAGAAGGACTGGACCGTGGCCACCCAGAAGCGGCTCGCTATGACCACATCGATGCTTGCCTCTATGAAGAGTTTGAAGATGCTCGGTGTCTCTTCGTACACGGAATCCTTGATCCAGAGCCTGCGTCATGAGGAGCTGAGCACAGCCAAGAAAGTCCGTTGGATGATGGTCGCCTATAATGCAAGTGGTATGTGCCCCAATAGACAGACACCCGCATCCAAGCAATGCATTCTTCTCTGACCCTGGTAGCAAATGCACTCGGCATATTCTCCCCCATCATCACATTCGTACTGTTTGTCCTTGTGGCAAGCTTCCGGGGATCAGCACTCGACACCGAGACCGCCTTTACGACTACCGCACTCCTCGGTTTAGTGACTCACCCGGCAAACATGATCATGTCGATTGTGCCACAAGCTGTAGGGGCTTTGGCTGCTTTTGAAAGGATCCAGGAGTATATGCTGCAACCGCCCCGACATGACCATAGAGCGCTATTGAAGAAGACAGAAGACAGCCTTAGTACCGCCTCGGTAGCCATTCGCATCGAGAACATCATCGTCCAGCCCCCTTCTACTACGTCTCCTATTCTGACAAACATCAATCTCACCATCACCCAAGGCACAATCGTCATTTGCTCTGGTCCTGTAGGAAGTGGTAAGACGGTACTCCTCAAGTCCCTCATAAGTGAGCTGCCTATCACTAGCGGATCAATCTCGATCTCGTCGAAGCGTATCGGCTACTGTGAACAGTCACCTTGGCTGCCAGGTGGCACTCTTAAGCAAGCTATCTGTGGCTTTTCACAAGTGGAACAGACCTGGTATAAACAAGTCATCCGGCTTTGCTGTCTTGATGAGGATATTTCGACACTTCCCAAGGGAGACGACACCATGATCGGAAGCCGGGGCCTGAACCTCTCGGGGGGCAGCGACAGAGAGTGGTATGTTTAAACCCTTCTTCATACTTTATTGCCAAGCTGGAGCATGAGGCGTCCTTGCTGTCGTAAACAGCCATGCACCACTGACGGAGTGATGGACTCTCACGGCCACTGTGGCTATGCTCTACGCTGAATACTCCAGTAGGGCCCTGACACTATTTGCTAATATTCTACAGGCTCTCGCCCGTGCTGTGTATGCCCGGTGTGAGATTGTGCTTCTTGACGATAGTTTCAGTGCTCTCGACGCCAGGACTGAAAGCCAGATTGCCGTCAATCTCCTTGGCCCCGCGGGCTTTTTCAGAAAGATGGGCACCACTGTCGTCCTTGTTACTAACTCTGGCAAGTCCTTCGCTCACCCGCCTCTGGCCGCCTCGATGCTAATGACGTATAGCAACACACTTTCATTTGGCAGACCGACTGGTTCTCCTGGACAACAACACAGTAGCATACGAGGGCACGTGGGCTGGTCTTTGGAAAGACCAAGAACACATGTACAAGTCCAAAATCAATGAGGCGAGGAAGAATGTCAGCGAAGAACAACCTCAGATAGACAGTACAGTACTCGGCAAGAGCTTAAAGGCAGACGAAGCGGCCACCGACCTCAGCAGGGCCACTGGTGATGTGTCACTTTACGGTAAGGTTGCAGGTCACTCTCAGGTATTTTCCAAACTGACTCTCTCATCCCACAGGATATTATCTCAAGGCCGTGGGCTCCCGAAACCTGCTCTTGCTCCTTGCTTGCACCGCTTCATATTCATTCTTCGTTACCTTCCCTCAATACTGGCTGCAAAAATGGACTGAGGCCCCCGTCTCCCAAACGATGTTTTACGTTGGCGGCTATCTCATATTATCACTGCTAGCATGGACTGCTACCAATGGCTCGATGTGGTAAGTGTAACACCAATCTTTGGTCATACTAACGCTAAGTTGAGAAGGTCCACACACATCCTTATTGCCCCTCAGTCAGGATTAGAACTACACCGCCGTCTCCTTGCAACTATCATGAGGTTTGTGTGCATTGTCCTATCTTGCGATGTACCTTTATTTACTGTTGACAGGGCACCGTTGTCGTACCTCTCAACTACCGATAACGGCGTGACTTTGAATCGGTTAGTAATGATGACATTACGGCCTTTAGTGTGCTGACTTTATCCAAGTTTCAGCCAGGATATTCAATTAGTAGATAAGAGTCTCCCGCCTGCTATTCTCTCCATCTCAAACCGTAAGTTCTACTGGGACCATAGATAACTTTCTGGCTTACAACTACAGAGGTCTTCAAGCTGCTTGTGCAAATCGTCTTGCTCTTTAGCGTGCAGAAGATAATGGCAACAACACTTCCTTTATGCTTGGTAACTGTATATCTTGTACAAAAGGTATACTTACGGACTTCACGGCAACTACGGCTGCTGGATCTTGAGTCTCAGTCAGCAGTGTACTCAAGCTTTATCGAATCGGTATAGTATAGCCTAAACGCACAGAAACTCTGTCTCTAAATATTAAGTAGGTGGAAGGTGTTGTGACGATCCGAGCGTTTGGCTGGGAGAGCAAGGCTGAGGCTGCCAATATTGAGTCCCTTGATAAGTCTCAACAGCCAGCATACATCTTGTTCTGTCTCCAGCAGTGGCTAGGGGTTGTTCTCGACCTTATGATAGCTGCGATTGCAACCGGTCTGATTACACTTGCTATTGTGCTCAGGGGAACCACAACAGCCGGCCAGATCGGCATGGCACTGAACATTGTGATCATCGCAAATAGCACTTTGCTTGGTCTCGTAACGTCTTGGACAAATATGGAGATATCGTTGGGCGCCATGTAAGTTTTTTTACTGTTTCCGTCTCTCTCTCTCTCTCTCTCTCTCTCTCTCTCTCTCTCTCTCCCCCGTGTTACTTTGGTACCACTGAACGCTTCTGGCTGGTGATCGGCTGCTGCTGTGCTCCGCTAACTAAGTTGATAGATCTCGCCTGAGAAATCTAGAGGCCGATACCCCTCAAGAAGACAAGCCATGCGAAGACTATGTGCCCAAAGTGACTTGGCCATCCTCTGGGCACGTCGAGTTCGACGAGGTCACGGTAGCATACAAGTAAGAAGAGCAACTGCTGAAAGCAGGTTCAATCCTGGAAGCTGACGTGGCTTGTGCTCAGCTCCGACGCAACTGCGTTGCAAGACATCACGATGGAAGTCTCAGCCGGCCAGCAATTAGTGATTTGTGGCCGCACAGGCAGGTATGTCGTATGTTTTCCGCATTCAATTCCAGCCCTGGACTGGCTGACCTTTTCCGTCCGTACTGAAGTGGGAAGAGCACTCTGCTACTCACACTTCTGCGACTCTTGGATGTTCAGTCTGGTACTATCAAGGTAGACGGAATCGACATCAGCCTGGTCCCTCGTGACTTGATTCGCCAAAGATGTTTTATTACCGTCACTCAGGACCCTTTTGTCCTCGCCCAGGCTAGTCTTCGCTTCAACCTGGACGTAAGTAACCTCCTCGAGAAAAGCGCAGTCTATACGGGACTAACCAAGCACCCTTGCCGGCTCAGCCTTCCGGTTCCCTCGACGACAGGGCTATTGTGGCAGCCCTCGAACGAACTCGGATGTGGTCTCATTTCGAAGCGGGAGACTCTCTGCCGAGAAAGGCCCGCATGACTTTGGACAGCTCTGTTTCGTCTTTGCCACAGATGTCAACCGGGCAGTCCCAATTATTTGCACTCTCTCGGGCGATCCTTCGACTCCAATCTCTTCGGAATACACATGACCTTTCCGGATTCCAATCCCAGGGTGAACGCATCATGCCGATTCTGCTTCTCGATGAAGCCACGTCGTCGCTCGATCCCGATACCGAAGTTGCCATCAACAACGTCATCCACAAAGAGTTTATCGAGAAAGGCCATACAGTTATTGGAATCACACACCGGCCGAGCGGCGTGAGCCAAAATGCACAGTCGGGCCGCGATATCGTTGCCATGTTGTCACAGGGACGGATTGAGAAGTTCGGGAGGGTGGAGGAAATCCTGGACATGAACAATTTGCAGAAGTAATGTTCTCCGAGAAGTGTTTTATTCATGTAGAGATGGATGGTTACGCTGAGAGCTTCGGGTTCGTTCGTGCATCTATTGCGCCCGCCAATTGGGTTACCAACTACATACATGATGGGCATGTGAGATGGTTCTATAGCTGTTCGTATCCATTTCCCCCCAATGCTCCGCCTTTGAAGTAAGAGAAAGGTCCAAACTGGGTTTCTATGCCTGATTCGCGCCATTCATTCCTGCCTACCTTTCAGTCGAGGTGACCAGAGCCGGACCTCACAAGTTCAATTCCAAAATACGACTAATTTGCGTCAGGCAAAAGTAACGTCTAGTCAGACAACTAGAGTGCTCGAAAGTATCGTCTTTGTAGTGCAAAATTACTCTTGCGAAGATTTTCTCTCGGTGTCTCCCTCGACTTTATTCGCCATGCTCCATCGCGGTACGTATGCACTCTCTTCCCCCCGCCGCCTCTCTCTCGCTCAGGCTCAGTTGCACCCAATTATCGACATTAACTTACTCTACAACACACATGCCGACATGTGGGACCACAATCTGCAGCAAAGATCCACGGATTGGGGGTGTCTGCCTGCCAAAAAGCCTTGGGTTTCTCGTGTTGACTGGGAAATCTGTCTGCCCGCGCTGCTTATGCGTCAACACAGACAGTCCGACACAGTCCGAGGAGAGTGTGGCTGCCGGCGAAGGCTCGGTTGTCATACGGAATCGCTTGTTCTGTCCGAGGCCAGCCCGAACCGGGTTGCTGACGACTGCCGGGCCGCGTGGTTGGTTCGTCGCGGCCAACTTGCAGCTGTCAATATGCGATGACGCGCAATTTGTCAAACGCATCGTGTTCATGACCACGTCGTCTTGCCGCCCCCCCCCCCCCCCCCCCTTGAGACTCTGATAACCGCTCCCATCAGTTAGTGGGTTTGCTTTTCCAGACTAACAAAGAATCCTCTTCTAGGTTTGTTGCGGCCCTCTTGTACATCCCAGTTCAGTAGCTTACGACTGCACTTAGTTTCGCATATGCTGCACACTCTTCTCCGGTTGCGCCGGAGAAGATTAAAACTGCCAACGAAGGCGCTTCGTGGCTGTCGCGACACGGAACGCCGTCGCCCATTGTTATTGTTCTCCTCCATTACTCCCTGTCAAGCACGAGCTTGGCAGGGCCCGATGAGTCCGAGAGGAGATCACTGCAGAAGCTTGGCTCCAACGGCTACCGGGCGTGCGTCGGTCGTGGGGCCGCACGTGTAGATGGGGAGAAGTGGCTCTTGGACTGCTGCTTGTTGAGGATGTACGAGCAACGGGCTTCGGCAAAGGCCTGCTCAGACCAGCAAGAGACAACTCTCTGTGGCCGAGACAGCTCGTGGGGTTAGAATCCATGCAAAAGATGAAGCCGTCGAGAACTGATCCTTTGTAATGCCGAAACCTTGTTACTTTTCTCAATTTGATGGGAAGAGGTATACACTCGATTCGGAGGCTTATTGGGGCTTGGCCAACAAAGAGCACAGCGTGCCGCCCAGAGACAATGGTGACTCGGGTGATTGTTGACCAGGGTGGTAGGCTTCGATGTAGATCTGAGTCGGATTGACTGCATCGAGGAAGCGATGAGCGACGCCGGGATGGGACGAACGAGTAATACCCTTGGACAAGGAAAAAGCAAACTGCCGGACGGATGGGTTCGCAGCTTCGTGGCAGCGATGCACCTTGCGTCCTCGTGTCCCGCTGCAATGGAGATTGTGGTCTGTGTACTTTCAGTGACAGGTACTCCACAAACCTTAATCAGAGCCTCAACGTGGGCAAGGAAGAAGCGCAATCACGTTTCTGAGCAGGTCAAAACGTACCTACGTAGACCTCAAGAGGGAACGTAAAATAGTAGTACCTTAGTATCTACCTACTTACTTGCTTACCTACCTAGGTAGGCACGCTAGGTAGGTTGGGTACGGACGGAGCAGTTTAGCAGCGATATCGCAGGCGGTGAAGCCATTTACCCCACCGTGCTTGTACCAAGGCAGAAAAGGCTGCTGCTTATCAAAGCCAACGGTCTATCGAAGAAAGAGGGGGGGACACTACCTCTCGTGTTCGTTTAAGGCATCCATCGAGGGGCCATGGGGTGGCCAGGAGATCAGACGACATGATTGGCCGGATTACTAAGGTCAGGGGTGGATAGCTTCCTAAGCTTGTGGATTGGCCAATAAAGAAGCTCCTGAGGCATGCCATGGTGGGGTCATAGCAGCACACCTAGGTAGGTACGTACGCTGTAGGTAGATACCTAGGTAGGTACTTAACTCGGTTGCTCTACACCACCTAGGTACCTACCTGTAGCGCACGATGCTGCGTCGAGTAAAAACTACCTAGTCAAAGTCACTGATAGATGCCACCGAACAGTCCAAGGCTGGCAAAGCAGGTAGATAGACAGCCGTACCCGTACGTAGTACACGATGCATCTACCTATCTATGTACGGATACCTACCCACCCTACTTAGGTAGTTAGCCTTCGGGTGTGTTCGATCTACCTAGCGTTGTCTACATAATAGTCTATTTGCCTCGCTCGGCGATGTGGGTTAGGGGACACAGGGTTACACTGCCAGATAATTGCCCATGGGAGGAGCCAAGCCAACCGGGTGTACCTAGTGTACACTAGGGGAATTCAGATGCCCAACTCAGCCGTGCTGGACGGAACCACCAAATGTACCCATGTACTTCGCACAAAGTACCTGTACTGTCGCGACGTTCGGACTCTCGCTTCAATGACGGCGTCCGAGAGGTGAAGCACATCCAATAGGGCCTATTAAGACAACCGATGCCGTGCCAGAATGGCGCAGGACCGGGGATCGAATCGGCAGGTTCTTGCGTGGGTGTTGATGTGCCACCAGCTGCACATGGAGAATGCGCATCGCAGCCCCCCTTCCCGTCCCGCTAAACGAAACGAAGTAGAGACTAGTCGGGCCCAACAAAATGAGAACACTAGTCTCGTCTGCACGAGACGGTCCAGCAGATCCTTTTCCGGTCAAGACTGAGAAGGGAACCTCAAATCGCCATGCCGACGTTTGAGTACTGGCTTATAGGTAGTAGGTACGTATACACAACGGACATTGCGTACCGGCCACCCGAGCATATCATGATGGTTCCTGGTGGATAGGTAGACATCCGTACCTAGTCTTTTCTGGCGCCGAGATATCGTGGATACCTAATAAGGGTGGGACCTTGCTCATTCCGGAAAAAAAAAAAGAGACACAACACGCGATGGGCATAGGCATACTTCCGGCTACCTATCATCCGGTGTTTCCTGGGACCTGTGAGCTAGTGCCCAGGCAATAGGGGCCTGGCGCACAGCAGCAACGCATGGCATGTTGAGGTGGTATTGGATCAGGAAAGAAAAATTCAGAATCCCCACACCTTGACCTGGATAGGAGATACCAAACCCACATTTCCATCACAGCTTGGGCGCCCTTCTTCAGCTCTCTGTTGTAAGCTGGTACCTATAGAAACCGTCCGCCCTGGCCGTCGTCTGCTTTGCTGCAGCAAAACGCTGGCTTTTTCAATACACTCGCTCGGGTGCATGAACAAGGTGAAGAAGAAGAGAGAAAGGGCCGTGAGGTGCCAGAGAAGAAGGTGGGAAGCGTGAGAGAGAGGTATAGGTACATACCATTTCATCTGCACATTCGCTGTGACCTACCAGTGAGTGACCACCACAAACAACCTTGTCTGGGTATCCACCCACTCTCATGCCCATCCCCGGTCCATGTCCGTCGAGGGTCGTCAAGTCCCTTCTTTAATCTTTTGAACATCTCCTTCCCTCCCACATCTCTCTTGCCAGTGCTCCTAATCAACCTCCACCGAGTGAGAGTTGCCCAAGCCTACCAACCTCGCACGGCATTCCCATCGTCGTCTGCGCTCTTCTTCTCAACAACGA
This sequence comes from Colletotrichum falcatum, assembly GCA_019425465.1. Classification (NCBI taxonomy): domain Eukaryota; kingdom Fungi; phylum Ascomycota; class Sordariomycetes; order Glomerellales; family Glomerellaceae; genus Colletotrichum; species Colletotrichum falcatum. The sequence continues at coordinate 928,783 of SWKJ01000201.1, read as the reverse complement.
CCCAGACGAGCGTGGATCGAGTCTGTCCCGCGCTGCACCTGAGTAGCGCAATCGATTCTTTTGTGCACCGCCCTGGTGTTTCCTCACCCGTCGGGCCTGTCTTCCAAACCACCGCCTCATCCGATCCCAACATCCCAAGCCGGCTACGATGGATTCCAACGCAACCACCTTCACTTCGGCGTTGGCCAATGCCAAGCTGGGCAATGTCAACATCCCCCCTCAGGTCGACTATGTCATCGACAAGGTGGCCAACGCCAGTGGCTGGACGATTCTCTTTACCCTGCTGGCGCTCGCTGTCGCATACGATCAGAGTAAGTGATGCGCCTGTGCCCGGCCTCGACGATATGGCAGTACCTGACACGATCTAGTCAGCTACATTACCTCCAAGGGCCCCATTGCCGGACCTACCTTCAAGATGCCCTTCATTGGCCCATTCTTGGAGTCTGTGAACCCCAAATTCTCAGAGTACAAGGCCAAGTGGGCCAGCGGCCCTCTCAGCTGCGTCTCCGTCTTCCACAAGTGAGCGCAATTTCGTGACACTCCCCAGTTGTTGATGCGCCTAACACCCGCAGGTTCGTTGTCATCGCATCGACTCGCGACATGGCTCGCAAGGTCTTCAACTCGCCCGGCTACGTCAAGCCTTGCGTTGTTGACGTTGCCCACAAGCTTCTTGGCCCGACCAACTGGGTGTTCCTCGACGGCAAGCCGCACGTCGATTTCCGCAAGGGTCTCAACGGTCTCTTCACCCGCCAGGCCCTCGCTTCCTACCTGCCTGGCCAGGAGGCCGTGTACAAGCAGTACTTCCAGGAGTTTCTCCAGACCACCAAGGACGCCGGCGGCAAGCCTGTTCCCTTCATGCCTTGCTTCCGCGACCTCATGACCGCCGTCTCGTGTCGCACCTTTGTCGGCCACTACATCTCGGACGAGGCCGTTCGCAAAATCTCCGCCGACTACTTCCTCATCACTGAGGCTCTCGAGCTCGTCAACTTCCCCATCATCCTGCCCTTCACTAAGCCCTGGTACGGAAAGAAGGCTTCCGATATGGTTATCGGCGAGTTCGCCAAGTGTGCTGCCAAGAGCAAGGTTCGCATGGCTGCCGGAGGCGAAGTAACCTGCATCATGGATGGTTGGGTCAAGTCCATCGTCGAGTCTCGTAGGTGGCGTGAGGCCGAGGCCAGCGGCTCAACCGAGGGCCTGGAGAAGCCCCACCCCCTCCTCCGCGAATTCTCCGACTACGAGATCGCCCAGACCGTCTTCACTTTCCTCTTTGCCTCCCAGGATGCCACCAGCAGTGCCGCCACTTGGCTGTTCCAGACCATGGCCCAGCGCCCCGACGTCCTCGACCGCGTTCGCGAGGAGAACATGAAGGTCCGCAACGGAGACCGCCGCGCCGAGTTGAACATGGACCAGCTCGAGTCTCTGACCTACACCCGAGCTGTCGTCCGCGAGCTGCTTCGCTACCGCCCTCCCGTTCTCATGGTGCCCTACGTCGTCAAGAAGCCTTTCCCCATTACCCCTGAATACACTGTCCCCAAAGGTAAGTCATTCGAGATTGCCCAGTAGTCGCATGAGCTTTTTGCTGACGTGCATCCAGGCGCCATGGTTATCCCCACCGTCTACCCTTCTCTCCGTGATCCCGAGATCTACGACCGTCCTGACGAATTCGATCCCGAGCGTTACTACACCGGCGATGCGGAGGAAAAGGGCGCCAAGAACTACCTCGTTTTCGGAACAGGCCCTCACTACTGCCTCGGCCAGACGTACGCTCAGCTGAACCTGGCTCTGATGGTTGGCAAAGCCTCCGTCATGATGGACTGGGTTCACCACCCAACGCCGAAGTCTGAGGAGATCAAGGTGTTCGCGACAATTTTCCCCATGGTATGTTTCTGGCGTTGCTCTCACAAGAGTTGGTTGTGGCATCAAATACTAACAGGACGCAGGATGACTGCCCTCTCACCTTCACGGAGCGTGTGGCATAGGTCCGTTATAAGCCTTGCCGCAGGCCGGGCGCTGGTAGCATCTCTGCCCAATTGACGAGCCGGGCATAGTCGGTTGATTCCGTAGGATCACCGCTAGTGCTCCTTCTGTGGATGTCAGACGCCACATGTGGGGGAGGGGCTTCCGCAACAGGAGGCTTACAGATCCGAGTCGAGGTTGGCCGAAACCAATTCTCTAGACTACAACTTGTAATGAACGTTTGAATGTACATAATTATACTGGGGTAATGGATGGGATGCTCTCGAGCGATGGACGAAAGCCTACAACTCCGGTAGCCTTGGCAATCGTCGCCTTAGGGCGAGGACATGGGGTAAACGGCCGATTTAAATGACGCTGGGTGATGATGGACTCAGTTTAGTACCAATGGGAGACTAGCTTAAAGACTTCTGCCTGTTGAAGTAGTCTTTGGTGAAAGTAGTTGGAAGATATGCTCGCTGGCCCTGGGGGCTGACATGGCTGGTTGAGTGTTTATTGGCCAGATTGTTTTTGCCGCGAAGACGGTAGACGCCATCCTGTCAAGGTCACCGGCGTGCGGCTTGCGAGTGGTGCTGGTAACACAAAGGATTGTATTCTTCAAGGTGACGCAGCATTCAAATGTCCAAAAGATTGATTTCCTAACAGTTAGGAACGGCTCCTATACACTGGCCCAGAAGAGCCCCATAACTTTCAGCGGGTACCGACATCCCGGTAGCTCTCACCTTCGGCTGGCTAGGCCCCGCCGTTTATTGGCCAAAGCCCGCTGCAGCTCTCCCACGCCCAGTGACAACCTGACCTCCGATCTTTCAGCTCCAGGCCAGTCAGCGCCATCAAAGCATTATCCCCGGACCACCACTCGTTTTCGAATCTGCTTACCAGTCTAGACTGGTCTTGACGTCGGCGAGACAAGCCAGCCACCAGGACCACAAAAGGCCAGAAAAAAAAAACGAGGAGAAACCATGTCTTCCACAAGGCGAGTGTGCACAAATGCGCTCCGCGCGGGTCCCAGCGGCAACGCGGCGCCGGTGCGGGTCGTGACCCCGAGACGGTGCTTTGCTTCTGCTGCTGCGGCGTCGGCGTCGGCGTCGGTGTTCAGGATCGGGGCTACCACAACCCGTGCAACGACGGCGGCCACCGGCCGGTGGAGGGGCGTGGCCACCGGGGTGCCGAGGCTCTTCTCTTCCAAGGCGGACGAGGACCACGACGTCGCGGCGAGCGGCAGCAAGCTCTGGACCTACGAGCAGATGGCCAAGCTGATCAGGGACCCCAAGGGCGTCGTGATTGTCGGTACGTCGCTCCCGATTACCCGACCTACAGCCAGCCCGCCCTGCTCCTCCGAGTTTCACCGCTCTCTCACCCCCCTTTTTTTACTCTTGTCCCTTTTCTCATGCCAACGTCGCTAACCCCCCTTGTCCACAGACACACGCGAGCGGGACGAGGTCTTGGACACCGGGCGCATACCCTTCGCCATTCACATCCCCGTCTCGACGGCGCCCGAGAGCTTCCACATCACCGAGGAGGATTTCGAGGAGCGGTACGGGTTTCCGCGACCCGGAAAGGACACGGAGCTCGTCTTCTACTGCAAGGCCGGCGTGCGGAGCCGCGCAGCGGCCGCGCTGGCCAAGGAGGCTGGGTGGACCAGGGTCGGGGAGTACCCGGGAAGCTTCCGAGACTGGACGAAGCGCGGCGGCGAGGTCGCGAGCGGCACGTGGCCAGGACAGAAGCGAGGCTGACTTTTCCCTTTGTAGCAGGGGCAACTAGAGTATGGATGGTCGGTAGTTTGGAGCGGGGGTATGCTAGAGCCAAGTTTGTAATAGACTCGAGGTGGGCTACCTTCCGCTTCCGCGGCACGACACAAGGTGGATGGACAGTGCATTGAATCATAACATTCGTCGTTGTACAGTAATGGTATATGAAAGCCCTCCTTTGCTCCAGCGGATGACACAACGATTTCCGTTACCAAAGTCCAGTACCCTGCGGACGGACCGCTCACTTCCTTGGCTCCTCTAGAGACTCTAAATCCGATTTTCCCTTTCTTGCCGCGGGAACTGCGTATACTCGGCAAATCAAAAGAACGCCAACTGGGGAGGTTGGCCGTCAGCCGGAGGCGCCGCCGCGGGATCCTTGTTTGCGACGGGGCTGCCGTGGGCGAAGAAGAGGATTTTGATGGCGAGGGACAGGCCGAGGTGGAGGGCAACGACGACGACGAGCAGGACCTTGCTCGTCTGATGGTCGGTGGCGCTGAGGACAGGGTAGAGATTGCGCAGGAGAAAGGCGACGGAGACGCCGCAGCCGACTGCAACGAAGACCCAATTGAGGATGTTGACGGGCGACCAACTAATGAGGGCGACGGGGATCCAGATGAGATTGGCGTAGCCGTAGAGCGCCCACTGCTCGAGGAGGTTGGCTGATTCGGAGCCGAAGTAGCGTAGGGCGAGGTAGAGGGCCATGGGTACGAAGAGGGTGTAGCCGTAGATGAGGCCGGCGGCGCCTGGGAAGCGTATGCGTTAGTCCGTTGGTCAACCGCAAGTGTCATTTTCAACACCCGACCACTCACCGCTCAGAAGCTTGAAGTCATAGGCGAACGGGCTCGTGCCGTTGCTCGCGAGGTACTGGCTGATGGTGCCGCCGAGGAAGAGGATCAGGACGACGGTGGTCGCGATCCAGAAGGGCCCGTACAGGTCCGGGTTGCCCTCGAGGACATCGAGGAAGTTGGCGCGCGGGTAGAGGGCGGCCCAGCAGCGCGAGAGGACAGCAGAGGTATCGACGTCAAAGTACTGGGCGTAGAAGCTGATGCTCCATAGGAAACGCTTGGAGGACCCGGACGAAGCCGTCACGGGCGGAGGCAGTCCCGACGCAGGCGCCTTGCGGGTCCCCGGCGTGGAGTCTTGGAAGTTGGAGCTGTGGAATTCGAGGTCGTCTTGGAGGTCGGTGTGGCCGAGGTCACCCTGCGAAGTATCGCTCGGTTAGTTTGGCGACTGAGAGACAGACAGAGCGAGCAAGGTGCTTGTGGAAGGGAGCTTCGTACCTCGTCGTCAACGTCGACGACGGCGTCGTAACCCGAGCCGGACCGTGACATGGCTGCTGCTCAAAGCTAGGTTTGGGATCGTTATTGGATTTGTTTGGAGACAATCGGCTCCTGCGTGCTCGTCAATGTGCAGCTGCTGGTGCTCGATTCCTCGTCGATGTAGGTGGTTTGTGAGATTTAGCTACCAGTATGTCCAGATGGTCGATACGTGTACCTGAAGCTCGGACGGGACAAGGTGTCGTAATCCAACATGCATACCTATTGGCCCTGTACTCGTGCCATGTATGCACATAGTAGCTCCCTTGCCAAAGGGCCCCCACAATTAGATGGGATGCAGACTCGGTCCCTGCGGAAGCGATGCAGTGCTGCACTAATGCGGATGATTGGTAATTTCACTTTATGCAACACGCACAAGACCATACTACCTACTTAGTGAGGTGATATCGCAACATTGGCACCCTGGATTGATGAGAGTCAACGCGAGCTCACTTGCAGCAAGGACAAGACGTCGATTTTGGGTCTGAGGCTTTATATTTCGCTACGGTGCTGATATTCCACTGTAGTCAATGAAACATTGTGAGGCAGGTTAGTCGTCATTCCGCATCCATCATAGTACGTCTCTCATGCCCAGTAGCATCTCCAATATGCTGCACTCAGGACGCTCAGGCGCGCTCTCTCGCCAAACGATTTTCTCTCTCTCTCGGCCTCCCAACATCAAAACCTAAGTGATGCAGTACGAAGGCGGCAGCCTCAGGGTTTGTGCTTTCCCCGTCTTGAAGTTTTGAGGTAGGAGAGCGACCAATTCAGTCTTTTTTTTATTCGTAGAACTGCTTGTCGATGGAATGTAATGCTACCACAAAGCCCAGGAAAATTCGTATCCCTGCCATCCTCTCCAGAATGCCAGAACCCGTGACGCCGCAAACCGTGATAAATCGTCTATTTGAGCTTCTTCTTGGGGCGGAGCTGGTTGGTGTGACCGCACTTGCGCTTACGGCAGTTGGTTGCACGGGGAGGGAGACGGGCCTGGAAGTGAATTGTTAGATTCTGCTGTGCGTGCACGCCGCAGCTGTCGGTTCAAGGGAGGCGGCCACTTACGTAGCACTTGCGGCAGATCATCTTGTCGCAGTTGAACTTGGAGGCAAGAGCCTTGAGCGAAGGCTCGATGATACCACCACGGAGGCGGAGGACCAGGTGGAGGGTGGACTCCTGTTCGGGGTGTCAGTTTCCGTTCTCTCTTGCTCCGTATAGCGCACCATCGTCTTCGATTCCCCGGCGCCTCCCCTCTCTTTCCACCGGGATCTCCAGGGCGCAAAAAGAAAAAGAGAAAGAAAAAAAAAACCACTGACCTTCTGGATGTTGTAGTCGGACAGGGTGCGTCCATCCTCAAGCTGCTTGCCGGCGAAGATCAAGCGCTGCTGGTCAGGGGGGATGCCCTCCTTGTCCTGGATCTTGGACTTGACATTGTCGATCGTGTCCGAGGACTCGACCTCAAGGGTAATGGTCTTGCCCGTCAGGGTCTTCACGAAACTGTAACCATTATCGTCAGCACCTCGGCGTCTTCGGATTATCGTCGCGTAGGAAGGCTTGGAGAAAAAGGCGGTGGCACGGGCGGGGGATTGGACTCGGGAGCGGCTCACATCTGCACTACAAGTCAAAAGTTGTTAGCATCGCCATCTTAGCAAGTAATAACAGAGAGGGGGCGCGCGTGCTCTCATCACTTACTTTTGCCGACGTCCGTGACTGTTGTTACCGAAGAGTTCTGGTGATCGCGACAAGTAATTGGTGGGGCGACGCTTGAGAACGGTGTTCAAGCAGGAAAGGCCAGAAGAGAAATCGCAAGCCCTAATTAGGGCACGCAGTTTGGTTGTGCTGGTCCGAGCGTCTTGGCGGTGCGAGATTGGCTGTCAAGGTTGCACATAGGCAGACACCCTGTGGAAATAGCACTCCTCGCCTCTGACGGCATCCGCCCCGCATCCCCGTCACTTTCCACTGAGAGCCCTGTAGGTACCTATGATCAATCGCCATACCTAGTGTACAGTCAAATTCGGGTGAGTCCCTAGGAGAGACTAATGCTTCTACATCGTGTAGCATTTGCAGTGCCATCCATCGATATTTGCGAGTCTCTCTGAGACTGTCTGCTTAGATTGAGTGTTGTCGGGTATCATTGCGTTTCGACAAACTCCGAATTCGTACACTACTGTGCAAATTTGCATCTTGAACAACTCAAGCCAACGTCACTTACACGTAGATGTAGGCCTCTGAGCCCCAAAGAAACCCACCACCACGGTCTTGCTTGTTTGCAGTGCATCATCAGCCTGCAGAGTTTGGCTGCTCAGTCTCCAGGTCAATGTTCATGATTGAACGAGACCTCTCGCGGCGTTCGCTCGCAGCCCGACGTTGCTCCTTTTGCCAGATTACGATGTGCACCTCGAGCATATTGACTGCTCGCACCAGCATGGGAACCGACAGCCCTGCCAGTTGTGCGCTCAACTTGAAGAAGTCTCTGCCTGCCGGTGGTAAGTCTTCTTCAGACTTGTAAGAGTAGTAGTGACTGCCCTTTTGCGGACTTTGCTCCCCTTGTCTTGGTCGGTCTACCTGATCGACAAATGACACAGCTTGGGCTTGGATAGTGCGCAACCTCCCAACCGTCTCGTCTTCGGAGGTCTCTGACAGAACTTGCTTAGAGGGCTGTTCTTCGATGGGAAAGTACCTCGCGAGCATTGTTTCCTCTGCTAGGTAAACGTTAGTTCCTGAGCGGGCCGGCAATACTGTGCAGATAGACGTTTTACCTTGCGCGTCGTTAAGGAGTGACAAGTGTGCAAAATAATCGTCGAGCTCTGCCGGGCCCATTGACAATATCTGAGACGCCGTAACATCCGTGTAGTCCACCCTCGTCTGAACCAAGCCTGTACTCAAAGCCGGCGCCATGATCGTCCTCCATTTTTCCCAGTCGAGTCTCGGGACCAGGAAGCTATTCTCGTCTTGACAGGAAACCGTAGAGTTCTCAAAAGGGAAACAGTGAATAGTCGCGAGAACAAGGACGGCAACTAGGAGAACCTCTGGTTGATGTATGAGCCGGATTCGAGTCTTGTCCAGAGGGAAGCCGAAAGCGAGATTGGCTATCGGTGGTATTCTACGAGCAATAGCGATCAACTCAACTGCTTGCTGTCAGTCTGTGAGCACGTTCGGTAGAGATGGAGGCCTTACCAGGCAAGCCTAGCTCACGGACATATTGCAACGTCATCAGGACGTCGTTGAGAGGGGGGAACACCATGTTGTAGTTAAGATGATACGACAGAGCAAGGTTCAAAACTGAAGCATGAAGCTCGCCCTGCTCGAAAGCAGCTAGGCGCGCTGCCTTTAATGGTGTTGTGTACCACGACGGTAGTCTGTCGCGCATCTCTTGAGGCAGTTTCTGGTACTGTTGATTTTTAGTTCTAGCGCACCGAGGCAACGGAGGTCTGGACACACACGGCTTCTCTGTAAGGAATGCTCCCTGACCTAGCCCACCTGGCAAAATCCCCAATCCGCGTTGGTATCCTGAGAAGAACGCATCCCAAGATACACAGACCCAAGGTATCCATCACCCGCGGCGCGGGCCACTCGCTGCCGTTTTCAGCAGCCCAACTTTGTGCCCGCTTGGTCCGCGCATGGGTCGGCTCATCATCAAGCGTAATATCGAGCTGTGAGCTGAACAGTGAGGGCTCCGCCTCCGAGGCCGAATCGTCGTGGACAGCAGTCGGAGCTCCGCAGGTCCGAAGATCCCAAAGATCACGAACCACTGTTTCCAGTTCGGCCGTATGGCCTTTTTTCGTGACCAACCAGAGAATCTGTTCTCTCAGTATGAACTGGAGGCATTCGAGATACAAGTCTCGCGCCTGCTGGCCTGAAAGCACACGTTTTACGCGCTCCTTGACCTGTTTCTCTTTGCGAGAAACACGACCCTTCTGGCCAAAGTCCTCGTCGCCCAGGTCAAATTCCACATAGCCCTGTGATTGTGTGTTAGGTGCCTTCACATCGAGAAAGCGCGTGACGCGGGCGGTTGGACAAACCTGAAGTTGATGGCCTTCCTTGGCACAGTATCTCAGGCCGTTCTCGAGGTACCACTTGCGAGAACCGCAAAATTCGCAACGTTCTCCCTTGGGAAATTTGTGAAGCTCCCTCTCGGGTGCCATGGCGAGAAAGTGAACAATCCGGGTGCCAAGGCTTTAGAGTTGATGTTAAGCAGAATCTTCACCGTGTCGGTGAACTTTCGGACAGTGTACGCCACTTTACCCGCCCAGTTTCCGGTCAACGTTGGGCAGGCGAAACCCCAGCATCTTTGTTTGTACATAGGTGTGTAACAAAAGACTTCAAAGATTATGTTATATCCCTGTGCCAGTTGACGAGTTTGCGACTTCGGGCGTCAAGATCAAGATTATGAAACAGGGTGGCTCGTAGTTTTAAAATGCATTACATGCCGACTATTCTTCTCGTTAACCAAAGACCCCATTTTGTTTTCTCCCTCCAGAAATAGAGGTTCAGTCTAGCCGGTCCACTCCCAACCAACTACCAGTGAACTTATATCCGCCCGCTACCTGGGTACCTTGCATGGGCGGCGTTTAATACAGGCGATATATCAATCACGAGCCACACAATCACACCGCTAGTACCGGCCCAGTCGAATTCAATTAGTCTCAATGTATCGTAGCCAGCGTCACGTGTGAACATGCACTGCGCTTCGTTGCTTCCACGGGTATGCACAAGAAGTATGAACGAAAAACAGAGACGACGTGGTGGGGGAAGTGTACCGCTTTTCCATCGGACAGATCTGCTGCCACCCACGAGGCTCTCCCATTTTGTTTTCACCTATCCCATTGCTAGTCTGATCGTCGTAAGAGTCTGTGAAACAGACAAAACAAAGGAAAAAAGCCGTGCGACATTGTCTTGCAGTTGTCAAGTTTGCGTACCCAGTATCAAGTCCTGTCCAGATATGACCCTTTACGCAACGACTGACGGGGGTACCGTTATTTTCGACGCGCCAAGAAATATCGCAAGAAATGTCACCAGTCTGCCAACATCTGCCAGCAAGGCCGCACGAAATAAGCGCTTGTGGAAGTCATTGTCTGATGATGCAGTCGAGTGTAGCAGCGCTTAACCCTGCTTGGGAGCCTCCTTGGCCTCAACGGCGGCCTCCTCACCCATGGCGGTAAGAATGACGACGTCTGCAATTTGGGGTTAGTTATGTTCCACGGCCCGCAGTCGTGCGTGCGGGGTTTGGCAAATCTCACTGGTGTCCTTCTCTTCGATCTTGAAGAGCCTGTTGATCTTCTCGCCGACCTCGCCGTCGGGAAGACGGACGTCGTCCTTGAGGTCACCGTCGTCATTCATGAGGGACAGGAAGCCATCGTCGGAGATGTCGACCTATTAGAGTAGCTTGTTAGCGGACCGCCAAGGCCCCCCCGAGGCTGTGGGGTGTTGGCCATGACTTACGAGCTGGAACTCCTTGCGGGAGACGTTGGGGACGTCCATGTTGTGGGTGGAAGGAGAGAGATCCTCAAGCTTCTTGCCGGTGAAGATATCAATGGCGACCAAGTGAACCTTGGCGTGACCGTGCTTGCCAGTCTTGGAGGTGGACATGTCGACGATCTTGCAGGGGCGGCCCTTGATGACGACGTGACCGTTCTTGCGAAGGGCAGAGCACTGCATGGGGAAGGTGAGAGACGCACCGGCGTCGGTGGACTCGAAGGTCATCTCATGCTGTTGGGCCGTTACGTTAGCGATGTGTGCCCCCGCAGGAAGTGTGCATGCATCAGCATGGCCTCAAATGTAGTTCGTCATGTAGAGATGGGTTCCATATCGTTGATCGTATCTAATGCTCGATTGGGTTGCATGTGTGTGTTTGTGATGCGCAGAGCCGTGGTGCGTCGAAATGCCCGCGGGGCCCTCGCAGACTGTGTGTGGGTGCGGGGTGATTTTTCGCCCAGACCCAAGAAACGGACATGGCATCGCATGCGACGACGGTGGCGGGCAACCAAAAAGGGAAGCAGAGCTATCGCATGGAACTCACCTGGGCGTCGTCGTTGGACATTTTGAAGGATTGACTGAAAGATGTCTTAAAAAAATCGAAGGGGAAGATGTCGACAGGCAAAGGGGGAATTACCCAGCAAAAGACGGCTGCTATGTTTTTGAGGGGGAGAGTTGTGAAAGGAAGAGAGCGGGCAGAGGGGGGGAATGGAGGGGAAAAAAAGAAGCGAGGCGGGAGTAGATAATTTTTTCCCTGGTTTTATTATTGGGTTTTTTCCCCCTCCTAGGCCCAGATTCGCGCCCCTCCCTGACCTCTCAGGCTCTGGCGGGCACTGTGACAGGGTGCACTCTGACAGTGCAAAAAAGGTGGAGTGTGGGCTTGGGGTTTTTTTCTTCTTCCCCTTCTCTCTCTCAGTCTACCTTTTCATCCCTTCTTGGATTCAGTTTGCCTGTCACCCGCCCCGCCGCCCTCTTCGGGTGAGTTAGTTGCCGTTGTCACTCATCGCGGGAATAGTACCTTCCTCGCTAGGCTTGTTCTCTGGGCCAGAGGTGCCGGCCCAGTATACTGTGATCCCACCGGGCTACTGACCGCCTGTAATTCGTCCCCCATCCAGACAGGTACGCTTTCCATACCAAGCCCAACGTTTGTCTCTTCGGAGGCGCAACAGAGAGTCGATTGGAGGGAGGGGCCCCGTAGCAACAGTCCTTTTTCGACGCTAATGCCATTGGGCCAAATTCCCGCTGAGGTGGTCAACTGTCCTGGCTCTTTCTCTTTACCACTTGCATTTTTTGTTTCGGGAGGTGTTTGAACGGCGAAAGCCGAATTTCAACGGTATGCGCCTGGATTCCGACTGAACATGAAATCCTTGTGCCGGTTGCCTTGAATATGCCTTACTCTGTACGGAGTATACCTACATACATGAGGTGGCACGGATTCATCTCAATAGGCAACCCCGACCTCCCGCTGCTCGGCCCAGACATGGCGAGGCGTCCTTGGAAACCACGTAGGAGTTCTCCTCCGAGACAATTCACGCAGTCCGAGGTAAGGGTACCTTGGAGATGTTGCGGATTCTGTACAACATGTTGCAGCCTCCCTCCCGTTATGTGCTCTTCCACTGCACATTTGGAGGCAGATGCCCCGCACGTTTGTTTGCCGCACTGGCCCTCAAAAATACTGCCCCGCAGTTGTCCGACCCACCAGCGGCACTAATATATCTAACCCCTGCCGCGCCACACGAGAGCTCCAGCAAGTTGGTGCTCAATGTGGCTGAGGAGACTAGGTACCCAATCAGAACACATTGCCTTCCTAAGGCAATCCAGCCTCGTCTGCTGCCTCCTAGCCTTTGTCGCAGGCGTACGGATACACATCTCCCAGTAAGACACATTGTGGGTAGATCTACAGTTTCCGCCTTTCGTCTGTATAACAAACTCTCGATGACATGGTGCTGAACTCTTCCGAACCCACAGCGCCGTAGCTCCGTCTTAACATAAGTCCACCATGTGGCTTGATCGGCTCGCAGCGCAGTCGAATCCCTCTCCCGCCTCGTCGTCGCAACCTGGCAGCCGACCCTACTCCGCTCTCCCCGACGAACATCAAGCAGTCCGTATGTCACTTCGCAACGGTCCGGCCTCACACCTAGAGGGTCACAACTATCTCTCATCTCCAACGATTCGTCGAGCTCTCTCCTCGCCTCTCGCAAAGTTAATGGGTCCGGCTTAAAACAGTCCCAGACCACGTACGATGGCCCAGGTTCGATCGAGATCCTAGGCCAGATCTTGGAAACGACCTCCATCACCGACTCTTCTGTGATTAGTACGACGGGAATAATCATCCAGGAGGACCTCGAATTGGATTTCGACTTCGATGGACTGAGTCTTCGAGAGCTTGCCAGCTCCAACAAGGCTGATACGAACGAGACGGATAACTACCGGCGGCAAACCGCAGAGGAGTGTATGAGCCTCCAATGAGTATTGTGGTGAGGCAGATTGCTAACTTGCGCCTCCAGTCGAAACCAGCAAAGCCCAATTCGAGGACCTGCATCGATCCATTGCGGCATGCGACGGCGTCCTTAGCTCGGTGGAAACCAACCTCACGAGTTTCCGTAACGATCTCGCAGCCGTCTCTGCTGACATAGAGAGCCTACAGTCGCGCTCCACGGCGCTCAATGTGCGACTGGACAACCGAAAAGCGGTTGAGAAGGCGTTCGGGCCGGTCGTCGAGGAACTGAGCGTCTCGCCCCAAGTGGTATCCAAGATATCTGAGGGGCATATCGATGACACCTGGGTCAAAATGCTGGCAGAAGTAGACAAGCGAGCTACCGCTTACAAGAAGAATGCTACGAGCCAGGGGGATAGCAAGGCCTGGTCAGACCTTGGCCCGTTGTTGGACAAACTGACGATGAAGGCTGTCGAACGGATACGGGATTTTATAGTGGCTCAAATTAAGGCCATGCGGTCCCCCCACATCAACGCGCAAATCATACAGCAGCAGAATTTCTTGAAGTTCAAAGAGTTATACGCCTTTTTGCACAAGCACCACTCCACTCTCGCAGAAGAGATCAGCCTGGCATACATGAATACCATGAGATGGTACTACGCAAACCAGTTCGCGCGGTATCAGAAAGCGTTGGAAAAGCTCAAGCTACACGTGCTTGATAGGAACGACGTTCTTGGGCACGAGGAACCGACTCGGAGGGCTACGGTTCTATCCGCCACGAAACCTGCTGGGCCGCCGCATGATGCCTTTAACCTGGGCCGACGTATCGACCTTTTGAAAACAAGCAACGCGGCCGCCCTATCGTCTTACCTGGCCGAGGAAGACCCGACCACGCACTATCTGGAGGTTCCTTTTAGGAACTTCAACTTGGCCTTGATAGACAACGCTACTGCGGAGTATACCTTCCTAGCCGCCTATTTCTCGCCGCCGCTGTCATTGCAGGCAGTCTCGCGGCAGTTCAATTACATATTCGAGCCAACGTTCGCGCTGGGAAAGACGCTGACCAAGACACTCACTGCCGAGTCGTACGATGCGCTAGGCGTACTGCTGTGTATCCGCCTCAATCAGCATCTGGCATTCGAGTTGCAGAGGCGCAAAGTCCCCGCCGTCGACAGTTACATCAACATGACTACCATGCTTCTGTGGCCGAGATTGCAGGTGGTGATGGACCACCATTGCGAGTCTGTGCGGCAGTTGACCAACTCCTTGCCCACCAAACCCAGGGCTGCGGACCAGAACAAGCTGTCGGCGGCGCCTCACCTCGTCACACAGAGGTTCGGTCAGATCCTGCAGGGTATTTTGGCACTCAGCACCGAGGCGGGGGACGACGAGCCTGTTGTCACCAGCTTGCGTCGTCTGCGGTCCGAGGCGGAGGCATTCTTGACTCGCCTCAGCCAGTCGTTTGGCGACAAGCGAAAGCGCGAACGCTTCCTCTATAACAATTATTCTTTGATTTCTACCATCATTAGCGACGTCAGCGGCAAATTGGCCGTGGAGCAGCAAGAGCACTTCGAGGAACTCAAGGTGGCGTTCCAGGAGGGTGCCTGAGCGAAGAGTCTCGCACTAGAGATATATTTTCCAGGCTTGGAGGTAGGCGCGGCGTCGGGTGCTCTTTGTCAGGTGGGATATCATGAACGTGCGGGAGTCTTTGACCCTACCACTGGAAATCTAAATTACATGATGAGACAACCTTTTGAAAGGCTGAGACTTTTTCCCAGCCCCGTCTAGAAGTTATGCGTCCAGTTCATTCCATTTATCCATTTGTTGTACAAATCTGCCAGGGCGGATACCGGACTGGTGTTCCGACGGCCCAGATAGACGGCCACGAGGCCGACGACGACGGCCAGTCCTGTGGCGGCAGTACTCTTCCTGTACATCCAGAGCACTCTCATGAGTTTCTGCCGGCGCTCCAGGGCCTTGAGCTCTGCCAGCTGTTTCTGAAAGTATGCATGCCCCTCGTCCATTGTCTGTTTGGCACAGACCTCGACGGAGCGCGCCGTCTTCAGCGAGCTCGCCTCGGATATCATGCGCCACGCAGGCAGCGACTCAGGCGGGTATCGCTCGTACAGCGCGGTGGCGCTGGCGATGAGCAACTCAAGGTCCATCTTCTGCGGGACCTTGGAGAGGATGAGATGCAGCATGGAAGGGTCGTCCTCGTCGTTGTCGAAGAGCTCGTCGCGGCGGTTCAGAACAATCTGGGCGAACATGTAGACGCTAAAGACAGGCTCGCGGACGAGGAGGATGTCGAAAAGGCGGGCGATGTCGCCGTACGCCTGGATATCGTGGGCGTACATCGTCAGCGTCCCCGCGAGGGCGTAGAAGGGCTCTGTGCCGGCGAGGTGGCGCTTGAGATTCGGGTCCGCGGCCTGGAGTATATCGGGGATCAGGCGCAGCTGAGCCACCGTCGGCTCGAGGTTCGTGAGCATGAAGTCCCGTATGCGAAGCAGCGAGAGGCGCGATACAAGCCGGGCGCGCCACGGCGGCTCGAGGACAAGCATGAACACTTGGCAGATATCATGGTAGCCTTGGAAGTAGCAGAGGTATGGATAGCGGCGTAGGACTTCGATAATGAGATCTGAAAGTTCGCTCTTGTTCTTTTCGAGTTCGGTATCGTTCTGGTCTACGCGTTGGTCAGCGCTTGTCCGGGGCTGTCCGCCGCTCCTACTACAGCGCGAGTGTGACAAGCAATGGTCCTCTTACGGTTTGGGTAGTAGATGAAGGCGCGGTTGACATCGAGCGCCACTTGTTCCTCGTCCCTATGGCGCGGCAGATGCTTCCAGGAACCCTTCTCCTCTTGTACTGGCGTGTCGGTATCCGTGGAACTCTCGTGATCTGTAGGACCTAGAAGTATCGGCCCTGTGGCCGGCGACGGATCCGTTAGCTTTACGATATTGCAGGGGTAACAGCGCGCAGTGGCTGGCGCGATGCAGCACTAACAAGCTTTCCTGCGCAAAGAGTCGGTAAGGAAACCGCCTCTGGTACCAGCGAGGCCCTTTAGAGCCTCAATATTCCTCCATTTGCATGCTTCCAAGATATCCTCCGTCTTGCGGTGGCCCGGACCGACCGTCTCGCCCTTGAGCTGGGTATCAGTCACCGATTCAGAGCTGAGAAAAGGCTGCTCGCCAGCTGCTGGGCCTGCCTCCATGGACTCGTTCTCGTAGTCGGCGTTGTTGCGTTACGGCGCTTCGAGGGGGGTCGTCAATAAGGATTCCCGTCTCAGGGACAGCGTGCGCATCGTGCGGCGGCAAGCTCGAACGATCTGCAAGGGCCAATACCACTCGGCGCTCGCGGACGCTGGTTGGACTCGAGAAGCCCGGGGAGCCAGACGATCTGAAGTAATCAAGTAGAGGTGGGACACTGGTATGAGGAGCTGTAGGGGTCCGCGTCGTCAGCCGGCGATGAAGACCACTGTTGTGCAGTATAGGTACCTACTGTAACCCAAAGAAGCTAAAGGCAGGAAGGAGAAATAGAATGACGGAGTTGACTCCACAGCGGACATCTGTTTCGAAGCGAATTTCAACCCAGCGTGGCCCGCGTCGCAAGGCACCCCCTCCCCACCCCCGCCTGGATCGACAGGAGGGACGCACAGGCCCAGCCTTAGGTAACGGATGCCACAAACCTCCCAAGGCGAACTTGACATTTGTGCAAGGCCAAAAGTGTCTGCCAAGGGAGTCATTGCATCACGCGACATGCAATCGACAATCATCCAACCGATCATCTCGTCCAAGCAAAGCAATTAACAACTGAGATGGCCTGTCTCGCCACCTAGGTAAGATACGCTACGAAGGTACGAATACGTATCCAAGGCCACGAACTCAAGGACACAAAGTCTGCCATCACGAAACCTGGCTTCAGGCATGGCGGCGCGAGCACCCTCGGGCAGATTCGGCATCTTCCGTGTAATGTCTCCCTCCCGGACCGTACCTCATAGGTACCTAGTTGCAAGTGAGAAGCAACCACTCGCACGGAAGACAGGTCAGGACCTAGATGCGGGTCTCGTTATACTACGTACAGTGTCCGTACACCACTCAGGATGTATCCGTACCAGGCATGATACTCCAGACCTACATGTGGGGAACTCGCCAGGACCTCAAAAGCCATGCCTGTCCGTTCATGATGCCATTGTTTAGCTCTCAGAGAAGCCTCGTGTTGGCATGTAGTACTTGCTGCTGGCTGGCTGGCCCAACCGTTGCCCGAATCGTATCGGATGCTGGAAAGATTTGTAACTGAGCCACTTGATCGAGCTGCAGAGCCGGAAAGGGTTTCCATCGCGTCAAAGTTTGATTTCTCCTTCGCAGCAAGGATACAACTCACGTTGATCATTGATACGTATCCGGGTACTTCACCAATGCTACAGCCCCCGCTTGCCCTCATAACACATATAGTTGGGTCGACATATTGACTACAATCAGTGCACCACACCAGTCAGGTCTTCGAAAGCGGTCTTCAAATAGAACTCTTGCTTTATTCGTGCTGTCAAGGGAATACGCGCCACGAACCACCAGGATGCCTGCATCGCCATACCGCCACCGCTCCACAAAGCCAAACGGCTCATAGCTCGGGCTTCGGATCTTCACTCGAGGTGCTGTTTTAGAGACAGCGTCAAGCACGCCGATTAACATTCATCGCGGCTTGCATCGTCGAGTCGATTTCACCGGTGATCTGACCTCCGGGCTCAGGAGAAGGGATTTGCTAACGATTGGAGGATGATTGTTTCTGAATTTGCCGCCTGGCCGGCTTGTGATGAAACTCCGAATACCATGCCCAGCTTACGGACGTAAGGTGCCAGTTGATGCTTTGCCCCACGAACACATGTACACACTGGATTCGGCCCTTTGCGTCCCCTCTGGAGTCGAGCCTCTGGCTGTACGTTTGACGCGCGGCGAAGCTGTCACTGTGCCCTGAAAGTAAGTGGTTCGATCGGCGAAGTCGAGAGATTTCACCCACACATCTGGAGGCAATATTCAAGATTTCCCGGGCCAGAAAGGACCAATCATCTGACCAATAAGAACGAACCGGCTATTGGTTCTGACTTTCTTATTTGACGCCGGAAACTCTTCGCACCCGCAACATTGGAATATGCCATCCAATTGTTCGAGTCCAAGATGCCTAGGTAGTTGCTGGAGGCGGATGGGGCGGCAAGCGGGCCAACTTCTTCAGCGGCCGTCAGCTTACCTTACTGCTGCTATCTGCTTTGAATGCATGCACTTGTTCCCACGAAAACATCAATATCTTTGCCTGGCTGAGGTTGTCTGCCGACCTACCTACCTATTGTCTGGTATCACCTGCCTGCCCCGCCCCGCTGGCCTTCCAGGTTGATAGGCATACTGTGTATGCAGATAGGTAGCTTCAGACCATATCACGACCAATGGTTTATTGCCTTTCCGGACAACACGGAAAAAGTGACACATTATAGTGCCTGCTTGGACCGCACATCGCTCACAATCAAAGTCGGATTGTTTGGCCCAGAAGGGTGCGTTTCGCGAACTGAACTTACAGACGCCTGCCTGGGTTGTTGCTCCACAACGCGCGCGCGCCTTTGACGGAATGATCCAGATTGTAGACAGCATATGCCCCTACCGAGCTGCCTCGACACCTCGAGTGGGCTGTTATGTCTCTCCTGGGTCGGCCGAGTTATGAATCGTGTGGATAGGCAGGTTCTTGGGCTAAGAGTGTTACAAAGTTGCAATCCTACCTCTGTACCGCTGGGACTGAACTGAACCGAATTGGTGATCACTTAGGTGCGGTGGTTGGTCATGGCAACACGTTTATACCTATGTATGGATGTATATAAGTTGAAATGAGGGTTTTTGATCAAAACGGTTCTGTTCTACAACGGTCTACTCTCAACCATACACGTGAGACTGGGATGTTCGCTGGCCCAAACTTTGGGGCCTGCCTTCCCTTCCCTGACGGATATTCTGCCCTGCATCCCGGCCATTGGGTCCTTTCCGACAACGCGCACTCTGTATTCATTAGCTTGGGTTTTACGCAACGTGGTGCCCCACCACGACCAAGCTACTCTTTAAGCTAGCTACCTACCTACCTAACCTGGAACCATGATTACCTAGGTAGGTAGGTACCTACCATATCACCTCACGGCGGGGTACTCTAAACCCAACCCACTTCCCCCGACTGTCGCAACGGGCGGCACAGCTACCTACCTTACCTCACCTTACTCATACCTACCTACCTACTTACCTGGAGGTGGCTCAGCCTCAGTCACCATCCTGTCGTACGGCCGATACACCCGCATTCTCAAATATTTGCGACAAATGGGAAAGGACTCTCTCATATTGATTTGAGTCTTTCAAGTCACAAGACCCAACCTTTCGCTCCTCCCCGCGCGGATCAAAGAAACAAAAAACATTCTCGATTCGGCTGTCATCCTTCCTCCGGCCCGCTGTCCTCAAGACAAAGAGCTAGCTGGTCCAACCATGTTGACATAGTACGGTCTGTCGAAATGGCCTTTCAGACGAACGTTTTCAGGAATGGAGCCTGGGTGACGGAAACCATCGACCTTCAAGCTGTGCTAAGGGGCTCAACCACCACCGCTGCCGCCGCCGCGCCCCCTTCACCACCTGCCCCTCCAAATTGCGGCATCCTGACGAGAACCATCATCGAGAGTCCTGTAGCCCGGTGGGTTCTCCCAGCTCGCCTCAGATCCGCCCATCACAACGATGTCGCTTTTGTCGGGGTGAGTCGCTTGCTCTCTCGCCTCCTACAGCTACCTGCTGGCACGGTTTCGGGCCCTTGCGCAGCTTTCGGTGTGCCGTTTTACTTGTCAAGAATGGAAGCTCACATGACCAGGACCGTTACGTGAGCATCAACGAGTTGCGCAAGGATGGCCAGCTTCAAGAGGTTCTTCGAAAAAACGACTTTGGCTGCCGCATCCGAAACGCCTTGGTGATTGGAAACAAATATGAGCACTTCCGTGTCGTGGCTGATGAGGCTGGACCCGACCATATCAAGAGCGAAGATGAGGACGACGACACTCAAATGGTCGACATTAGCTCAACTTCTAGCACCAGCGGCCCACATGGTCTTTTGCCGCCACACTTGTTACTTCTAATCCTCGAGTCCGGCTCCTTCGTTTTCCTCTTCATCAGAAGAGATCTTCATGGAAAGCTAGAGTTCGTCGCCTCGCCCTTTCACAACTCAGCGAGGCGACTAGGTCACCTAGGATTCCATGTAGCCGTTGATCCCAGATCTCGCTACATTGCTGTTGCTGACGCCCAAAACAAGTTCGTCGTCTACGAACTTGAATCCATGCAATCAATGGGCGACCAATATATGCGTCACAAGTCGATCAACCCAATAAAGGCACACCATCCAAGGGCGATCCAAGGGACAATACTCAAGATGGAATTCCTTTATCCCCGCCCAGAGGACGAACATCATGTCATTCTCCTCCTCATTGTTGTAAATGGCGACAGATCGAAGATGGTTATCTACGAATGGGAACGTGGGGATGACCTCATCCAGGTACTCGCGGAGGAGAAGCGCGGCCACCGCATAGCACCCGAGCATCGTCTGCCACTCTTGATCATTCCTTTGACGGTAAGAAGCTCCTTCTTTGCTGTTTCCGAGCACGCACTTGGAATCTGCAAGGACCCCCTCCAGGGCCCACCTGATATTGAGACGATCAACCCGATCAGCCACCCCACCACCCCTTTCCATCATGGAACTGGCGTGCCCCTTTGGACGGCTTGGGACAGGCCAGTGCGAAGACGACGCTATTACGACACAAAAGACCTCATTTACCTGGCTCGGGAGGATGGCGTGATTGTCTTCTTTGAGTTTAATGCCACAGACATCCTTAGTGCCGCCATGAATGTTGGCAACTGCAACTGCAATATTTCCACCGCGTTTACCACAATGTACGACGCCTACTCCGATGTTGCTATAGTTGCAGGTGACTCTGGCCCCGGGATGGTCTTCCAGGTAAGGCGGATTCAAATTATCGCCCCAAAGGCCGCTGCTGACGGGCAAAACAGCTCAAACCTCGAGAACCCCTCGTCGAACTTGGAATCATCCCCAACTGGTCGTGTGCTGTTGATTTTGTCACTACAGATGCTCTAGCAACATGGAATCCAGAGAGCGGGTCACGGGGAAAGCCAGTCGTGCCCTGGCGACAACGGACATTGGATCATATAACATCTCCAGACAAGGTCCTATGCGCCTCAGGAAATGGCCCTCAAGGAAGCATCACAGAACTCCGCTACGGACTTCCCGCCAACATAATATCGTACTTCGAACCACTTCCCACGAGAAGAGTATGGGTATTCAGGACCACCGATGTCAGCTGGCCATACCAGATGTTGATGGCAAGCCCCGGGACCTCGGATGTTTTGCTGGTATCCGCCGACCTCTCTCTTGCGGAGATGGCAGACCCCATGTCAACCAAATTCGACACAGCATCCCGAACTCTTGCAGCAGCACAGAGCCCAGAGGGAACCATCATTCAGGTGTCCGAGAAATGCATCACATTGATAAGCCGAAACCACAGGTATGCTCCTAACGGCCAATATTGTATCACTCGATGATATCTTCGGTTTTTTCTAATTTTATTATTATTTTACTTTTCAGCTCGAGACATAACCTCGATGATTTCACCGGCATAGACGGAGTAACAGAGCATGCGGCGGTCAAGGGTGATCGTGTTTGCGTGTCAACCTATTCAGAGTCTCGCTTTCAGATCCACACATTCCGGACTAGCATTGCCGAAGTGTCTCTTACTCAGACGTATGCTGTCGATGGTGAGGTGACTTGTCTAATACTCTGCTGTATCAATGGACAAGAATGTATAACGGCCGGCTTGTGGCGTCAGAACAGCCCCTGGTTAGCAATTTTTACTGCTGATGAGTCGGCCCAAGCTCCTCAATTGATACGGCTCGATGGCGGTAAGTGCATATCTTCCTCACTATGAATTCAGGGCAACTAATGTCGCCATGCGTGACAGATGACGAGGAACTCGGCCCCGTCGATGGGGATGCGATGGACATAGCAACAACCGTCGAGCTTGTCAATACTATTGTGGCAATAACTGAATCAAAGCAGCAAACGAGTCTTGTTCTGGGAACTCGCAGCGGCCATCTGATAACAGTTCAGCTCAACGGCGCCCCTCCCTTTCATCCACGCCTGTTTAGAGAGAGGCTGGGTACAGTCTCTCTTGAGGTGTTTCCCGTTGACGCGCCGTTTCTCCCAAGCTCGGTCCTAGTCTGCTGCAACGACGCTCTGCTTCTGCTTAGAGACTTCGAGATCAGGCGGCCAGGCCGCTTCGCCACCAGGCACCGCGTGTGGGTAACTGACCTGAAGCATCCGGCAACGGGTTCAGTGCCGGTTATCTCCGCCGCTAGCATACCAACCGATCTCGGCGGCAGCAGTAGATTACCCTTGGTCCTCCTTTCAGGGGAGCGTATGTCGTTCACGGAGGTGTATCTGAAAGCTGGGCCGGTTCCAAAAAGTCTGCCGTTGCCCGGAACACCTTCCAAGTTGCTATACTCCCAGACGCTACAGTGTTTGGTTGTCGCAGTCCAGATTGGGCAACATCCGACCATCTTGTTCATGGACCCCGAAACAGGAGAGGATCTCTCTCTCCCTCAAGACAAGCACGGCAACGCAACAACATTTATCAGTGGTATGGGAAGCCCCAACGACAGAATCCATGCAGTCTATGACTGGTTGTTCGTAAGGGATGGGATGACGTTTCATTATCTCATCATCACAACAGCCGGGGGGCGCCTCTTGCTTGTGACCCCAAAGAAGGAAGAAAGCCGCGACACCGAGGGTAACAGGAGAACGAGGATACGGTTTTTCACCAAGTACAGGCTGAAAGAGTCTGCGCCCATATACTCTATTGTTGGGGACGGTGATAGCATCATCTACTGCGCCGGGAATGTGCTGCACTGGGACGTTCTCGACCCCGTCGAGAAGAAGCTTGTCCGGAAAAAGAGCTATGAGTTGAATTCTCCCGCCACTTCGCTGCGGATAGTCAACGGCAAGATATCGGCACTGACTCTGAGCGACTCGGTAGTGGTCATTGACCACACATCAGAACACGAACACGGCGACATGAGGCAGATCCACGCGGACCAGGTGACGCGAAAATCCAGCCATTTCTTCGATGTCGGAGATAATACAGACGAACAGCCAGCCTGGCCAGTGACTTTGCTCGCTGGCATGGATCGGTACTTTACGGCAGTGTGGACTCCTTGGAAAGAACCCCAAAGAGAGTTGGAACTTGTCGCAGAGGGACCGCTTCCGGCCAGTGTCAGGAAATTCCAACGAGGCCATGTGCGACCGGAATGGGTTGCAACGGAACATGTGACGCAATACGGCAGCATACCAAGCACGGTCGACGGGGCCGAGGTGCTCGGAGTCTGCCTTGACGGGTCGTTGCTGCACTTCAGCCTTCTCAACGTTCAAGTGTGGCGATTCCTTCGCCTAGTCGAGAACTTGGCCTTGAGAAGCCGACTCCTATTTCCGTACAGCTACAAAGTCTCGGTTCACGACGTCGAGGAATATGATGCAGAGGCAAAGGAGACGCCCAAGTCGATGAAGCATATTGACGGAGACCTTCTTCAGCGCTGCGTCGATTGCCGGGCGCTGGAGAAGATGGTATCGGAAGACAGCGATATTGACCTGTTACGGGAGTACCTGGACGACTTGGATGACGGGAAATGGACGGCATCGTTCCAGGATACCAACAACATTACGAGATATTTTGAGCTGGCCTACGACATCTTGGACTACTATCTGGCTCCTGTCATTTGAGCCATGATATCAGACACGGTTGTTCAGGGGAAAGGTGTGCGACTCTTTGCGAGGGTCCTCCTCAGGAGCGTCGGGGAAAGAGCCAATTAGACTACCTAGAGCCATCATCCATCTGTTGGTGAATTGCTTGCCTTTGACCTCGGCGAACAGGTGTGCGTGGTTGAAAAGGACCGGCCGGGTAAATGGGTCTAGGCAGAGAAACCTGGACTTGATGACCTCGAAGCCTCACACTATGTAGCAACGAAGTCCTTGAGAGGCACGAAGGTAGTAGAACCTGGACAGGAACTGAATTATGGGGGCCGAGCGGCTAGCGTGGGTAGGTACCTAGGTAGCTTGGCTTCCTTCCAGGCTGTGTGTGTCGTTTATCCGTCACTGATCATTGGAGGTCGGTCTAGCTGTAACGGAGCATTTCGAGAGGGTGACACTTTTGATGAAATTTGTGTTCGCACTGTGAGCGGGTGGTGCACATGTGTCCTGCCCTACCTACCTAGGTACATACCTACCTTTACTACCAAGTACTCGTTCAACTTGCCAGAGACGCGCTCCGAAAGCAAGGCAAGGCAACAACAGCCCGAGTGGGCTCGACTGAACGAACACATGATTATTAGTTAGTGGTGTCGAAGAAGGAGGAGGGGGAGGGGTTGAAATACGGTGGCATAAAAGTTGTGCAATTGCGGGTTGGTGCCTGCACCACACCTGTGATACCGCAAACCCACAGCGTCTATTTTACGCACCATGTGCGACAGCACGACGCACTGGACTTCCGTTCTCTGAACAGTAATTTATTACCTGTACGTAGGTAGTGTGTACGAATACTCTGTGCTCGTGCCTTGCCCCGCAGTGAATCTTTTGCCTCTCCCATTTTCGCTGTTCGAGATTTTGAACAACGTCAAACGGCCGCCGCTCTTCTTTCCTTAACTCGAAAAAATACAGACGTACTGCATCGTCCGTATTATGTCGTGTCGGCCCCAACACGACTTCAACCAGGACTCGGTTTTCTCGCCACCCAACCTCTTACATCGTTGAAAAGCCTCAATTGTGCTTCTCTTCTCAAAAACACCCAACCCCACCCATATCCTTGGGAATTCCCGTCGGTCCTCTCTACCCGTCCATCACCCACTGCTTCATATCGCCCACACCCAGCAACTTTTTTGCACCGGGCCCAACTGATTAGCAAAGAACCCTCGACTCGTCCACACTACTTCAACGTCAAACACCGCCAAAATGCCTCCGAAAAAGAAGGGAAACAAGGCTCGCGCCAACGACGATTGGGAGAATGAGCTCGGCGAGACCATCGCCCCCGCGGCCCCCAACACCTCAGAGACTGCTGCTGAAAAGCCAGCCGAGGAGGAGGAGGACAACGACGCCCCCGGCGGTCTCATGGCCACTATGCGCAAGAACAGAGAGAAAAGAAAGAAGAAGGGCATCGAGGAGCCCCCCGCCGCGCCCGAGCCCGAGCCCGAACCTGCGTCCAGTCTCGCCGAAAAGGCCCCTCAGGAAGCCACCATGGAAGACGAATTTGCCTTGCCCGAGAAGAAGGGCAAAGGCGGTAAGGGCAAGCAGGCCGCCCCCGCCCCGCTGCCGATGATGAGGAAGCTGGTTCCGGCCGCGTCCTGACCAAGGCTGAGAAGGAAAAGTTGAAAAAGGAGAGAGAGAAGCAGCGTAAGAAGGAGCAGGTGAGTCTTACTCGTCTCTCTCCGAGTTATGGACCTTTTATTAATGTTGCCATTCACAGGCTGCCAAGAAGAAGGGCCCCGCCCCTGCTGCGAAGACCGAACCCGCCAAGGCAGCTCCTGAGAAGAAGGACTCCCCGACGCCCGCCGCCTCTGCCGTCGCCCCCCGCCCGCCGAGGAGAAGGGTGGCAAGAAGAAGAAGATCCCTGCCGCTCTTGCTGCGCTGCAGAAGCAGCAAGAGGAGCTCCGCCGCCGGCAAGAAGAACAGGCCCGCATGGCTGAGGATGAGAAGAAGAGAATCGAGGAGGAGGAGCGTGCCATGGAGGAGGAGAGGAAGCAGAGAGAGGAGGCCAAGGCTCTCAAGAAGCAAAGGGAGAAAGAAAAGATCGAACAGCTCAAGAAGGAGGGCAAGTTCTTGACCAAGGCCCAAAAGGAGGAGAAGGCCCGCAATGAGCGTAAGCTCCAGCAGATGCTTGCTGCCGGTATCAAGGTCGGTCCCGCCGACGAGGGCGAAGGTGACAAGAAGAAGAAGGTCGTCTACGACAACAAGAAGAAGGGTGGCCGCAAGGCGCAAGACAAGGTGAGTCTCGCATGGCTGTTTTCCCTCACAACCGCCAAATATCTAACCACTTGGGCTTCAGATCGACGAAGAGAAGGCTCTTGCCGAGGCTGCCGAGCGTGCCAAAAAGGAGGCCGAGCGACTCCACAGGGAGGCGGAGGAAAAGGCGGCCAAGGAAAAGGCCGAGGCCGAAGCTGCTGCCGCCAAGAAGAAGGCAGCCGAAGCGAGCGACCTGGAGGACGATTGGGAGGCTGCTGCTGCTTCTGACGAGGAAGATGTCAAGGACAGCTGGGACGCCGACAGCGATGAAGAGCAAGAGAAGAAGAAGAAGGCGGCCAACGCCAACGGTAAGCCCAGCGAGCCCGTTCAGAAGAAGGAGGACGAGGAGGACGAGGAGGAAGACTCGGGATCCGACTCGGACTCGGAAGACTCTGAAGAAGATGAGAAGGCGACAGCAGCTCGCCAAGCTGAGCTTCAGCGCAAGAAGGAGGCCGCGGAGCGCCGCGAGAAGGCTCACCAGGCCGCGTTGGCGGCGCAATCCAAGGACAACCTCCGATCTCCCATTTGCTGTATCCTGGGCCACGTCGATACCGGAAAGACGAAGCTTCTGGACAAGATCCGTCAAACCAACGTGCAAGAGGGCGAAGCCGGTGGTATCACTCAACAGATTGGTGCCACATACTTCCCTGTCGAGGCCATCCGGCAAAAAGTGGCTGTCGTCAACAAGGACGGTTCCTTCGAGTTCAAGGTCCCTGGTCTGCTGGTCATCGACACCCCCGGTCACGAGTCCTTCTCCAACTTGCGTTCTCGTGGTTCGTCACTCTGCAACATCGCCATCCTCGTTGTCGACATCATGCACGGCCTCGAGCCGCAGACCTTGGAGTCGATGAGAATGCTGCGCGATAGGAAGACTCCTTTCGTCGTCGCTCTCAACAAGATCGATCGTCTGTACGGCTGGAAGAAGGTCGACAACAACGGTTTCCAAGAGAGTTTGGCCCTGCAGCCCAGAGGTGTCCAGAACGAGTTCAAGAACCGTCTGGACCAGACCAAGCTCGCCTTCGCCGAGCAAGGCTTCAACGCCGAGCTCTTCTACGAGAACAAGTCCATGGCCAGGAACGTATCTCTCATCCCCACATCGGCTCATACTGGCGAGGGTATTCCCGACATGTTGAAGCTCATCATCCAGCTCACCCAGGAGCGCATGGTCGGATCGCTCATGTACCTTGCCGAGGTTCAGGCTACCGTTCTCGAGGTCAAGGCCATCGAGGGTTTCGGCATGACTGTCGATGTCGTCTTGTCCAACGGTATCTTGCGCGAGGGTGACAGGATCGTCTTGTGCGGTGTAGAAGGCGCCATCTGCACAAACATTCGTGCCTTGTTGACGCCAGCCCCGATGCGTGAACTGCGTCTCAAGTCCGCGTATGTGCACAACAAGGAGGTCAAGGCCGCTTTGGGCGTCAAGATCAGCGCCCCTGGCCTCGAGGGTGCCATCGCTGGTTCTCGTATGCTGGTTGTGGGCCCTGATGATGACGAGGACGACATCATCGACGAGGTCGAGTCCGATCTCGCTACCCTGTTCAGCCGTGTCGAGAAGACTGGCCGTGGTGTCAGCGTGCAGGCGTCCACCCTTGGTTCCCTTGAGGCTCTGTTGGATTTCCTCAAGGACTGCAAGATTCCCGTCGCCAACGTCGGGATCGGTCCCGTGTACAAGCGCGACGTCATGCAGGCTGGCATCATGCTGGAGAAGGCGCCCGATTATGCCATCATGCTCTGCTTCGATGTCAAGGTCGACAAGGAGGCGCAGCAGTATGCCGACGACGTCGGTGTTAAGATCTTCACGGCAGACATCATTTACCATCTTTTCGACGCCTTCACCAAGCATATGGCTGAGCTTCTGGAGAAGAAGAAGGAGGAGTCCAAGATGCTGGCTGTCTTCCCCTGCGTTCTCAACACCGTTGCCGTCTTCAACAAGACCAACCCCATCGTTGTCGGCGTCGACGTTGTCGAGGGCCAGTTGAAGATCAACACGCCAATTGCTGTCGTCAAGAATAACGCCGTGACCGGCCTCAAGGAAATCATCAGTTTGGGCAGGGTGTAGGTTTTCCCCACGTGCTTCCTTACAAACCCGCCCCCCTCATAGAAAACTAACCTTTTGAACCATTAGCACTTCGATCGAGCGCGACCACAAGCAGGTCCCCGTTTGCAAAAAGGGCCAACCCTCTGTCGCCGTCAAGATCGAAATGGGTGGTCACCAGCCGACTTACGGCCGCCAGCTCGAGGAGACGGACACGCTGTACAGTCTCATCTCGCGTGCCTCCATCAACACCCTGAAGGAGTTCTACCGCAAGGATGTCAGCAACGATGAGTGGCAACTTATCATCAAGCTCAAGCCCCTCTTCGACATTCACTAAATCCAAACAAAGAAAGCCTCCCCTTTTCGTCTCTCCCCTTTTCGGAGAACAGCCGCGGCCTCTCTGTCAGTCTGAGTCGCGTTGTGGATAGAGAGTTTCTCCGGGGTTTCGTTCTTGCGTCATGGAGGAGAGACTATGTTTCTTGATACCTGGGAAAGGGAAAAGGATATGAAGAAAATACTGGCTCGGCTGTGGCCATTATGGGTGAAGAACTTGACGATGGACGAGTCAGGAAAAGAAAGAAAAAAGGGGAGAACCCTCTCTGTTTTTGTGTATGACCATTTTGCTCGTCAATCTTGTGCATCATTTCTCATTTTCTGGCTGCTGTTGTTTTCCCTCCTTTTATGCCCGGGTCTCCTCCCCAAAAGTATTTGGTGCGGTGCGTTGCAATTCCGACTGACTATCCACACCCCGAGATCCACCATATTAGTGAAAAAGAAAACCTTGACCCAGTCGTAATTCCACCTAGGTAGGCATGAGGTCCGACGCCGCGGTGAAGCGAATATCCGTTGTTGACATCCGGGGGCCGGGGGGTCGGTTCACACGTCGCGCTGCTTAGTCCCGGTCTAGTTGGTTGCATAGTCGATATCGTAGATTTGTAGGAGAGGAGGTATGGCTACTAGTATGGTTTTGGCTACTTTGTCTACGATTTCACGGCTGACTTACCAACAACCCCTTGGTGTACATGCACCCTGGAGATGACGCGCGATCACGGCGAAAGTCGTGCATGCAAAGGCAGCTCGGATGTCATCAAAGGTCATGCCATTTCTCTCATTCCATGATAAACCCGTCGAAGCTGCTCTAGCCTGATAACCCTATTCCAACCCCGGAAGAAACCATAACTAGGGTCTAATCTATCGTCTTCGGTTCTTCTCTCGTCGCTTTTCTTTCGTTTTCATTTAGGCGCCGGTCCGATCGACGGTTCCTTATTTCGTGGCCTCGCCAGCCTCCTCCACCTCGGGCTTCTTGCCATCGGCATCAGTCATCTCCTCATCCTTGGAAGTCTTCTCCGCCTCGGCGGCCTTGCGGGCCTCCTCTTCGGCACGCTTAGCGGCCTTCTCGGCGTCTACTCTCTCCTGGACGAGACGACGATCCTCCTCAACCTTGTCAAAGTGGCGCTGGATGATGGGGCCAGCCATTGAGCGGATCTCGTCAATCTTGGCAATGTAGACGGCCTTGGTGCTGTCGTCACCCTCGTCGTACAGCCAGTCCTGTTGTGCGCGATTAGCAGACTGTTGCGAAAGAGGCTGGGTCTCAAGGATACAAAAGGACTTACCTCAGTCTGCTCAAGCTTCTCCTTGATCTTAGTCTTCTCCTCGTCACTGGCGAACTCGGCGTACTGGTCGTCGAGCTTGTTGCGGAGGTCGTAGATGAAGGTCTCCAGCTCGTTCTTCTTCTCTTCGGTGTCGGCAACAAGCTTGTCCTCCATGACCATAGCAGACTCCTTCTCCAACAGCGAGGTTCTCGCTGAGTCGGACAGGGACGCGGTGCCGCTGACAATGGGGAGGTCGCCCTTGCGAACCTGCTTCTTAACCTTGCGAATCTTCTTGGGGGCGTCCTCCTTGTTATCGGTCTCCATGGCCTTTGGGAGTGCACGCGTTAGCTTCGAGCTTTCACCATCGTCTTCCACGAATGCACAGGGCGGGGATTGGCGAGACTTCGGGTCGATGCCATGGCGTCGACGCTTCAACGGCGACTCCATGCTATCGCCCACCTCTATAGAGGACAACAGTTCAGAACGAGACGCCGCAAAACTCACATCAGGGTCCTTCTTCTCTCCGTTCTCCTCCTCCTTGACCTCCTCCTCAACCTCCTGGTCCTCGACGTAGTAACCGCTCTCGACATTGAGAACACCGTGGATGTTGACGCGCGCCTTGAGCTTGCAAATCATGAAGTCATCTTTGCCGTCAGCCTTGACGCCCTTGACAGAGAAGCGACCTATCCAGGGGTTGATCTTGCCAGGGAGATCCTGGGGCTTAGCATAGCGAGCCTCGAGGTCGAAGGGCTGCTTGCGGTAGAAAGTGAGGATCTTGGTGGATGGCAAGACGTTGCCGCGGTTGAAAACTGTCAGGCTGGTGTCCTCGTCCGGGATGTCGGGAGCCTTCTCCCATGTGAACTCAATGGGGTAGCTCATGATATCTTGGACAGTGAAGTCACGGACTCTGAAGACGGGAGACAGAATGGCGCAGCTGAAAGCGGCGCCACGGGCAACAGCCTCGTCCTGGTTCAGGGTAAAGGACAGGGTCTTGCCGAAGAAAGCCTGGATCCTCTCCTTGAGGGCGGGGACACGGCTACCGCCGCCAATGACCTCAATGACGTCAATGTCGTCCTTGGTAAGCTTGGCCTCGGCCAGAGCCTGCTCGAGAGGCACGTGGACACGGGCCAGCAGGGGCTCAACCATGGCCTCAAACTCCTGACGGGTGATCATGGCGGAAACGTCAATGTCGTTCATAATGGACTCGATGTTGACGGGGGCCTGCTGGTTGGCAGAGAGGATCTTCTTGCACTTCTCGGCGGCGGCGATAGTGCGAGCCATGGCGCGACCGTTTGAGTGGATGTCGATCTTGTACTTGCCGCTGAACTCCTTGCCGAGGTGGTCGACGAGGGCCTTATCAAAGTCACGACCACCAAAGTGGCGGTCGAAGGCAGTGCCCTTGACCGCGAGCTCGCCCTTTTTGAACTCGACGATGGAAGCAGTATAGTTGCTGTGGCCAATGTCGATAAAGGCAACGCGGCGGGGCGCCTCCTCGGGGGCGGGGAGATCGAGCTTGGTGATACCCCAGCCCAGAGCAGCAGCGGTAGTGTCATTCATGAGACGGAGGAGCTTCAAGCCGGCAATCTCGGCGGCGTCAATGATGGCGCGGCGCTGGATGTCGGTGAACCAAGCAGGGACGCTCATGACCAGATCAGAAACGGGGAGCTTAATCTCGGTCTGCGTCGTCTGCTTGATCTTGCTGAGGAACATGGCGATCAGCTGGGTGTTGGTGAACTTCTCCTTCTTGCCGAGGTAGTTGACCTCGACGCCGACCTGGCCGTTGACATCGACGAGGGGAGCAGTGATGTACTGCTGCTCAAGTTGAGCATCGGGGTCGTTGAAGGAGCGGCCAGCGAGCCGCTTGATGGAGGAGACGGTGTTCTTGAGGTTGGAGATTTCTTGCGTCTTGGCACTCTCGCCGAGGTATCGCGACTTGGGCCCAAAGCCAACCACAGACCTGTGGGCAACGGTCAGTACAACTGGGAAAGGGGTATGTAAAATCTATGCGGAAAGGGTATAGCACGTACGGTGTGGCGCGGTTAGAAACCTCGTTGCAGATCTAAATTGCCAACGTTAGTCGCCGTCATTCCATCGCTGAATGTAGAATTTTTTATAGGGAGGGGCAAATGTTGGGTACGCACCACATCGACGCCGCGATTTCTGGCGACGGCAATGACCGTCTTGAGGGTTCCGAAATCGACACCTGAAAGCAAAATAGCAAATCAACCAATGTTCCTTGAAGTGTTACGTCGACAGGCGACGGGAGCGGGGGTGTGCAAGCATACCGACGACACTCATGTTGGGTGGTTGTGTTCTTTCTGAGAATATTGTAAACAAGGGTCGTCCGGCGGACTCTTGGTGATGGCGGGGTTGCGCTCACAACAACACTCAGGAGAGAGGGGGGATGGGAGGTGCGAATCTAGTCGAGTCGAGTCGAGTCGAGTCAAGTAGTGTTTGATTATCCGACTTGCTGGAAGGGTATTTGCAAGCGGTCGAGTCGAAAAGGAGACAGAAAAAGGTCGTCTCGTTTGGAAGATGGGGGAGGGAAAAGCGGAATGCAGACAAATAAATGCAAGGTTTAAGAGTTTGTCGATATGCAAGAGAGCCTGAAGGTGGGATGTGTGGGAGGTGGGCAAAAAAAAAAAAGTTGCAGTGCACGCAGTTCGCGGTAGATTCGGAGCCTGGCACTGTACGTATGAGAAGGCGAGGCAGAGCGGTAAGCCCAAGTGGCCACCTTTTGTTGCTAAAGGCGAGAGGTGCTCTGTGTGTATCGGTCCTAGTGCCTTGTGCCGTTCTTGTGAGAGATGTGCTACACGATACCCAATGGTGGGCCCGTAGCGTTGTTGAACCTCAGTGTAGGTTAATACCTATCTACCTACCAGGTAGATATGGGGCGTGTCTTTGTGGACAGGAGGCGGGGTAATATTTTTCTTCTTCTGCTTCTCTTGCTTTTTTTGGTGGGAAGAGCACCCCGGCAGGATTCTCACAGGCATGGTAGTCGAGGCGCTGAAATAGTAGTGGAGGCCGAATAGAAAAGAAGATTCTCCTTCGTTCTCTGTCGTTCGGCTGACGGTCCCTGTCCGGGTTGTCCGCTGTCCCTCGCCAAGTAACCTACGTAGGTGTAGGCACCTCCAGCCGCCCTGCCCCTCCATTGCTCCTCCGCTTCCTCCCCACCCCCTCCCCTCCACCCCTCACGACTCCTTCTCTCCAACTGGCTCGAGCATTCTGGGGCCTGCTACGTAAGACCTGACGAGGCGTGCAATCAAGGCAATGAGAAACAGCATTGCAATATTCCTACCTACCCAGGTACGAATACATACCTACCGACACACCTACCTAGGTAGGTACCTGGCTACGCCCATAGGTACCTAGGTAGTTAGTGTATAAATGCATCCAATCAATCTACCAAGTACCTACCTCTTGCATCTGCGGAAATCGAGAACGATCCCTACATGTCGGGCTCTGTGCTGTCTGTCTGTTCCCTCTTGGCCCAAGTCCGATACAAAGTGACCACATGTCACACACATGAATATTATGCCAACATCAAAGGCAATTGAGTTTCGGCCGAAATGCTCCGGATCAACTTGTCCCTCCTTGTTCCAATACTACCTATCTACCTAGGTAATTATGAGCCTTTAACACTCGAAAGCCACCATTTCCTTCTCCTTTTTTACCTACGTACGCACGGCACCACAACAGATTCCCCTTCCGCATGCGCTTATCTAATCTAACCATTACCTAACCCACCCTTGACGATATCCCATCATTAGATAATGCCTTCTCTATGCCACGATTATTACCAGAGTTGTTACCTCCCGATATGCAATCGTTTGGCACAACGTTGACATTTGACACCAGGTGCCTATGCAGCATCGTTAGTAGCTCTCCGGAGCCTGGAGATCTGTCCGAGCTTCCGCCACCCAACCCCGTTGTTACAGGTTTCCAAGATTACGGCCGCCTCAGAAGGGACATTGCATTAGGTAACTATTGCCAAATAGCCGTCTGGCTGTAGTCTTCCTCCTCTCTGTTGTCCACGCAGCCAGGCCCTTAAGTTCCCAGTTCTTCCTGCAATAATGGCACGTGGGTAAGTTGATTTGATTACACAAGATGAAAGGCAGGAAAATGAGAATAAAAAAGGGGAAAGGCAAACACGAAGCTGACGGTCCATTTTGACCTGCATCGCCCTCCACTGAGGCCCTTCCAACGCCAGCAGTTATGCATATATCCATTCCATGGCAAATTTCATCTTCTTGCTGTTCCGCCCTTCACCGCGTTATGGTCTGCCCTTGGGCGAGTTGTCGCGGCTGTTCTTGCTGCTGCTACTCTCACCCTCGGATGGGACATCTTCAAGCTGGAATGTACGGACAAGGCTCGCTCGTGCAAGTGGACTGCGGCCGCCACGTGCTGGATTAGCTGTTGACATGGAGTACGTCGTCGTTGACGTCGTCGCCGCCGCTCCCTGTCCCGATGACGGACCTTCTCCGGACTGGGATCGTGCAGCGCTGTTGTCAACATAGCCCATCCTGACATTGTCCGTGTACTCTTGACCTTCGCTGTCCAACGCATCGAATCCGCTCTGGAATCCGGCTCGTTTCATCTCGGCGTCGGAATACTCATACACTCGACCAGTCGTCGTCATCTGAGCCCCAAATCTCCTCGAGTTGGCCAAGAATTGATTGAATTGGCTCTGCTGAGCGAGCTCGTACTTCTTTCTGTCCTCGTCTCCCATGATACTCTCCACGCGACGAGGCATATAGACTGAGTTGCCAGCAGTCTGCGCCGACACCATACTATCGAACGAATCGCGTGACTGCAAAGCCCATGAACGGGGCCGGTTGACAGTGAGTTGAGAGTCGTCGGCGTTGACGTAAAAGCCACTCGCCGTCTTTTCTCTGGCGGCAAAGCGGCCCTCAATGTTGGGTGGCGGTTGTACAACGCTGTGCTTGCGGCCAATTGGTCCCATCATGCCCTTTCCGCCGGCAATGCTCTCCTTTCTAGCTTCGGCGGCGGGAATGAAGGTTTCGGGCACGACGTTGAGGTCGTCTCCGGCCTCCTCGGCTTGCTCAATGGCCTGTTGGGCGGTAGTAGTGGTATCGGCAGTAGCGGCGTCGGCTCTAGGCCCTCCCCATGTTCTTTGCCCAGCAGTAAAGATACCGTAGACCATGTAAAACCAGTTGAAGAAAGGGTTGAGGATGAACATGATCGGGTAGAGCCAGATCTTGAATCGCCTGAGCTTGGCACCAAAGTACAACATCATGAGCCAGTTGAGCCCGAGCGAGATGGCGATAAATCCGACTGGCAAGTTTTCAACCTTCTTGGACGTGGTGATGATGGCGAGTACCATGATGAAGAACAGCAGAGCCGTGGTACGAATGGTGTTTTGCATGAATCGGACTAGGACCAGGATAGGGTATCGCCTCCAGAGTCGCCAATCAGTAAGCATGCACACTTCGTTGGAGAGGAAACCCAAGAACCAACGTCGGCGCTGCTTGATGAGGGATTTGTAGGTCTGCACGGCCTCGGTCTTGCAGAAAGCTGATGTGCACATTTGGATTTGGTAGCGCTTCTTCGCTCCGATCATGAACAGATGGGTAAGCCAACGATCCTCCCCAAGATGGCACTTGGCGAAATCGAAGAGATCCTCGCACTGCTCGGCCTTGTCGGCAAAATAGTACTTGGCCATGCGGCGAAAGGCAGAGAATCGAAGCATTGTCAGCGCGCCGGGAAGACAGGTGACAGCGCCGCACCCTGATTCGACAGTACGCTCGAAGAGCTGGCCGTGGATATACTCCATGTCTTGGAGCAAAGTGATCAGGCTATGCTTCTTAGTCGTAGACGTGATAACACCGGTCATTGCCAACATGTCCCTGCTGTTGCCGGGGCTCAGCTCCATGTCGTAGACGAAGTTCTGCAGGCAGGTAGGGTCAAGGATGCAGTCAGAGTCGATAAAGAGGATGAACAGGTTGTCGTTTCGTCTGAGGTAGTGTTCATAGACCTTGTCAATGAGTTTGAAGGTGGCCTTCTGGCAATGGCGCTTTCCACCATGTGGGAAACGGGAAATGGTGATGCGGGCGGATTTGTAGGTGACGTCGATACTCTTGGGGTACGTCTCGAGAGTCAGGGGGACTCCCATCTTGTCGAGTGTGTTCAAGTAGAGTTCATCCTCCTGGTCACCGTCGAACGACAAGAAAACGTGAATGCACGACGGCGGGTAGTCGCAGTCGACGACTGAGTTGATGGCGACGACAAGAACGTCGGGGTCCTCCTTGTAGACTGGCATAACAATGACGACTTTGGGGGCTGAAACTTCATCGAGGACCTGCTTGATTCTTTTCGTCCTGCCAAGCTGGTTGGTGACCAACTGGTAAACACAGAACAGCCAGGGAATGGTGAGCAGACCAGCAAAGCTCCAAAAAGCAAACCACTGCAGGACGTCAACCATATTTTCTGGCCAATATTTGACGACAGCACTAGGCAATGGTAGTGTGACGATCATGATCGGGAGGAAAATGGCTCTGATGAAAGTCAGTTTTGGAACGATTACCGCGGGGTGTAGGGCGAGGTCGGTCGCTCACCTGAAGCATGTGAATAGCACGCCAACAACTACTGCCAGAACTCGAATGGTCCAATGTTCAGCTTTGATAAAAACCTTCCAGAGACAGTACAGAAATGCAGCAATCCATAGAAACCATTCAAGAATGGCCGCCAACATGACCAAGCCTACAATGGACGTGTACACGATCTGCACAGGGGGTCAGCGAAGAAACCCGAGTCGATGCTCGGCGAAACTCACGTCCTTTGGCGCCCAGTAGTTCTCGTCTACTTCCGCCATGTTGAATAGTTATTGGATGGCTTGTTTGTGAATGGCTCCTTATTCGAAGAGCTCTGGAGGCTCTGCTGAGAACTCGAGGGGGCAAGAGGCAGAATGAGCAACTACCCCTCAGCCAACCTGAGGAAATCCAGGTCGCGATGAAGGCGAGACGGAATACTGCAGGTGGGACACGGTGTCGCCGGATGGCTACCGCTCGCTTGCTGGGTGTGTACTCTCTTTAATACCGGTTTCTTTCGAGCCCGGTGGCACGGGTAGGCCAGTCTCAAAAGTTCACTCCAGGCGTACTGGAGCAGGACCGTTCGGAAGGGAAGGTTGGTGAGGTATGTGCGGCAGTTGGGTGCCACTTGGTCTGTGGTGGATATGGGAATCTCTGTGTGTTGGTCAAAAAGTTAGAATGAAGTCTGTCCGGGGAACGGGAGAGGGGCAACTCGCCTTCCAACACTATCAGATCGGTCCTCTTGCCTTGATGAACCAAAACCAAACAGGTTGATCGCGATGGCTCGGGTTCAAGTAGGCTCTTCTGATATCAACGAATGCATCACAGACGGGGATCAGCAGAAAAGACAAAGAGTGTGTTAGAAGCAAGGAATACTAAAATTGTGCTGAGAAGGCAAACAAAAAGCCGGAGGCATTGGCCGCCTTTTACTCTTTGGAAAGGCCTTTGGCCTGACGTGTGGAGCGACGGAAAGGGAAAGAGACTAAAGGCGGAGAAAGAGCAGGCACGAACGGGGTTCGAGACTCGATAGGACTGCGCCAGGCTTAGATCAATCCGGCATCTCACAGACTGATGGGGTCAGGGCCGACGGCTCAAGGTCCGCGGTCTAGTCGGGGGCGAGATGGCCAAGGAGGAGCAAGCAAACAAGCGACAAGCAAGCTGCTCTCAGGGATGACCGAAATGCACAGGTCAGGTAGAGCAGGCTAGGCTCGTTTGTTGAACAGACACCAGTGTCAAGCCAGAGCGTGTATGTGGACGGGTGTAGTCGGCGTAGCGTAAATGACCACCCGGTTTTACACTCATCAACAACTGCACGTGGGCCGGGTCTAGAGACCGCAGCCAGCCAGTTCGAGACATAGCCTCGATGCCTCCTCTGGATTCCCGGGACTGGGTGGCAGATTGAGCATCATGGTCCCCTCCGACGTCTTGATCTATACATATTGACGCGTTTTCCCGCCCTGCGTTTGCACTATTGACGAGAAGGGGGTAAGGGGGCGCTTTTGACGGTAATAGCGGACTGCTTTCAGCAAGGTCCTCGCTCGTTGTCGACTCTCTAGTCATTGTCTGTGGAATGCACAGCCCAGTCCAAGAGGTTCTTCAACACACCTGTCGCCTCCAAGTTTGGTAGCCAGGCCGGGCTAGAGCCGGTAGTCCTCCGCCGGTTTCCAGGTCCGAGCAAGAAGTGAGCAGCAAGTCAACCAGGCCGGAAAGTGACGAGCAAGCGCAGTCCAAGACGGGAGAGGAAAGCACGGTAGGTAGGTACATCAGCTTACCATTCAAGCTGCCGCTCCTTCCCGCACCTTGTAGTGATAGTTGCGGACTAGGGGCTAGAACGAAAACGGACAAGACAATAGATGGATTCGCCAGGATTAGAAGGAGTCGCTGGGAGGATCGACAGTCCAGCTAGCTGTAATTGTGGTGTTCCCAGGATGATTTCTTCTCACGATCGCGCGATATTGCACAGTACCTACCTACCTAGGTAGTGCCTCGAGTTTCCCTCGGAGGGCATCAGAGAGAACCATTTGAAAGGTTCCCGCCCATTGGCTAGATATTTCCGGGTGATGGATGGATGGATCCTTCCCTTCCCTTCCCTTCCCTTTGCGGTCGCTGTCCAATGAAGCTTAGGACGATTCACCTAGTCCAAGGGGCTGGTTCACCATGCAGAAGAAGGTTTCCGCTGTGTGGGGAATGCCATTTCACCTTCTCCCACCCCCACAAAGTCGCCTCGCGGGTTCCACCCAACTTGCCTGGTTGTCGTTGATGAAGGAGATTATGAGCATAAGACATGTGAAATGCTGGACGCCCATGCAGCTACCATGCCCGATCTAGAAAAACGGAGACGGCAAACTCGTCCAGGCTTCAGCATACGGAATAGTAATAGCAGTACGGATACTCGCCCCATCTTCCAGAAATAGGCTTCTAGTACTTACAGTGGTGGAATTTTCTCCCGATCTCATCTGCGACATGTTGTTATGTCTGCCTCTTTCCCTCGGTTTTTGTCTCTTATCCTTCTGGCCACGCTCAATCCCAACTTGGTTAGTTGGCATAGAACTTGAGGAGGTAGTGACGCCATCACACCCGCCCCAACATGTCTGTGAACGTTCGAGCAACACTGGGCCGGCTGAAATGTGGGATTTCCATGATGCCAGGACAACGGTGAGGACATGAGTCTCCGCTGCCACCTTCTCGGTGTGGTTTCGCCATCGGGACCGTCCTCTACTGCTGAATCGAGTTTCACTTGCGTGGCTAGTGACCACACCCATTCGCCTTCATTCATTGACGGCGCGTTGGGTCCATCATACCCACCATCGTCCTTCCTTCGCGCGCGCTGGTGTGCAGACGTGCCGTCAGGTTTGCCAAGCTCCACAAGCTCCCGCACGTTCGTACCGCTTCTCTGTCCGTTTGCATCCGGCTTCCGTCCAAGTTAAGAGGCTGGATATTAAGCCAACAGCTGCCGTCACTGTCCTCCAGCATTATACAATGAAAGGGAGACTTTGAGCAAACGAGCGGGACCCGTCCAGAAGAATATCCCTAGCCATGTTCGGTGTGTCTGCATCGAACCCAGTCGCCGAGGTCTGTTCGTCTGTTGTCCCGGCCAATGTCAGGGCTCGCTCACTCACACCTTGTACCTGCATGGCCTGCGCGGGATCCCTCCATGCATCTTGCGTCCACCGGATGGATGTAGGCACCTGAACGTTAGCCTCGCAGCGCCGTAGCAATCCAATATCAACAACGCGGCTTGTTGTCGGGGCATATACGGGCAGAGAAAGGATGAGAGCTCCAAGAGACAGACGCACGACAGTTGCTGACCTGCTATCCTGCTACCCAACACCCAGACACCGCTCCTCCCGGACGTATCTAACGATGGCGCCCGCCCGAGAGAGAGAAAACCGTTCCTGTCTGCTTCAACTGAAACACGTACACTTCGTATTTCCTCCATGGCCTGCCAAGAAAAGCCATTGTGTCACATTCGACCTAAGCGCCTCGCTAGCACTGTCGACTAGGTAAGATATCGCACTCCGCTCACCCACGCTCTTGGTTTGCTGCAAACCGCACCCGCAACCAGCGCATCGGGCTTTATCTAAGCCCACTCGCTCAGGAGCACACCACACATATAATTATTATAAGGAACACTCCGTAAGGAGTACAAGAACGAAATGTCACCCACTCGGCCGCCACGGCTGATTTGGTCACCACGCTTACATAATGATTGGTTTTCTTGCGGCCCCCCCCCCCCCCCCCCCCCCGGGTCGACGCCGTACAAGAAGCAATTCTTTCGTGTGGGAAGTCTGGCACACGTGTACGGTGTACCCAAAGATGCACGATCTGTTTTTTGTATGCATATTGTCTGTATTTCCCCCATCTCGAAAAGTTCTCTGTCCGCCCACTGAACGAATGTTGTCATTTACGGATTATATGACTATCGCCCACGCTAAAAGACAGGAGCGAATGCAGAAGTGTATCTGGCTCCGGCGATAAGAGCATCAGCGCCGGAAGGCGTGGTGCCTGCCCCATGCTCGAGAACTATACTAAAGATCTGCCTTGCCCCTTCTGTCAAACCCAGTCACCTCTTCGGCCCTCATAGATGGTCGTATCACGCATCGAACGAATCTCAAATCGGGTCTGTGTAGTTGACTTGACTTTCTTCACAGCAAGCCGCTGCCCTCCGCATACGAAACAACCCCCACTGACTAAATGCTATTTGTGGAGCAATTGTTTGTCAGTCTGATACTAGTCTTGGCCAGACCTTGAATATTTCGCTTGCTGGTCTGGAGTATCAGTTGGACGAAGCCCTCGAGAGCCTCAACAACTGCACTCGACTGCTTCTTGCGCCCGGCGATTTTCGTGTGCCTCGGTAAGCCTCGTGAGCCCTCTTGTGTTTTGAAAAGTTTCGGATTCTACAGAATTCCGGCAGTCTGCTTCGGCGGCGTTTGTGAGACGGGAATGGTGGATGTGTCCTGCACGGAACCTAGTCCTGCGTGGCTTGATCCCTTCACGTCCTATAGTCAAAGCAAGAATTCCATATCGTTAGCAAACTCTGCTGGTATTTACGGCTCCTGCAAGGCTGTTCCCTCCGATCTTCCGGCTTGGACGCAGAACCCATGACCAACATGCAACGCTGGTGGACAATGCTGTGATGATGTCTTGGGGTGTTCATCGATTGCCCATCATCGTCGGTTGCTGGGCTCCACGTCCAAGTAGGAAGAGGGTGTAATCGCCTGCACGAAGCATGATCCACGCGTAATTGACGATTCGTACCAATCAACGTCACTTAGCTGAAGCTTTCGGACTCGCTGACCGCCGCGGTCTTTGCCGCGATCCGATCGGTTGTGGTGGTAGGACATCGGCTTGTCGTGGCCTGCTTGGGTCTTGTGAATATTTTGATTTGGGTGTAGCGGTGACACTAGGTGGTCATTACCATCGGGATCCTCGTTCTCTCGAAGATCGTAGTTCAGAACGAGGTTCTTGATGCGTTGTTGTTCCTCCCTTTCAGCCTGTTGCTGAGTCTTCATGGCGACAGCGAATGTCGAGTCTGAAGGAAGCTCCACAGTTCGGGTCTGTTGGAAATGTCAGAAAGGCCACAAGTCGATCAGGATATCCACAACTGCACGAACCTGTTGGCGATTACCCTTCTTCGTCAAGAGAGAGAAAGCCATCGTGCTGCTGGGAGCGGGAGCACCGGCTTCCACTGGCTCGGGTCCGGTTGTCGTCTCCTTGTACTTGCCCCGTACGGGGAGCGGCACGTCGAAGAGTGGCTTGCGCTCGAATTTGCGCGACTCTAAACTCTCGGCCATCATTTTGGCGTACTCACGTTCAAATTCGGCTTCAGCCTCTGGGTCAATTTGCTCTTGTTGGCGAGTGACAACAATGGCCTCATCTTCGCTATCAGATCCTGCGCGCGATGTGTCGACGTCTTGGTCCTGTTCAGCGTGTGTTAGTCGCGGCTTACATTAGCGGAGGGGGTTGAGGAGTATATTCTACCTCGGCGCCATCATCTTCAGAATCCGTTTCCTCTTCATCGACCTCGGCTTCAGGGAGATGTTCATCGCCATCCTCGTCATCCGACGAAGAGCCTATCGATGCGTCATCTGCCTCGAGGACCTTGTCGGCTCCCGAAACCTTCTGATCCTGGGCTATGGCAAGTTGGAATGCTTTGGAGGCTTCTTCCAAATTGGATGCCAGCTTCCACTGGGGTCGCGTGAGAGTAAAGGTGTCTTGAACAATGAACTCGATGTCCATGGGCAGCGATTGCTTGGTGTAGACGTAGTACTTCGCTGCATTAGTCAGAGTTCATAACAAAAGTCCAGCACTGCACGAACCTGGAAGAAAGACAGAAAGTAGTCTAATTTCTTGCCTGCTGCGCCTTTGGCAAAGTACATGCCGCATGTTTCCAGGATGGTTGCAATCAAGCGAATGCGGAAGAAGTCGTCGGGCAGGTCGAAGTGGTTTAGCCGACCGGGGTAGGGGGACCACCATGGCCGAATGTCATGATTTTGTACATGGTGTCGAAAATGACTGGGTGCTCGACCATTCTATAGTTGTAAAGCTCGCCGATGTATTTGACTTCCGAAATACGTCGTTGGTAGAACTTGAAATCGTTCTGCTCTAGACCGAAGCAAATCGATTCCATGACATTGTCGATGACCCTGACGACAAAAGCCGGGTGGTATCGATAAAGAGCGCTAAGGAGGATGGCAAGGAGGTGAATGTTGCCATATTTGACTTTTCCAGGCTTGGAGAAGACCTTCTCGAGGATACCGACAACCTTTTTGTGATGGGTCAGTCCGCGATAAATGTACAAATTCCTAATGCTTCAGCTTACCTCGGCCTCTTCCCAGTGAAGTCTGCGGATCTGCTTCAGGATCTTGCTGTAATTACGCTTAGTCATGTCCATGTAGATCAACTTGCGGATGAACAGCTCCATGGGGGTTCGTTCCTTTTGCTGAATCGCGGGCCGGTCGGGAGGGTCGACGTAGTAGACCGCATTCTCAATCAGCATACGTTCAGCCTGCCCAATATGTTGGACAGACTTCTTTCGCTGCAATGTTTCAAGGAAGGTTGCCATGCGCGGCGAAGTCTCTGGGTTGCGTAAAAGGTAACGTCCGCAATTCTCCAACAGATTGCAAATGATTTCAATGTTCATTCTGGAGAAATCGTCGAGGCTGACCTTGAGGCAATGGAACACAACATGCTCCGGCACGATACCAAACTTGGTCAGCTCGGCAAGGTACCGGATGTTACTCAGCCGGACTTGGCCGAGAAAGTCCTTGTCCTTCCGTCTTTGAAGACTACGGAATTCGGCATCGAGATAGTCAACGAGCCC
The DNA here is from genome assembly GCA_019425465.1 of Colletotrichum falcatum. Taxonomy (NCBI): domain Eukaryota; kingdom Fungi; phylum Ascomycota; class Sordariomycetes; order Glomerellales; family Glomerellaceae; genus Colletotrichum; species Colletotrichum falcatum. Next base: position 885,734 of record SWKJ01000201.1, on the reverse strand, counting down.
CTTGGGAATGTCTGGCATGTATCTGCCCAATGTTGCAGCAAGCCTCGACCACGAAGGCAGAAGATCGCCTCGACCTTTGGGGACCTCAGTCAGAGCTTTGACCAATCTGTTTCGGGAGGCCTTTGAGTTTAAGTAGCAGAAGTCGATGGCGGCTTGATCGATTACGTCCTTGTTGGTCAGGTCTGGCAGTCGGGCCAGCACGGCATCGACCTGCGCACCAATCGTCTTGTTGGCGATGGAAGTGGACAGGTCTTCGCCGGCATCGGGGCCCTTTGGCGCGTCTGGGATATCCGCCGGGTCGATCTTCTTGCCGACTTGCTCTTCGTTGTCCGGTTTCTTCTTTTTGCCGTCGTCGAGGAGGATTCCAGGAACCTTGCCCTTGAGATCGACCAGGTTTTCGTAAAAACGTCGCTCGTCTTCATCTTCCCAAATTCCAGCACCGTCCCCAAGACCTCGTAGATAATCGCCAGCTTTGACCAAACCGATGGATCCGTTGGTGTTTGCCAAAGAGTCGTCATTGTCCTTCAGGTCAGGCATGTCGGCGCCAATCGCATCTGCAATGGCCTGGGCATTTGCCACAAGTCTCTCCTGGGCCTTGAGCTGCTTCTCAAAGTTCGCCTGGCGATCCTCGAAGACCTCGCCAGACTTCACATACGCCTCGGCGTTCCGTCGGGCTTGGGAGTGAATGGATTTCTGGTCCCGGATAACATGACTCTTGACGTCCTCAAAGTATTTTTTTAGGATCATCTTGAACTTTTCCTGGAGCTCCGGAGACGTAAATGGTTGGTCGTCGGTATCCCCGACATGGTCTTCGCCGCCGCTGTCGCCCTGCGCGGTGGTATTGGCCGTCTTGGTCGCGCCATCCTCCTCCACCGTTTTACGTCCTTCGGCTGCCGAAGACTTTACACCTAGAATATCCCAGGCGAAAGCCTTGACAAAGATGACGAGTAGCGGCAAATTGACATGCTCCCTGTCATGACCCAGCAGATCCTTCAGCACCTCAAGTGGGAAGGGCTCGGCAGCGCCGCTTTTGTTCACCTGAGCCCTCGGCTTCAGCTCGGCAACCTTGCCTGTGGCGCCCTTGGTGGCATCGTCAGGTCGGGTAACGTCATCGAGGGTTCGCAGGACATCGACCAGCCAGAGTTCAGTAACGACACGCAAGAGCACTCGCTGGCGCGTCAAGCGCTCTTTCTCCTCCTTCTCGCGGACATCAGGAGCCAGTGACTTGAGCAAGCTCTTGTCGGGCGTTGCCATTCCCTTGCCAAGAAGCCACCCCAAGTTTTCGGTGAACTCGCTGGGACCAAAGCGCTGGTGCAGCGCGCTGACAATCTCGACGCCGGCCTCGATTTCTCCAGGAGACTTGAGTCTACAGAGACCCTCATAGCAAGCGGAGATGATCTCGGAAAGGTACTTGTGTAGACTGAGGGTGCGGATCTCTTGGAGGAAGGTATTGAGGGTGGCTGCTGAGATGGCAGTTCGGAGGCGCTTGATAAAAGCGGTGTTCTTCTTTAGGGACGAATCGAGCGACTTGCTGACAGCGAACACATCTAGGCGGGTAGAAGACAGTCAGAGGAGGGCATTCAACATGGTGGGGTTTGGGCATAGGTTATGTACGAACCTTGCTCGCCATCCCAGGCGCGACTGTTTAAGGAGCGCAATTCGCCTGGACGGTTGTGTCAGCGGATTATGGATATACGAAGGACGAAATGGCAGGTGGGGAGGACGGACGCTTCCTTGCACGATCCATGGCGGATCGTGGAAATGTTTTGCTGCGTATGGAGAGGTTGGATGCGGACGAGAGCTACATAAGGCAGGATCGCAGCGATGATGTCGAAGGTTGATGCTATGGGATCGAGTGTTGTAAACGAATGTAACTCTGCGCGTCAACATGGGCCGGCATCGGTAAGGTGGTTTGCAACAGCAGGCCGGGCCTGAAAGCGCAGGTAGTCCCGTCGGGTTGTGGTATTCGGTGCCGTTGAAGCTCGGCGGTGCTGAGAGAATTCTGGACCTGGCGTGAAGGTGATGAGCCGTTGGCTGTAGCCCGATCTGCAGAAATTCGGAGGCGGAGACGGTTGTGTTTAGCGGGCACCTGGTAGCGACCTCGAATTAGATACACTAGGTAGGTGGTAGGTACATAGTAGACTGGACATTCCCACACCACAGGGAGCCTTGCTGGACTGCTGGGCGTACGAGGTACCTACGTGAGCCATTCACTGCTACCTACCTAGGTACCTACCCACCCACCCGTATCTGCCTACCTAGGTAAGTACCTTGAGCATTAATCCGGGCAGGTACCTCCTTTACTTATGGCATACGTACCTAAGACAGGCGAGAAGCCAGAATTTTGAAAGGTACCTACCTACCTAGGTACGCAGGTAGGTACGTTGGATAATTGGTAGAGAGGAACCAACCAAAACAGTACTCAGCGCATACTGCGTAATACCCTGCCATAGACCTATAGCTTTCAGGCAGCGCGTTCACTTCACTGTTATTTTAGCCCCCGGATAATTGTCTTCGGAGGGATTTATAATGAAGCGAAGGTGAGGCCGAGCCATGGAGGTGTGTGAGCTCTACTACATAATACCTAGTACCTAAGGTGCTAAGGTACCATGCCAACCACACATTCCGGCCACCATACCTCCGACTGACTGTCCCTAGCCGGACCGAGAAAACGCAACTTTTTCCACGTCCATGCGCTTGAACACTCTTCACCCCAGTGTCTTCTGGGAACAACGAGTTGAGGTTGAAGAGGGCCATCCCAGTGGCTACTGCCAAGCAAATTCATTGTGGCTTGATCTCAAGCCCAAGCCTAACATCTCCGCATCCTGTCTCCGATCCTGTGAGTGATTGCAAGAGACTTGCAATAGCTCATTACTATTTGACATCCCTGGCGGGCCATCTGTGCCAGCAAAGGCCGGCTCATTGGCCATCAACAAGGACCTTTTGTTACGGCACGACGAGAGCCATGCGAGTATGTATGTTCGGCCCCAAGACCTACGAATAGAGGGGGGGGGGGGGCGCAGAGATGAGATCGTATTTGACAAGTCAAATTTGAACCTCCACATGTCTGTCAATTGTCCAATGGCGAACAAATCTTCAACCCAAGCCTGCCGGTCCAAAAATCTAGTCCATCCGCCAGATCATCACGCCGTATGCGACTAAATTCTGGATACATAAGGCACAGTACTTGCGTGAGGATTCCCGCTGACTCGAGGGCTGTTTTTGCTATTGAAAACTACATCTCTAGCAAACCCCACGGGCTGGCGACGTCCTGTCATTTCTCGTCTACATTCTACGCATAGGAACCCTGTGGCGCTACGGGGACATGGAGCCATGAGATCGCGCAGTAGAATATACAGCATTTCGTGGTGGTTACAACGGCATGTCACTGTAACAAGCCACCGCTCGAGCTTTTGCCGCCACACCCACACACGGCAGCATCCATGGACCACGGCGGAGGGAGAGAGATGCTGTGCGTTTGTGGAGGTTCGGGTTGTTCTTCACAGCCAGTCACACCAGCTCTGGCGTTGTATGACGTGCCGGGTTGTTGACATAATTATCCGAAAGGAGGAGGCGCCTCGTGTTCCGAGCCATCACCCCGGCCGGCTTTTGATGCTGGTTGAATCCCCGCAAGCTATAGCGTATATTTGATGGGAGCAGTACCCGTACTCTGCATACCTATACACGCTTTAGTGGTTTACTATGTATTGGCTCAGGTCGATGTACGTTTGCCGCTGTATTTAGTCCTTTGCTGATAATTTCCAAGGAAGGAACAGAAGAGACTCAAACGGCAATCATCATATCTTGTCACTGAAGAAAAAGGCGTCCGACGGGGTTGAGGCTTAGGCGATTGCATACCCAGGGCCGGTTCTGTAGGGCCTGGGGCCCGTTCCGGAACCCTTCACACGGGCCACTTTCGGACCCAGAGGCCATGGATCCGAGTCCAACCATCTTTATCTAGCCAATCATGACTTCAAGGGCGCCCGATGGGAATAGTCCGGCGGTTTCCGCATCTCCGCGCTGTGAAGGGCTCCCTTCGTCCCCCCCCTTGCTTATCGCCCCAATAGCATCAGTCAACGGTCGGCGTCAAGACCATAGCCGCGAAGAATATGACGAGTGTTGATAAGAAAACGGCATCTGTTGATGACTTGACGTTGGCCTTCTTCCGCGGACATTTCGACACTTGAGCCTACCCTCCCCCTCTTTGGCTAGGATATCGCATTTCCTCGCCTAATGCCGTGCCGTACCCGTCAAGCGACCTAATCTGGATCTTCTGGCGTATCTTGGTTCCCAGGTGCGTTCCACTTACATGTTACAGAGATCCAAGTACCTCAACTACCTGTGGTATGTGTTCCAATACCTAACAAGCGGCCATTGAAGAGTTGCCTAAATGTGGGCGCGCCTCGAGGAGAGTCGGGGTTGTCGATCATGCTTCGGACTCAGCAGTGTCACCTCTTCGTCTGCTTTGACCTAGCGTCACTCCATCCGGTATGTAATGCGGTGTTGTACCAGCCCGTCCCATGCCACCCGTCCTATGCTCACCTCCTGTCGTGCGTCCGATCCGCCCACACCGCAATCACCCAACTCCGGTTCCAGGAAATCCATTCTCACATCCAACAGCCCACTCAAATGTTGTACTTATTCACACCGTTGTCCGGCTTCTAAGAAATGCATCCCATCTCTACCCCCACTCTCTCTCTCTCGTATTGATTATCTGCTCTGCTGTCTCTGGCCCCCAACCAAGTCTTTACCATCTTATCGTCAGACCTTATCCATGACACATAACGCTTAAGCCTTTTTTTTTCTGGCTGACTTGTGGTTACCGCGCAGAACAACCGCTGTTTGGGCTCTGTCATCCCCAATATACCCTTATAGCCTTCTCGATCCCAACATCCTAGACCGTGTACAACAGCCGTGGTCCTCGCCACGATGGAGTTCGTTCACTCTCCCGTCCCCGTTTCCTTTAGGGAAGCTTTCGCCAAGACAGATCTCAGCTTTCCCCCGAGCCCGGCTACCACAGTTAGGGAGGGTCTGTCCTGCAGCGTCGACAGCGGATCGGAATATTCAGTCTCGAGGGGCCTACTAGACGAGCCTCGTGTCGAGGGTTCTCGCATCTATCCCTTACCTCCCAAATCGAGAACCAACAAGGTCCTGTCCGAGGATTTGAAGACACCAGACAACCATGTCACCCGGGACCCTCGACTAATACGCCTGACCGGAATCCACCCATTCAACGTCGAGGCTCCCTTGAGCGACTTGTACGATGAAGGCTTCATCACCACCAAGGACCTGCACTATGTTCGGAATCACGGAGCTGTACCCAAAGTAGACGATGAGGACATGTTTGACTGGGAATTCACAGTTGAGGGTCTGGTTGAGAAACCCATCAAGATGACGCTGAGAGATCTCGTCTCGGACTACGAACAAATCACTTATCCCGTCACCTTGGTCTGCGCTGGAAACCGCCGAAAGGAGCAGAATGTGGTCCGTAAATCAAAGGGTTTCTCGTGGGGCGCCGGCGGCTTGTCAACCGCTCTCTGGACTGGTGTGTCGATCGGCGACCTCCTTGCCCGGGCGATCCCCAGGCGAGGTGCAAAGTATGTCTGCTTCGAGGGCGCCGACAAGCTACCCAACGGCTACTACGGAACGAGCATCAAGCTCAACTGGTGCATGGACCCCAACCGTGGCGTGACTGTGTGCTACCGCATGAATGGCGAGCTGCTGCACCCTGACCACGGAAAGCCGGTCCGCATCATTATCCCCGGTCAGATCGGTGGCAGGAGTGTCAAATGGCTCAAGAGAATCATCGTCACCAAGGAGCCCAGCGACAACTGGTACCACATTTACGACAACAGAGTGCTTCCCACAACGGTCTCCCCCGACGCCAGTGCAGACCTTCCGGAGGTGTGGAAGGACGAGCGATACGCCATCTACGACCTCAACACAAACAGCGCCACCTGTTACCCCGCTCACGACGAAGTTGTTTCCTTGGCCGATGGGCCAAAGCCCTACAAGGTGCGCGGCTACGCATACGGCGGCGGCGGAAAGAGAATCACAAGAGTAGAAGTTACCCTGGACCGCGGCAAGACTTGGCTCCTCGCCAACATTGACTATCCCGAAGACACATACCGGCTAGCTCCCGAGGGCGAGACCCTCTACGGCGGCAGGGTCGATATGGACTGGAGGGAGACCAGTTTCTGCTGGTGCTTCTGGAACCTGGACATTCCTACCGCTCAGCTTGCCGACGCGGCAGACGTCATGGTCCGTGCCATGGACGAGAGCATGATGGTGCAGCCGAGAGACATGTACTGGAGCGTACTCGGCATGATGAACAACCCGTGGTTCAGAGTGGTTATTCATAAGGAGGGACACTGCCTTCGCTTCGAGCACCCGACTCAGCCGGCACTCATTGCCGGCGGTTGGATGGAACGCGTCAAGAAGGCGGGAGGCAACCTGTCCAATGGTTTATGGGGCGAGAAAATCGAAGGCGAGGCCGACAACGCCGCCGTGCCGGAAGAGACCAAGGAGGTCTGTATGACCAAGGACGACGTCAAGCGCAACATCACCATTGAGGAGCTACGCCAGCACGACGGCGAGGAGCAGCCGTGGTTTGTCGTTGACGGCGAGGTTTATGACGGCACCCCCTTCCTCGAGGGCCACCCTGGCGGTGCCGCCTCCATCTTTGGCGCCGCGGGCCAAGACGTGTCGGAGGAGTTCTTGACCATCCGTAAGTCCATGCCCTCTCGCTACTCAGCCCTCGCACCCACTAACGATCCACTGCTACAGACAGCGAGAACGCTAAGAAGATGATGCCCGACTATCACATTGGCACACTAGACGAAGCTAACCGGAAGATGCTTGCCGAAGGCGAGATCGTGCCAGCGGACGACGACAAGACGCCGCGGTCCGTCTTTCTGCAGACCAAAACCTGGACCAAGGCTATCCTCTCGGAGAAGAAGGAGGTCTCGTCCGACTCCAAGATCTTCACCTTCACGCTCGAGCACCTGGACCAGATGGTTGGCTTGCCGGTTGGCCAGCACCTGATGATCAGGCTGCGCGACCCCGTCACCCGCGAGGCCATCATCCGCGCCTACACGCCCATCTCGGAGGGCACCGACAAGGGAAAGCTCAATGTTCTCATCAAGATCTACTACGACACGCCGGACCGCAAAGGCGGCAAGATGACACAGGCCCTCAACTCCATCCCCATTGGTCACTTTGTTGACTTCAAGGGCCCCGTCGGCAGGTTCGAGTACCTTGGCAAAGGGCTCTGCTCCATTGCCGGCAGAACGCAGCGTGCCGTCAAGGGCTTCATCATGATCTGCGCGGGCTCGGGTATCACGCCCATCTTCCAGGTCCTGCGGGCCATCATGAAGGACGCCGCCGATCCAACGAGGTGTCTCTTGCTCGACGGCAACCGCGCCGAGGAGGACATACTTTGCCGCGGGGAGCTCGACGCCATGGCCGCGGCCAACCCGGACAGGTGCCGCTTGCTCTACTCACTCACGAAGCCCGATGCTTCCTGGGCAGGCCTCGTGGGTCGGATGGATGGCAGGTTCTTTGCGGACAAAGTGGGCACATGCCCCAAGGAGGCGGCTGGTGACGAGCTTGTCCTCGTGTGCGGGCCTGAGGCCCTTGAGGCATGCGTGCGTACCACCCTCAGCGGCCTTGGCTGGAAAGATGACGATATGGTCTTCTTCTAACTCGGCCGTTCTGTTTCGGTTGATGAACAGATGGAAGACCAAACATTCCTAAGGTGGCTCTTTCCTCGGACGAATACACTAGACATCGGCCCATTTGCTTGCCGACCTCGGGTTCCGACAGGGCTAACCATACATGTATGGGTTGGTGAAGGGGGGGGGGGGGGGGGGGGGGGGGGATTGGGTTTGAGATGAAGTCGGACCAGCCCGCCAGCCAGAGACGAGCTGCCACCGCATCAGGCGCCTTCATGGTGCGCAGTCATGTCCGGAGAATCACTGGCAAGACAGCTGTTATTTGTCAGAGATTCATTATCTAGGTATTTGGGACGACGTGTATGTGTGTGTGCACATGTGATGGTGGAGGCAGGGAGGGTGGGAGGGTGGGAGGGTGAGGGGGGGCGGGAGCGGTTCTGACTGATCGAGAATGGGAGGACGGAGGAGAATTGAGCATCTCCGTAAAGAGGGTAGAAGGAGAGCGGAGGTGTGGTGGGGGTGGAACTACATGGGACGGGCGTTCGGTGTGCTTATTAGCGGGTCGGATTTGGCGTTTTGGGAGCATCTCCGCGGGGAACAAAAGGGATTTACACCTCGGCCATGACGACGAGTACAATGCGAATTACACGTGACTCAGGGTGCCGAAGCTTACCAGAACGGTACAGCTTTTCGCCACCATTGGCTTTTGAAATACAATACATCATGACACCTTACAATCAACTCTGCTCTATCCGGTTGGGGGTTTTCTTTGTCCGCCAAGCCGGAAATGCGCCCTACACACTACCTACATAACTACAAGACGGATCGTCATAGGGGGCATCGGATTGGGTCACACGCGGACTGTTGCCATTTATATATTCGTAAGAGCCTCCTGTCGACACACCGCAAACGCCGGCTAATACACAGTAAAATAAAATTAAATAAAGGTCCGAAAAAAGAGATACAGGTGGTCGTTGTTCACGTCGTTTTTCATATCTGTCGTCAGACACCGCCCGTCGCTTTTGCTTTCCTTTTAACACCTGCGCGCTGCGGCCTCAGTGCTCGCCGAGACCTTCCGGGTTGGGGTAGTAAAAGGCCGCAACGGCAATGGCGAGGTAGACGATGACACAGAGGAAGCCCTCCAAGTAATTGCTCTTTTGGTCGCGTAGGAAGTTGCCCACTGTCAGTATGGACAGAAGAAGCATGCCGATGTCAAAAACTTCAAAGACAATATCCATGTGCTTGTGCAAGCCCCAGGCGACGATAACGACGAGCGGACCGTTAAGTAGAGATGTCTGTAGTGTGGCGCCTAAAACGTGAGAGAGGGCAAAGTTCATTTGGTTGTCCCATGCCTCGTCGACGGCCGTTAAATGCTCAGCAGCCTTCTCGACGAGAGGCACCAGGATAAGGCCCATAAAATGATCCGAGATACCATGCTCTAGTACAAGGGGATGTATCTGCTCGACAAGATAGATGGCCATAAACGTCACAAGCGTGATGGATATAACGAGCGCTATAACACACTCAGTCAGCGTCAGCTTGGGCTTGTGGGTGTCCTTGTTCTTGTCGTGGTCGCGCTGTTCGTCATGCTCGAAGATGGCATCGTAGATGCCGTGGTGCGTCCGGGCCTGGAACCACACAAAGACACCATAAGCTACAACAAGCAGGACGGACACAATTCGTGAGATATGCAGCGTCTTGCTGTCAAGCTGCTCAACCGTGAGCGACTTGGCCATGGAGTAACTAAAGATGGCGGGAATGGCTAAGGCGACACCCCTGTTTATCAATAAAAAAAAAGTCAGCAACAATCCGAGGTGCCCAGCCGCGGCGGGTTTCACTTACGCCGTAAGTAGCAAGCCACTACCGGCCTCACTGACGGTCTCACTGAACTCAGCCTCTTCTCGTCGCATGCCGCCAGCAATGAAGCACAATCCCAGACAGAGGAGCATTGTCGCTAATATCGAACCGAGAATAGCAGCCTTGATCACGGTGAACTGATTGCCTTGTAAGAGTACCATAAAAAGGATGACTTCAACGATGGACCCGAAGCTAAAAGCGTAGGCATATTGTGTAAGTAAGAAGCTCGCATGCTCGTGGGAGGGTGAGAGGTGGGTGGCTCACGTCGTCTCAATCAACACGCCAAATACGTGGCTAACCTTGCGTGATAGCTCCTGGCCGGCGAAACCGACCATATTGGCACAGGGAATCATGGACAAGTACGTAAGAACGAAGATCAGGACGTGGTCTTGTGGGCGAGTGTCTGGCCAAACAGTGTCAGTTCTGCGGGTGTCTAGAGCTCCGACGTTGATGGACGACTTACAACGGACGACAAAGCCGGCGGGGACGACGGGCCAGAAGAAGTTGCAAATGCGGGACGCCCGGCTTGAGGACTTCCAAGTAATTTTGAGAAACTTGAAGGGATGAAAGCCCTTGCGGCCGCTCTCGCCTGAAGGCTTTACTTTGACTTTGCTTCCTGGCGGAGGGGCTCGGTGATGGCGACCGTTGTGGACGGGCAGCTCCTCGGCGGCCGCATACCTTGAGGTGCGTGCCTTCTCTGGCGGAATAATGGGGTGGTTTGATTCTCGTCGCCGTGAGCCGGTCGACTGGCGATGGGTTTGACGATAGGGAGATCGAGGAGCCGACATGACGGCGAATCGGGGCGTCTAACTGGACAAGACGGCACTTTGGTTGAGCGAGGCAGACAAACACACGCTCGCTACGACAAAGAAACGCAGAGGTGTACGGAAGGGAGGGTATAAACGTATGTATAGTCGTGGAGAAGGTGTAGCCAAGCGGAGTAGGTATATGGGTCCGTGATGCCGGGGATAGTGGACGGCGGATGATGTGTGGAACAGCCCCAATACTTGGTAAAAAGTCTTGGTATTGTCTTGAAAGTGTGGCTTAATGTGAATGGCCAAGAGATGAGCAAGAGCGGTTAGAGTGACGGGGAAGTAAGGGCCCTTATTCTCCAGTCTTGGTGAAAGTGGCCCGGTCCACCGGGTCGAGGCCCTCAGCGGTAACCGGGGTGTCTGGTCCGGAAGGGTGGCTGGGCTGGGCCGCGACTGGGGTTACGGGCGAGTGCGTTTCAACGTCAGCTTCTCTCGTGATTGCTACTGTCGCTGCTGCTGTCGCTGCTGCTGCTGCTTTTCTTCGATGGACGGTGGATGTAGATTCCAAATTGACGTCTTGTTGTTCTTGTGCAACGAGAACCGAGGGCTGGTAGTCTGGCGCGACCTGTCAATCCGACGTAGCGGCTTCCAACAAGTCCAGCGTTCCAGCAGTTTGGGAAGTCAAAAAGAGTCGAAAAAAGTGGGCGCCATCAGGGGGCCACTCGATACGTTTTAATATTTCACAGCCGAGGCGCTGCGAGAAGGGTTAGAGATTGATGGATAGAGGGAGGCCGTGGGTAATCGTAGAACGGGATGACCGCGGTGTGCGTGAATCAAGGCACGGCCAGGCTTGCTGTCATGCCAAGACCTCTGACAGGATCCTGGTGCATTGTAGGACGAGTCAACGAGTCGGATGCTTGGATTGCGGTGTATGGGTACACCCGGCAACATTCTATGGCCTGCAGCCTGCTTCAAGAGCCGCGAAACCTAGTGTGGATGATACCTTGCTGCCGCCCGCACATGTGTAAGATGGGGCTGACGCGGAAACCGTGTTTCCCCCAGTCGTATTGCGAGGAAAGAAACGACGCCGCGGGCTCCGAATGTTGTTGTTGTTGTTGTCGTTCCAAGCTGGTACCCGTAAACAGGCGGTGATGAGAGGTAGGGGTAGGGGTAAAGAGGCCCGACAACGTCACAAGCTTTTAGACCCCTGCAGGACCCAGTCGTGGAGCAAAAGCGTTTCCTCCCAATGCAACCCTCCATCCAGCCACATCTCTATTCGTACCTACCTACCTACGTAATAGGTGGCCGACTACGGATACCTACCTAGATAGTACTCCGTACCTATCTACGTACCTACCTACCTACCTACCTAGGTAGATACCCCAAGGTACCTTCTGTTGCCAAGTCTTGTCACCCCAACCCCAAACGCTTGCTCTTGGCCGTCGTGATGACCAGTCAGGCATTGCCCTATTTTTCCTTCTTCTCAAGAGCCATCTCCTCCGTCAGCAATGCCCGCAAAACACGGCCGCCGAGGCATCTAGTGTTATCCAGCAGGTGAGGCGATGGCCTGCATTCATGCGCCAGATTGCAGCACGTCCCTTGCCCTGCGACCGCCGTGAGGGAGGCCGCCAAGCACTGACCATCAATCAGTACAAGACACCCGTCGCACCCTGGTAATACTTCATCTTCAACCTCCAACACCAACAATTCGTCCCATCTTGCTGCCCTTCAGCAAAATATTTCCTCCATCCTTTCCCGTCATCTCTCGTGCATTCTTGCGCACATCCTTAGTCATATTCCTTCGCCCGGCGTCTGACGAGCAAAACAAAACAAAAGTGGGGGCATTCACAGTGTAAATGCGGTTTCTCCTACTAGGTTTATGCTCTCTAGACAGGCAGTGTATTTAAAATGGTATAGTTGCTAAAAGTGTACCTCCCGATCTTACGAGGGAGAAGCTTGTATCTGTTCCTCCGAATAAAGTAAATTTGTAAGAGCGACCTTGGTATAGGTCAAGCCCAGGACAGAGTCGAAAGAAAGGGGCCCTGATGACGAGTTGGTGAGAAATGGTGCTTACGCACAAGGATCCTATCCATAGCGGCCAAGCCAATCGCCATGAATGCCGCTTCACCTTGACAGCGGGTATTCACGAACCGCCACTCCAAGAAATGCACGGCCTGACCTCCCTCATTGACCCGGTAGTCGCTGTGGGACGACTACCTCGGTCTCAAACCTAAAGAACCGTCTAAACATCGGCTCGGTTGCGGCTGGTTTTGACGTACTCGGCTGGGCTGCGGATCAAAACCACTCGAGACTTCTCGCCATCTCTGGCACCTCGGCTTGCTGTCTTGACTCGATTCCAGGTGGCCCGTGGACGACGACCGCCTACCAAGGGCCTGCCGGTATAACTGGTCCTAAGCTGGCCGTCTGCGCCTTCTCGGGAGAAGAATACAATCATTACCGCAGTATGCAGCTTGTTGTCAGTGGCATTGGCTGGATTGATGTGGGAGGCCCATGTCTTCCCTGTCGGACCAACATGAGCAGCTGCTTCAAGAGACAGCTGGGGTGTGCAAGTCGGGAGACCTTCCATCCAGAGCAATGTCTTTTGGCCGGCCGGGATGATGGCACTGTAGCCATGACCGGCTTGGTTGGCCTTGGCTCCATTGTTGATAGGCGTTTCTAATCTTTATTGGTAATAAACTTGTCAGCAATAAAGCATGCATTTTACTTGTTGCTTATTTTGTGATCCCTTGTTGATTGAAGGACTTTGAGCTGCGTGGGTGTGGACGAACAAGTCCTTGTTCAAGACAAAAGACAAATTGATACTGTAGTGGGCTGTAGGAGCAGTTGTAATTGATATTCATAGGTGCTGGTTCTACAGAGTGAATGACATTTGAGTCAAGCGTGAGCTAGATGGAAGAAGGCTTCTGTGGTTTACAGGAACTCTTCAGATAAAAGTATTAATCTTCTAGGTCCAGGGAGAGAGTTGTGTTTGTGTTTGTGCATCTGTGCGTAACAAATAAGCTGCTGTTTATTAGGTGGGAGTATACAGGTGGATGGGGGAAATAAGAAAAAGAGGGAGTATCATACAACAGAAGAGAAGAAATAAAGTCAGTCAGAACACCAGGCAAAAGCAGGAGGTGGTTAGTTGGGTAACAACGTCTATTAGACTGCTTTCAGCCCCTTTCCAAGCCAAACCCAAAAATTAGTATTGGATGTCTTACAGCGAAGACGCATACATATATGTCTCTCTACCGAAAGCTCACACTCATTTTGGTTGTGCTTTCAAGCCCGAAAAGAGGGGGTCCGGGCTACACACCAACATAGGTAGGTCTAAAATCATGGTAAAAGCATCATTCGCCTGCATCATCATCGCACTTCTCTTCCCACACTAACAGGAAAGAGGCACAGGGAACAAAAACTAGTAGGACACAGGAACCAGAAACCAGGCTTCCTATCCTTGGTCTCTCATTATCGAGGACAGGTAATAGTCACATCCCTTGATCCAGATCTGCATGGGCGTCCATGTCTGATTAGGTATGCTTGGTTGGTTTGGTCTAACGGCTACAGGCTTGTACACGCCGGCGAGCATTCATCCCTCCTTCTGCTGGTTACCCCAAGTCTCAGCTTTCTCCAAAACCACCGAACCACAACATTCGACTTCCTCCTCCTTGATCTCAACTACCCCAAGGCTATTACGGTCCTTCGATGGCACAGTCTGAGCAACGACAACCGTCTCGAATCCCGTCGGACTGTGTTCCTCAGGTCCCATCGGTAACGCCTCGATATCGACCTCGAGGTTCAAGAGAGTCTTGAGGATGACCTGGCTGCCTGCCTTGCTCATCACTTCATTGGCCTGCTTGCACTGGTCCGACGCGACGCACTCTCGGCACCCTTTCTCGCAGTAACAGTTCTCGATCCGCTCGAGAGCCTGATGGAGGAGGTGATCAATGTGCTCGAACGCCTTGGTACTGATTCCGGATCCACTGGCCCCTCCCTTGGAGTCGTAGAAAGTCAGCCGCCCGGGCCTCTTCCTCTGCGAGTCCTTCTTGGCGAACTCCTTGAGTGCCACCTTGCATTCCGTCCGCACGTCGCCGGGCAAGCTGATGACGAAGTTGGGCATGAGGCTAAGGATGGCGTGCTCCGCCGCGTGGATGGACGCGGCGACGTGAAGGCGTCTGTATGCGAGGATCTGCAAGGCCTTCTTGGGTATGTCGAGCCACATCCCCTTGCCGTACCTGATGACGGGAGGGTTGTCCACGTGTACAGCGTCCAGCACGCGTTTCTTCTTGTCGACTTTGAAGAACCCGTACACGTTCTGCTGGATCTTGATTGTGCCGTAAAACGCCCTGGAAAGGGACCCGGAGATCTTCCTGATGGCCTCCGTCTCGATCGGGTCGATATCGGTGAAATCTCGTTGCGTCGTGGTCCACTCGACCTTGACCCTTTCGACTCGTGCCATCATCTTGTCAGGCTGAAAATCCCTGACGAGGTACTTATTGCCTTGGTGCAGGAAAATGGCACCGTCGTAGATCGTAAACGTCGCCCTCGAAGCTTCTAGTTCCTCCAAGACCTCGTTCCTTCCGTGAGTAATGTCGATGATGGCAAAGTGGTCGTCCTCGGTGTCACGAATGGCGACAAATCTCGAAGGAATGGGTCGAAATCGGTCGTGACAATGGTAGAAGCCCAATGCATCCTTGAGCAGCCTCTCCTCGCAGATTTGAGGCAAGTCCTTGCCGAAATACTCTGCGTCCTCAACTGGCTGCACCGGCATTTCGTATGCGGCGCATTGAATATGCCCCTCCCGCACCAGCATGTTATCTAGGTCGACCTGGAGCTCACAATTCGGCTTCGAGAAGAGCTCGTCGGGATTTTGCATGTAATGCTGGTCTGTAGCGAAACAATCACCCACCAAGATCGACAACGAGTCTTTGTTCCTTCGTCCGGCCCGGCCGCTCTGTTGACGCAAGTTGGCTATGGTATATGGGAACCCCCAAGTCAGCACACAGTCCAGGGTTCCGATGTCGATGCCAAGCTCCAGAGCAGTAGTCGCGACGATACCCAAGAGTTTGCCTTCAAACATCTCCGACTCGATCCTCCGCCGGTCCTGGGCTGTGTAGCCCCCCTATAGCCCATGACCCTATTGACGCACTCTGGTCTTCCAAGAGACTCGAGTTCCTGTTGTATAGCGGTGACCAGTTTCTCACACTGCTCTCTGACCCTGGTGAAGGCGATGATTCGTACGCCTCTGAGAATAAGCTGACAGAAGAGACGGGCGCATTCGAACATTGCGTCGCCTCGACCACTCGCTGGGTCCCCAGGATCTTTGTATGGCGTGTTCCAGCACAGGAACTCCTTGCGGCCTGTTCAGTGTGAGTGGGAAACATACTGATTTTGAGGTGATACTGGAATACGTACCTGATGGAGAACCATCAAAGTCCACTAGCCGCACGTTCTTTATGCCGAAAATGGCCTCAAAGTGCTGTTTTGGGTTGGCCACTGTGGCAGAACAAGAAACGAACTTAATGTGTCGGTTGCCAACGGCAGCGCATACTCGTCGAAGTCTCCTCATGATGAAGGCCACATGCGAGCCCATCTGCCCGTTGTAGTAATGTAACTCGTCCACCACGACATATTTTAGGTTTTTGAGGAACGTCCTCCACCTTTCTTCCTGAGGGAGGATGGTTATATGGAGCATGTCCGGGTTGGTGAAGATGATCCTCGCCTCTTCCCGGATCAGGTTTCGCTCATTCATCGGGGTGTCGCCATCGAAAGTCTCAACAAGCACCTCCTCCATTCCGGGCATGTAACTCATCAGATCTCTCAAGCTTCTCTTCTGGTCCTGTGCCAGAGCTTTTGTGGGGAAAATATACATTGCTCGGGTGTTCCTATCCTTTTCCAAGGCGTGGATCACGGGGAGCTGGTAGATGAGGGACTTGCCGGAACTCGTCGACGTGGAAACAACGACATGCTGCCCTCCAGCAGACCATTGATGGCTTCCGCCTGATGCGCAAAAAGCCGAGTTATCCCCTGGGAATTGTACAGGGCGTTGACGAGATCCTGGCTCAGAAGGAAATCAAGGTCGCCGTAAACGGGCTCCTGCGGCTCAAACACGCGATGCCCATCAGGGACGATCTGTCCTGTGTACCAGGGAGTTTCCTTCAGTTCTTGGACGATTTCGGATATGCTTTTGCGCTCTACCGGGATCGATTCTGGCAATGCCCCGAGTTTCTTGTCCACTGGATCTGGCATCGTCGGCACTGGGATATGAGCCTCGGTCGCTGCTGCCAGCTTCAGCTCGGGATCCATTCCCTCGGCCACGCACTGGTTGAGAAACAGGCTAACGGCGTTGCCGAACTTCTGGTTCCGCCGCTCGATTAAGTTGGTCATCTGCTTTTGGCTGTAGACGGGCATCTTCAGGGGTTCGTCTCTCAATTTCCTGTTAGGCTTGGTGATCTCGCCTGTCTTCTTGTCCTTGACCTGCCGTTTTAGGTCACCGTCCACGAACTCGAAATACAACACTTCCTTCCCCCTTCAACCGGATCGTCAGGGTGATGATCTAACTTATCGAGACCCGAGACCCCTCCAACGGAGGCATCGGGAGCAGGCGCCTGCGAGAGAAAATCTCGCCCTTTTTTGAACACCACGTCCCGCTCGGCACCTCGGACGTCGGTTTGCAGCATGATCTCGTCGACGAAGGCAAAATTGACACCCTCAGGGCGAATAGAGGCAATGGCTGCAACATCTTCAATCGTAAGGGGCGTTTTTGTGTGTGATTCCACTGCGGCCTTGATCGTCTCGAACGTGGTGGCAAGGTGCTTGCGGGTGCAGCAGAAGGTAAAGACGAGGTTGAGGGCACGATGCGTCTTTTCCAGTGCCCTGAAGCGTTCGGGCCACTCCATCTTGCATTCAACAGTGGATGCTGCGCTATCCGCGAAATTCCGACTTGATCCAGCCTTGTTTGATGTGGCCCGTTTCTTGGATTTGGTGGTTCTCGGGTTGTCAATGACGGCGCCATCTTCGGTGTTTGATGGATCGTCTACTGGTATCGCGGCAGCAGTCCTACCCTCTACTGTCACAGGCGTCCCGTTCCCCGACCTCTTCCGTTTCACTTGTGGTTTTTGGACCGCAGTCGGCTCTTGACTGGGTGCGATTGACTGCATGCTCGCAGGGCTTCAGTGGCCCTCCAAAGGCCGGCGCTCCCTAAGCATGAGTGGGAAACTCCAGTTGAGCTAGGAAGGGTTCTGTTATGAGAAGGAAATGATAAAATCAGGAGCAGGCTACTTTTACCTAGGTAGGTAGCTTGCTATTGTAAAATGGGAACCCCATATGAGGGAGTAATCAGGGCCTTGACGTTGAGCACACGACGCCACAACGTCAGGATGAAGAGAGTCGTCTGCGTCACGTAATCCCCACCAGGTCACGTGGGCCGTGTGAACAACCCCCCTCCCCTGACTGCCACCATCCTACAGTCGCTCTTGTAATTTGTGAGCCTCGTTTCGCGCTCTCCAAGGTAATCAATCCTTCCAATACCTAGTCAGAATAGGTTTCATTGAATGTTGTGGTTGACTGATACCTAACGTATCAAAATATATCCCCTTTCCTGGTATCGCGGCAGGATAGCGACCTGAGGCTGAAATGCGCTGCATAGTCAAACTGAAGTGATCGCCGCCCCCCCAAGAATAAGTCTCTGCCATGCCGCCATTTGTATGCCTGTATCTTCTCCGCTCCTGTCCCGCCTTCAGAAATGCTTACGCCAGCCCTCCTTGTGTGGTACCATGTGTCCGGATCTGTATCGTGTTACAAACGCGCACGGCCTGCAACACCGTTCGATGCCCATTAGACCGCTTTATGCCTGGGGGTTCAGGTTTTCAGTTGCTCGATAACTCTCTCTGTATCACCCCTAACTCGTTAAGGAATGACTTTGCACTGGCGGCACTCATCTAGATAACGAGAGTTAGCGAACAGCATCAAACTGGAAGCCGACGGCGCTGGTGTTCACGTACCCTGACATGAACGCTCACAGGTTTGGCCTCCACACCCTCAAAAGCTGTGAACATGACCCCAACAGACTTCAAGGTCGCCTTCTCCTGGAACTGCATAACGGGCAGGATGACCGTGTTGAGAAGTATTCTGTGTGTTTGATCCTGTCTCATAATGAGGCGGGCCACCTTGTGGCCTTTGTTGTCGCCGGCCTCGGGATCCTCTTCCAGGCCTGATGCGTCAAAAGAACCAGGTACGGGCAGCCCAGCCTCGTCAAATTGAACGCAAGCCTCGGGAACATTAATCTTGAGCATGCCGGACCCACGCTCTTTCCAGCCAACCTCTTTCTCCAGATAAAATATTTTGGCTCTAACCTGGAGTACGGTTGCTTCACCGGCTTCGCCGTCGTCGACAGTAACTGCGCCCAGTCAGTACGTTTGCGAGTCATAGGCCGAATAACTTCCACTCACTCTTTTGCAGCTTGGTACGTTTCTTATCGTCCACAGCCTTGGACTCCTCCTTGTCAGACTCCTCATTTTCTTCCTTGTCGCCAGATTCAGATGCAGCCTCAGCAACATCGTCCGCGTCTTCGTCGCTGCTTCCGTCCGCATCGCTATCAGGCGCACCGAATGGCTTGGCTGCCTTTTCAGTCTTAAACGAGGACTCGCCCGTCTTGGAGAAGCTAGTAAGGGGCTTGCTGCCCAGGCCACCGCCAAAGGCATTGCCGAATGCCGAACCGAAACCGCCATTTGCGCCGGCGGGCTTAACGCTGGCAAAGGGCGAGGAGGCCGCACCCGTACCGCCGAAACTCAGAACAGGCATAGGAGCAGGAGCGGGGGTGGCAGGCTTGGAAGGGGACAGACCACCAAAGGGCGAGGCGGAAGCTGCTGATCCGCCGAACACGCTTCCCTTGGTCGCACTGCCCAGAGAACCGAACGGGGATGCGCTCGAGGCTGCGAGTTTGGCAAAGCCTGAGCTAGCAAAGGCGGAAGTCGACGCTCCTCTTTTCTCCTCGTTGATAGGAACCTGTGACGTCGTAGATATGCCTTGGGTAGTGGCATTTTCCTTCGTCTCCGTGTCGGCAGCGGCGGCAGCAGTGGGTGGTGCCTAGCATAGTAACGCAGCGTTAGTACGTATGACCATGCCGACAGAGGCGTCAGAGGGGAAACCATACAGAGGAATCGGGAACAGCATCAGCCGAGGCAGCGACCTCGTCCCTATGTCTCTTCTTCTCAGGCTCAAGCCGCGAAGTCCTGTCCTTTGCCGAGTCGCTTGAGGCAACGCTCTTGTCATCAACCTCGTCAACATCCTTGTCCTCGTCTACCTGGTCGTGTGCCCGTTTCTTCTTTGGCGACGAAGGGCGCTCCTTGTGGTCATCCTTCTGCAAACCCAAGGGTGTGGTCTCGACCGTGGGTCCATCTGCGGAAGGCTTGTCTGAAATAGCCGTGTGCTTCAGTTCCTTGCGGGCAGCAGCAGTCTCGGCGTCTTCCTTTGCATAGATCGGGTCAGACTTTGGACTGCCTGGCTGAGGGTCGTCGGCCATGGTGACAGGTCGGTGCGGCAAACCGGCTTGTCGTGTGGTATCGTGTCGGCGGCGTTGGCGTTGTCGTCTTGGTCGTTGTTGACTGGCCTGGGGGTTTCTTCTGCCCAACTCGGCAAGTGGCAGAGCAAAACGGCTGGTGAGAAGCCAAGCGCAAAGTTAGCTGGCAGATGATGTAGTTTGAGCAGCGCGCGCGCAAGACCCAGGCAGAGGCTGCGGGTTGCCTTAAAAAAAAACACACACACACGCACACAGAAAACAAGCAAAAAACCAGAGTGAATCAAAAAGACGAGGTGTATCTGCACAATACGAGCAGTGGGTGGGCAAGACTAGTATGGGTTGAGAGTCGGGGATGCACGTCGGTGTGTGGTTGCGCGACGACTGGGTTGGAGAAGTTTAGGTGCGGTGCGGTGCAAATGCGGTGACAGCAGGCCGGTCGGCGTCTGGCTATCTCACCCGACTTTGCTCCGCGGGCGAGGTTCAGGCGTTGTTGCTGAAATGAGGAATAATTGGATAGGACCGACTTTACTATTGGAGTGACGGGCAATCGGTCCAATCGTAGTTGAGTGCGTTCTGGCTCGACGACGCTGGAAATCCTTCAGTCCGTACCTACCTACCAGGTACAGAGTAAACAGGTAGGTAATGTACTAAGGTACCTATCCCCCTACCTAGGTATTGTGGTAGACGTACTCCGTACGCTGTAAGGAGCCCGGGTTCCATTGGGTTAAAGGCGGCGTGCACCAGCGCGCTTCGCCTGAATAAGAGATCGGGCTACCTGCCAGCATTTCCCTATGGGCATGACCTGGATTCCATTGGATCTTTTGCCAGGAGCCCCACTCAGGTAGGTACCTATGGGTCGATGGAGGTCCAGTGTTCCGGGCCGTCAGCGCAGCTGGAGGGATAGACTACCTACCTACCTACCTACTTGCCTACCTAGGTAGGTAGACAGAGGTACCTTACTAGCCAAAGTTGCAATGACGAAACCAAGTGAGATTGATTGTTTTCTCTGCACGTATTTATTATCGGGGCAACTACTGGCGGCGCTTGAAGCCATTACTTGCCACACGTGGAATCTGGCCATGTTCGTCGCCGCAATTCCCTTGTCCGGTGGGCAAGACGCTCCACGGACGATGGCCAAAAGAGGGAGGAAATTCACGTGGAATGCAGGCCAGCTCGATTGAAATCAGAAAACTCCTCATTCGCATTCATTGGCCGGACGTCGTCTCTAAAACAAACAAAACAAGCAGGTACATCAACGTGGATATTTAAGGTACCTAGGTATACAGTGTATGCGCCTCAGCTCTTTGCTTCGAACTCAACCAAGATGCAGCGCAAGTCCCTTTCGCAACTCCTTCCCCTCTGATTATCCTCTCGTATCTATCTATACCTCAGCTGATGAAGCAGAGGCAACCCAGACCGAGGTAGAAGACGAATAGTGGATACACTGCGATGCCGACGCGGTTCTTCACCACGCCGCTGCCGCCCAAAATGCTCACGCCTGCGGCCAGAGACCACGCGACGAGGAAAAGATAGACGGGAACACGAGCGACGATGGGGATGCCAAAGGCCGAGAGAAGCGCCGCGATCACCAGCGGGAACAGTGTGTACCCTATGATACAGACGCTCTGCGCGAAGGAGCTACCATGTTTCGTCAGCGATTACTTACTTGCAAGAGAGATGACCCTTGCGACGGACGAGGTCAACTTACATGCTGCCTCCCAAAAGCTTTATCTGCAGCGTCACAACGGCCTCTCCAATCCATACCATGGCAAAGACTCCGCTGAAGACAATATCCTTCTGATCAGCTCGTGCGTTGAAGCTCAGGAGAAGACTGAGGAGCAAGCAGAAAATGAGGGGGCCCCAGAGATCCCAGTCGCGCAGGCCCGGCGTCATGTTGTTCTGCGATAGAAGCGCCTCCGAATCCATGAAACGGCTGGCCAGGCCAGTAATCTCCTCCCGAGCGCCGGAAAACCCAGCCCCGCGAATGTTTGCATATGCCCCTCGGATGCCGTCAGCATCAAACATGGTCCCTCCAAGCAGGTACTTGGGGTACAGGACCTCCCTCATCTTGGCCCAGACGGCGAGTAAATCTCGGCGAAGGGTGTCCCATACCGACTCGTCGATCGTGTTTTGCGGTGCGGCACGGTCTTCTCCGGGTATCCTAGAGGTCCAGGCGTTCTCATTGAGCGGCCGCGATGACGAGGAGCTCGAGCCGATGTTGCCTGTCAGCGGTTGACGTGACGATGTGTTGCCCAGAGGGTCGTCGAAATCGTCAAGATCAGCTGTGAGTGAATATAGGGTTAGCTCAAGAAGCTTCAACAGTTTGCAGATGGCCGTAGAACAGTACCATCGTCGGGGTCGATCAGGTCGTCGTCGGGCAAGGGAGGGTTGGCGTAATCGTCACGTCTGCTTGTAGATGCCATGGTTGCAAGTGTTGCAGTGTTTCGATACGCCTGTAATTACGATGCTCCGCCCCGGTTGATTATTCTTGGACGGCTGTGCAATTAAGCTGATGCCGCCACCGATTGGTTTGTTGGTTTGGTCGTGGCTCTGTGGTCCTCTGAGCTCGAGATGGGATGGGCAGAAGGTCTAATTGACGTACGTAGCAGCTTGCTACTCCCTCGTGGGAAGGCTCCACGGTTTCCTCTTACAGGTATTGCGGTGGTCTAAGCTCCCTGGATCCGGAAAAAGGTGGTCCGCCCTCCCGGTGCCGAATGCCTTCCAGAACAAGGGCCTTGAAGTCTTTTAGTATCTACCTAGGTACCTAGTATCCGTAAAGTACCTACTTAGGTACCTACCTAGGTAGGTGTCATAAACATCCCTCGACTGGCCTTGTTCAATCCCGACTCCCACTCGTCGCACCAACCGGCTTGACCGCTTGTACCGTCTCCTACAAGGCACAGCCCAACCAGTAGACTTTGGGGGGTTGAAGACACGAATCATCTAAGTAAATGGCTGTTGATGACTTGCTTTTTCTCATTACATTCGTGTCAAGTCTACCTATAGGCTCTTCCTACAAACTTCCAAACGACGCAGAGCGCCTGCAGCGCTCTTAGCAGCGATGAATCCTGATGCCGGGGGCGGGAGCATCAACAGTTTGTCCCCTTTGCGGGTTGAGAGACCTCGCGGGTATCTTATCCTACCGCTATTTCTGGGAATTTTGTGGAAGGCCAGCGTCAAATTTCTCATCAACTGCTGCCTCACTGGTGTCAAGTTGGTCAGTATGCCCACTTTGCTCCTTCTGCCGAAAGACATTGTGGCTTCCCTCCAATACCTGACATCCTCGCCCGCTCCCATTGTCAACAAAAGTTGAACCGCAATGTTTCAAACGCAGGGGCTGCTTCCTTCACCACCTCTGCTCATATTCCCGTCGCAACTGGTCGGGTTCTTAGACTACTGCCAGGGATAGCGGTGGCCACTGGACGGCTCGTTGTTGCCGGTCGGATTGTTTGGGCCATCGGTGGAATGTCCACCGGAAACCCCATTGGAGTGTCCGTTGGAGTGGCCGCCGGATCGATCGTCAGTATGTCTGTTAACATATCCTTGCCCGTTATACGGTGGCGGAGTCTCGCACCATGAGGGGTCATGGAGCGCTGGCTGATGCCCATAGCCACGCGGTTGCTGTTGTTGTTGCTGATGATGGTGCTGTTGGTGTGGCTGGTGATGGCTGGGGCGGTTATGGTAAGCACGGTCTTGTTGATACTGCAAATATTGCTGATGTCGGTGGTCTTGTTGATGGCTGTTATTTGTGAAAGGGTCGAAAGCGGACGTATAAGCAGGTTGCAGACCAGGCCATGTGGGTGGCAACGGTTGCGGGTAGATGTAGCTGTTCATACCGCTTTGAGGGACGTGTTCGTAGCGTGACATCGCAGCATGAGCGTGGGGTTGCCGGTACGAGGATGTCGAGCCTATGCTTTTCTCCTTGTCGTAGTTTGTCCAACGTCGGACCGCCTGGTTTTCCGGGCCGAGATACGAGGCACTTCCAGCGCTTGGGTCCCACACAGGAAGTCCGTCAGGCTGGGCATGGTCACGCGGCAAGCCTCGCGTGTACGTGGCAAGGTTGCCATTAATACCCACGAGCGCCCATGCGAAAACAGCAACATCTCTGATGGAGTTCATGAGGTGGTCGACTGGTGGGCCTCCAGCATCCATCACATTGTCACGCAGAGGCATGTACTGAGGCATGAGGGGCGGCCTGAATGTGTGCAGCGTCTCCTGCGGGACTTGAGGCCGGATCGGATATTGACCCCAGGGCGCGGCGAATAGGCCGTTTGTATAAGTCGGTACGACCAGCGGTGGATGAGCCGCTGGAATCGGAGGACGCGCCTTGCGGATCACGACAACGAGTCCGTCCGATGTGCATGACACGACGGCCTCCAGCTCAAAAGCTGCAGGCTGTTCTCGACGGCGGCCTCTTGGCTGCCCCGCTGGCGGAGATGGCTGGGCTGCTGCGCCATCGATGGACGGAGCCGAGGTGGCCGCAGTCTGCTGCGTTCCGTTGCTTGAACCCGAGGCGTCTGTGGCCGTGGTATATGTCGCAGAGCTGTGGTTTGACGGCATGCCGGGCCGAATCTTGTCCTCCTGCTTGATCTGAGGGCCATCGTCGTCGAGGTCCATGTGACTGTCAGGCTCATCGTCGAGTTGAACACCGCCACCATCCGAATCGCTCGAATTACCGCTTTGGTGCTCTTCGTCATCGTCGCCATCAAAGTCCTCAGGCCGGCGCGGA
Source organism: Colletotrichum falcatum (assembly GCA_019425465.1). Classification (NCBI taxonomy): domain Eukaryota; kingdom Fungi; phylum Ascomycota; class Sordariomycetes; order Glomerellales; family Glomerellaceae; genus Colletotrichum; species Colletotrichum falcatum. The sequence goes on along the minus strand of SWKJ01000201.1, from coordinate 861,203 downwards.
TCTCGATACCAGAACCTTAGGTACGCAATCGAGTCGTTGGCCTTCGCACTCTCCAAACATCTGATGGCGTCCGGCAAACAATTCTCCTGGATGCACTCGTAAAAGCTCTTGTCCTTGATCTGGTCTGGCCGGACGCCGAGGATAGAAGAGACAGCGTTGGTTGCAAACATGACAGTCAGCGTGCGGGTGAAGCGATTCAAGATAAGGGCTGCACGAGGTTCGCGCTCAACAGGAGGCATCCTAAACTTGGGCGATAGATGCTCCAGCATGTGGTAACGAGGGTCTCTGGGAGAGCTGGAGAAGAGTCGACGGATCTGAGGGGCTTCAGCAGCTCGTCCTGATTGTGAGTCAGTATGAAATGGCCTGCTGATACGCAGACACGAATGCTCGCTTACTGTCGCTCTTTTCGCCGCGCCGGTAGATGCTGGTGCAGGCGACCAGAACATCATGGACAACTGTGAAACAACACTCGCAGCTCACCCACTGGCCGTCGCGCGACATGATACGAACATAGTGAAGCACAGCGGCCTTATCAAGCAGTACGCCGCGACTGTGGACAGAACGAGCGAAGGGTACCTCATCGGGGTGAAAAAAGTCGAAGCATGACTTCCCTTGCACCTCCTGAGGGGTGTAACCCAGTATGTCGAACACTGAGTCGGACACGAACAGAATAGCAGCGCTGGGGTCCGTGGAATGAATTGTCATAAACGTATGCTCCATTGCAAGCAAATGCTGTGCTCGCGGTAGTAGGACTAAGGCTTGGCGTGTATGTGTGGCGTATATGTCGGACTTGCTGCAATTGCACACGTTCCTCCGGGTTTGGGTGTCGCCAGCCAGACGCGTGCGGTTCAAAAGCTGTCGTTCCGGTCAACCAGATAGTCTAGTAAAACTGCAGTCCTGCGTGATGCAGAACAGGTGGCTACTTTCTCGGCGATGATTATTGTTTGAGAAAGATCGACATGGGCTGAAGGTTCGTTCCCCGAGAATTGATGCTTTTGATATGCGCCGTGACAATAGACACGGCGTTACCTTGCTGGCGAAAGGCGGGCAATCTCACGAACAGTATGGCTGACGAGGTGACCCGGAACGATGCGAGACCCGGGCGGAGCTATGACCTTCAGTTCAGCGGCTATGTGGGATGGGCTGGGCGGAACCGTATCGCATACGCAGCTATGAGCGGTACAAGTAAGGGGGGCAAGCCAGGGATGATCCACTGCCTGTGGCGACCAAGAGCGGTTTGTGGTAGACCGTAAGGATGAGGTAGCTGAGACTAGGGGGAGTTGAGATGTGCTGCCGGAGCAGGCCTTTCTTGCAGGCTGTTGGTACAGGAAGGTTGCGGTCCGTTCAAAAGTAGGACCGTTGGTGGCGACAGGCGGTATCTGGTAAACTAGTGCTGACGTTGGCCGAGACAGTACGTTGTGGTACTCTGGTACAAATGCTAGAAATCCTGACGTAGTTGAAGTTGAAGTCAGGGCAAAGTACTGATACTCGTCCAGTGAATGGGGGGGTTGGCTGGCTATCAGAGAATATAATGCAGAAGGCCGTTGAGTCCAGTATCGTATCGCAGGGAGGAGGAAGTGGACAATACACCTAATAGTGTAGTATAGGCTGAGGCGAAGAGAAAAGAAGGGCTTTGGGGGGTGCAGAATGCGGCGCGGATGATGGAGGAGGCGAGCATCTTTTTATGACAGTTCGGTTGATTGTTGAAGGGCGACAGGCGGCGGCGACGGCGGGGACGAGGCCAGTCTGTGACAGCACCACGCAGCCCACACTGCAGCCAGTCAACCCTCCCTCCCCTCCAAGCTCCTACCCCAGTCAGCGGCTCCGAGAAACGGATGCGGATAGGGTAACGTTGGCGAGGAGAACTGACAGGGCCTAGGTAGGTAGCTAACAAGGGCTCAGGCACAGATACTACGCTGTGTACCTACATTCGACCTTGGACTACGACCCTTGTGCGTGTCTGTGCGTCTTGTGTGTGTCTAGAAGCGTGCGCGTAATACATGGACGGACACTGTAGGATGCTCCTCCTGCGTAGACATCAGAAAATGTACTCTGTATCTGTTTTGTCTCCGGCCCCATCCCTCTGGGAGTGAGTTTATCACTGATCCGTCAACGTTGCGTGTGTCTTCACCTCCTTGCATCAGGGCAGAGTTGAATGCCTACCTATTCGGAGGAGCTGGTGCCAAGACGCATGGGAGATACGGGCAATTGGGATAACTTCTCTCCCAAGTTCCCGCAGAAGGTAACAGCTCACTCCCTCGCTAGTCTGCCATTTTACCACCGTGTATGCCACAATGGTCGAACCTATTGTTTTTGCAGGTCTCAGCACTGCGTAGGTAGTTAGTGAGTGTACTTAATGCCGAGTCATGTATACGTGCTGCATATGAGAAGACATACGTATATATATGCACCGCAGGCGTTAATGGAGTAGAACGACATACTGCTATGCCCAATATTCTTTCAATATCGGTAGCGGAGCAAGACTCTCTGCAGCCACGCCTGTTTCCTGTTCCTAAAATGCGGCGGTTTTGCTTCTGGTCCATGGGGGAACTGTCAGGCCAGACCGCGCAGAAGGTCAGCGCCGTTTCGATAGAAGACTGTGTAACTGTGCAACCTTGGGTACGTACCTCGGATTCGATGGAAGCTGATCCACCAGGAGTAAACAATCTGTTTCTTGGAGGACAGGGATAAAGAGCCGGTAAATCGGACTGGACCAGCCAAGACAGGACAAGAAAAGAGTGCACCGATATTTGTCGTGAGTAACAAGAATCATCACGTCCAAGCCGTCTCATCGGAGACCCGCGTCCCTCCGTAATTGTCTCCTGAATAAAATTTGCTCGGCTGTTACACAATCCGGGGACCATTTGCTCAGAGCACAGAAGAGATGTTCGCCTTCCATACTCGGTATGGTTTCGACCCCGAAAGGATGAATAGTAATCAAAAACAAGCTGCACAAAGCATCGTCAATCTCAGCATGAGTGTGCGTCCGTCAGTAGCACTTGTTTCTCGAGGCCAGGTAGTCGATCAGATTATTAGCATAGAGACAGAATCGTTGGTCATACATACATACCCGGATACAGCACCAGACATTTTGCATTGAGCACTGTTATCGAGATATGCAGCCGCGTATGAGCAACAAATTATTGGCGCCGCCCTTCAAAACGGTTCAACAAGAAACAGAAGATGGATTTCGACGGTCGTGAGAATGGGGCCCGAATGAAAGGGGGGGGGGGGGGGATAGAAGAAGAAAAAGAAAGAAAAAAGACGACTCTCGCATACGGCATTCAGTCTGACGTTGTCGGAGGTTGAGCAGCCAGTGCAGGTACAGTTTTTGCCCCACTGAGTACATGGACCAAGACCGGGGTGTTGTATGTACAGGTATGTAGACGAGAGAAAACTTTCCCGCCATCAGTCGTTCCGTTTTGGAAAACCCAACAACAATGCCGACTGGTATGCATAGGTAGGCGAACTGGTTGCTCCTCGCTCTTCCCCTAGCAGCCTTGTCCATGATACCGACCGGCAACAGCATACATTGGTTTGAGGATATTGCAGGAGGGGGGCTTAACGGGTAGCTCTTATCCTGTTTAGTAAGAGCCTGCAAGACCGCGGCCATTTTTCCCAGTTCGAACTGGCTGCCGGTGGACATCGCAGGCACGCAGGGCAGGCCAACTCGTTTCTCCATCCAAACCCTCCCGCTTCTGGTGTTTTGCTCTCTCCCATATTTTCGCAAGGCAGGCGGGCCACCCGTCAACGGGAGTGGAAAAGGCTAAAATGGCGTCCGTGTGGGTACGTCCATAGTATGGCGACGCGCTACGCTCTGCAAGGCATAGCTTGACGTCTGATTCAGCTGACGGCTGTGAAGACATCGTTACCCGGTTCACCAGTTGGGATCTGCTGCTAGGGTACCTGAGCAAGCGGTCGCAGTCGCGGTTCCCCTCTCCTCTTATCTCTTCAAGCTGTCTGTCCCTTGCTACATAAAGTATCACGGGGTCCCAGCCTTATTGCGACTGTCCGTTCCAGTAAGCAGGCTTCCAAAGGCGGAACATACCCGCCTTGACTTGGATGGCAAATCGAAGGTCGGGTTGGAATATCGAAGGACATCTAGAGTGCCTGGCTCTTGCATCACATCGCTTGCTTGAGGAAAAGAGAGATTTCTTTTTCTTTTTATTTTGGAAAGGAGGGGGGTCTTTTCATTGCTTCTTTGACATGATGAAGAGGTGGGTTTGTTCGATAGGTGACGGAGGGCATTGGTGAAAGCAAATCACATATAGGTACCTACGCAGGACGCCGAGATAACGGCATTGCTGGGTACTGTGTGACGATGGTATCCGTAGTAGTACGTACCTATCTAGGTACCAAGGCAGGTAAGTAGGTAGCACATCGCACGGTATGTAGCGCTCGGGCCACGGATGAAGGCCCGCGATGGGGCAGGTTTAGTGTATTGGTAGTTCGCGGAGCGAAGCTCGCCATGGCGTGGCTTGCGTGGAGCATGCATGCCTGCTACATATTAACAGGCGGGGTCATCATGTAGCATTGAGAGACGGCGTGGAGGCCATCCGAGGCCGATTCTGACATGCTGATATGGATTGCTGGCATCGAGAGCCAACGATTGGGTCTCATGGCTATTTGGTTGTGAGGAGGGGGCCTGTTGAGTCTAGCGGCGTAGTCATTTTTCATATCCATGGCTGACGTATTGCCACTCCTTACTCCGTATGCCCCAGGCATCAGTGCGATTGAGATGCCGTGTCTGGGAAGATCGCCGTATTAACTGCTAGGCACTAGGTAATGGGTAGGAAACGGGTTGGCGGTGAGTTGAGGCGTCGTGTAACATGCGTTGGCAACAAATGATGGTACGAACGTACCTACTGTAGATACATCCTGGAGGATTGCAATTGGTCGCGGGCATGTCTGATACACATTTCTCAGCCATGCCGCTCGAGGCTGGCTCGATTCGTTACGCGATCATGCCACCTGTTTTGAAAGGTAGCCGGCGATGCTCTCTGTCCTGTACGCGCAGGTAGATCCGTCCTAGTTTATGATATAAAGATGCTGATGATACTGGTCATGGCGAGAAAGGCTTTAGGTATCCTCCTTGTGCAAGACAAGAAGCACACAAATTACGTCAGAGGCATCCACTTTCCCTGAAGATCCAAGCCGCTTGCTTGCTGCAGGATTAGTGTACATTGCTAGGCACGTACCTAGTAGTAGGTATGTAGTTTATGTCGTCCCATGCTCTGGCAGTGGTCAAGGCTATCTAACACCTAGGTAAGTTGGCATTGGCCGAGCGGAGGAACTGTGAGGGGTCAGGGACCACAGGGACACACAGACGGACAGGACAGCCTTGTCTGTGACCACATGTTTGCCTGTCGTTATCGCTCCAGAAACACAACCGTGTCTGCGCGGGATCATCAGCATACAAGGCACCCAAACTACATAGATCGATAACTCGTTATTGGACTCCGGTTAGTGTTGGCGCACCATTGCAGGCGTTGCCAGCCCCATACAACTTTCAGTCCCTTGATTCAGACATTGGACAAACGGGGTCTCAGAAGTGATGTGGACGCCAATTTTTATCTGTATCTGCCCACGTAGTATCTACTAACCTAGCAGCTAGGTAGTAAACTGGCACTACTTTAGGTGCCGTCTTTGTACTTCGTACACTACAGTGGGTACGCCAATCAATGGGGGGGGGGGGGGCGCGCCTCCACTGAAGCGAGACTTGGCCCCGTGCATATCCCATTCAACCCGACAGGAACAGCTGAAAACAAAAAAAAATCCTGCAAGTCTGCAAAATAACTCGATTATTGGCCCAACCACCCCCCCCCCCCCGTCTGCAACACCTACCTAGGTACACGCAGTTGGGAAGTTCGCCCTATTCTTGTTATCCGCTTCTCACCCACATGCCGGCCGCAACCTTTGGGCTCCAGCCAATTTTAGCCACCTTCCTACGTAAGGCACCTACCTACCTACCTACCTAAGTAGGTAACTGCTCTTTCACTTACACCTTTTCTAGTGTATGTTCTGCCCTTGCCTACCATCTTGCCGCCTTAATCTACCGGGACCACGTTGCAACGCGTCCTGTGCTCCCCCTCCTTGTCTCGTACACGCCCCAGCCCACCACCGCCGTGCACGCCGCACTACTTGGGGCCTTCCCGGCCTGTGCTGTGTAGCTGTCGAATCTCAACTTACGGACAAAAGCGGATAGCGTCACGGCAGGAAAGGGGACGCTCGGCCCCATCGCTCCAACGAACTAGGTCTCTCTCGTTGTGTCCTCAGACACCTGACCTCAATCTCAACCGCCACGATCCGACAATGGCCCCTATATCCGCCCCAACTCCTTACGACTTTCCGAGATTAAGAGTCTCGGTCCATCTTGAGGTATGTGTGCCAGGTCACACCGATCATGCCGAGGCCCGTCTTGTTGCTGGCTATCCAACTTGCCCATGAACCTAGCTCCTTCTGGATAAATGCCAGTAAAAAGTTGCATCACTGCATAGCCCCAGTAACTACACGCAATGCGCCGTATTGGTATACTTACCCCTGCCTCCGGCTGACGTTGGCTTTAGGATGATACCAGATACCTCGCTCAAGATGACCCCGTGCCTGGTAAGTTCTGACGCCAGTCTGCCAGTGCTTCAGACCGAATCTGATACGCTTTTCCGCAGAGTTCTTTGACGTCAAATTCTGTCCTTATCAGCCGCTGGACGCGAGCGCCGTTTTTGCTGCCGTTAGTAAAAAACACGTGAGTGTCTTCCTGCACGATGCTTGCCGCCAGTCACCTTGTTAAGCCGGGCATGGACTTATGTTTGTTATTAGATTGTCATTTGCCGCCTGACGGCAACCGCCGATGACTCTAATCCTTGTGAGATAATCAGCATAATCCGGGATGATGATGTGCGTCTATCCTCAGTCACCCGACTGCCCCCACGACCCTCCATGACTGACTGGACCTACAGGCCGAGGCCAGAAACTATTACTGCGCCTGGACTCGAGATGCAGAGACGGGAAGGCCACTATTGTGCTATGGCGGCGAGGATGCCAAGATCAAAATCTACGACATTGTTGAGGGCAAGCTTGTCAACGTAAGTGGGGGAAAACGCCACACACCGAACAGCACCTCCTATAACATTTTTGCTTACACTTCACTCAGTGTCTAGTTGGTCATGGAGGAGTTAGCCTTGCCTCGATTCTCGATTCTTGTGAGGAAGAGTCACGCTGATGCAATCGCAGGATGTTTGTGACGTGGTTACCTCACCTATCGACCCTTTGATCATCGCCTCATGTTCCGACGATACTACAGTCAGGATATGGAGTCTGGACCCCAAACATGAGAAGCAGCCTTGTCTGTGTATTCTCGGAGGCGAGGGTCACTATTGGAACTTGCTTACATTGGTCTGTTGAGAAGCTTTCTTCCAGTTGTTCGGTTGCTAATATGAGCGCAAGGCCTGGCATGACACCGGTCGTTATATCCTCTCGGCCGGTCACGATCAGATAATCAACCTGGTAAGAATCGCCTCTCAGTAACATCATGTCGCCCACCAACTAACGCAACGGGCAGTGGACGGTGCCAGACCTCCCGACTGAGCCTACCAACCGTCCGGTCGAGGTTCACTACCCCCACTTTTCTACATCCGAAGTGCACAGCAGTCTCGTAGATTGGTAGGTGCTCTATAATTCAAGAGACACAACTGCCATTGCAACAGCTAGCTTACGTATACTCTCCAGCGTATCTTTCTTCGGTGATTACATCCTATCCCGAGCCTGCCACGACGATGTCATCGTGCTGTGGAAAATTGAAGGTTTCTCGTCCCAGGATCCGCCCCCGCCGCAGTCCATGGCCCCAACCACTATCAACCCGGCCAACCTCACCCGATCTGCCTTCAACCCGGGAGTCTCGGCGGAGTGCCCGGCCCCCTACACCCGTCTGATCGAATTCCAGACCCCCGGTTGTGGTCCGCAGTTCTTCATGCGGTTCAAACTGCACTTTGTCCCTGATCAACATCCGATTTTGGCCTTCTGCAACGCCACCGGCAAAATCTATTTCTGGGATTTTGAGCAGATCACCGGCTTCCACGAATACGTCAATACCCTCAGGAGACCGAAGAGAGACGGCGAGGAGACCGCGTCGAAACCCAACTGGCTCACTGCCATCACTCACAGGAGCACCGGCAATGCCAAGTCGGGGCTGACCATCCGGGAGAGAAAGGCGGCGGACAAGGTCAATCGCACAGAACTCGAGCAGGTGCCTGAGCTAAAAGCTCAGTTCAACCAGGAAACACTGGACATGTGGAACGGAAAATACAGCGTGAGCAACCCCCAAGCACCTCTCAAACCTCATAAGATAGAGAACTGCGGTGCATCGACTTTTGTGGGTAGACAGGTAGCGTGGAGTCCAGGAGGACAGTGGTGCGTCGTCGTGGGCAGCTCTAACTTTGCCCTGGTGCTGCAAAGATGGGCGCCATCCAAGAGGGAGGCTTAAAAGGAGAGAAGAACAGGAGTCGAACTGTGCCTGCGGACAGTTAAAAAAAAGGGGGCGGCACATGGTTTTTTATCAGCCCTTTATGCCTCGCCTACTCAGAAAAACACCGACGGCCACTCCTAGATAGCCGTGCGGTACTCTCGAATAGGAAGTGACGAGAAGACCGGCAGAATAGGCCCTTCGTCGTGCTCGGCGGAGACGAGCATGTCTTGAATAAACACATCGGGGCGTCCGCCATGCTCCACCATCTTCTGGAAACTGCTTCGTGCGTTGTTCCTCTCTGCATCGCGCCGTATCCTTGCCTCAGTTACCTGGCTCTCTGCGTCCTCGTATGCCGGGATGAGCAGGTCACCGATGTACAACGACACCATTCCCCGTAAACGAAGAACCTCGTGGTTGTGCGAAAACGGCCGGTCCTCGAGCAAGTCGTCCATGCGGCCCGCAATCTCGCGCAGCGCATCCAGCGTCCTTAGGCGGATCTGGTCCCTCGCCTGGCGCAGCCGTCGGTCCCGCGCATCGGGCGCCCTGAAATCAGCGTCGTCCATCATCATGCCGCCACCACCGAGCAACGACGGCTCTTGCCAAGAGTCATCCTCCCATTCCTCGGCCTCGCGCTCCAACCGCCGCAGATGCGATCCGTGCTGCACATGGATCTGGAATACCTCGTAGTTCAGCAGCGCGGGCCAGAAGTCGACGGCAGAGACGGCGGTACGGTACTTGAAGTTGTACGGGTAGCGCTGGATCAGCTCTTGGAAGTACTCGCGCACTCGAGGAGCGTTTGACGCGGGGTACGTCTCCTCCCTTTCTGGCGCGTCGTTTGCGGCGCTGGCCAAGGAACCGCCACCCTCGCGCATAAGGATCTCGGCACCAAGGGCCCAGTAGTTGTTCCGCCTGATGTCGACAGGCTTCCCGTGAACGTGGGACCTCATGAGAATCCCAAAGGCGCGTTTGGCGTTGGAATCGTCACCCTTGTCAAGAAACCCGTAGATGGCGCGGACCAAGGGCCGGAACGCCGACTTCTCGGAGGTATACCTGGCCTTAGTTTCCCCGTCTCTTTTTCTCCTCCGCCTTTCGTCATAATCGTCAGAACCTTCCTCCGCCTCCTGGTTGTTACTTTCTTCTACGTCGCTGCTTGCCTGAGAATTAGCAGCAGCGACGGACTCCCGTCGGCTCGGCGCATTCTGGTCCTGCCACGCGCGGTGGGGGAACCTGGGCTGCGTCCGTGAAGGAGGTTGGTCCATCTCCGTGAGTCCGGCGAGACGAAGCTGGCGCAAAACGGAGGGCGTGTGACTAAGAGGGTTTATGGAATCACTGGGAAGTTGAGGGCCATGGCGGGCGTCTTGGCTGTCACTCATAGACATGGCCGATGCAGACCTCTTGCGGCTGGAAGCTGGTTGGCTCATGTTCGTCTTCCACCGTTGACGACCGAAAGTGACGATGTGACAATGCAAACGGCTAGCTGTACGAATGCCTGTAAAATCAGACAGTAAGATGTCGGATATCGTCGTTTTGTGTTCCGCTAGCGACTTGGGTTGTCGGTGTCAGTTGTGAGATGCGGAAGAGCGAGAATTCGACGAAAGAGGAAGTGGGGGCCTCCTCCTTGCATCAGTATATCCTGCTAAAGCTGCACGGTTACTTCGACTGCCTGTCTACCTACCTAGGTAGGGAGGTAGTTACACTTTCCACTCTGACTCTTCGTTCAACAGCCTGAACTCAACCTGTGCCACTATAGCCTTTTACTTAAACAAAGCTAACTATTTAGTATCGGTATATCCGGACTCAGTGCTCTAGAGGCTACAAATACTCTCTCAGTACCAGGAGTATGCACTTTGAGAGTATTACCAGGCAACGCAATCGGCCACTTCCAGAAACTGCAATCAATGCCTCTCTGGTGGAATGGAAATCATCAATTGGTTTCGTGCAGCACAGGCCTTAAGACCGTAGCAGAGACATGGTTAATCAAGTCTATGCCTTCCTGTATTACGAAGACAGAGGTAGCCGGAGAGTTTTTGAGAGCACTCCGCTTCGGCGCTCTTGATGAGCATAAAGCCCCATACGATGCAAGGGTTACACGCACACATGCACACTCCGTGACTAATGCGAAGGAGAAACGGCTCAATGTAGCCTGATCATCATAGTCGCCTAATATACACTGTCTATAACGCGCAGGCGATTATCTGCGGCAGGCGATCCAGCCTATGCGGAGTTGCGCTCAAAGTAGGTCCACTGGCCCTCGACGGGCTTCTCCTCCAAGTCCTCCCACCTGTTGAGTAAATGTTAGTACGCGCGGAGCCTAAAAGCTTGGGGGGGGGGGGGGGGGGTAAAGAACGTACACCTTGGCCTGCTTCATCACGTCGACAAGCTCAAGTTCGCCCTCGGCGACCTGAATGACCTCCTCAATGAGACCAGCTCCAATCTTGTTCTCCAGCTCGGAAATCCTAAGGGGCGCGCAGAATCAGTCAGTATACATGCAATGCCATTGAGCCCGACCGCTCCATACTGGTACATTAGAAAACATACTGGTCAGCCGTCAACTGCGGCTCGGGCTCCCACTGGACCTTGGCGACGTCGTTGAGGTCTTTGCGGCTGGCAAGAAGCTGGTGGTCTTTCCGCTCCGCCTCGGTCCGGGGGCCCTCGAGGGTGCCACCCTCGTCCTTCTCTCCATTCCACTCCTCAACGCGGATGTCCCGAGCGTCGTGCTGAGTGCCAACAATGAACGTTCGGTTGCCGATCTTCACCGTCCGGGCGCCGCTGCCGTCAACACGACCGCTGACGAGGCGGAACTGTTCGGGTTTCTCCTTGACGATCTGCTCGGCTTTCTTCTCCCACTCGGCAAATCCAGGGGGTTCTGTTGCTTCGACGAGACTGAGGCGGTGCTTCGTGAGAGCTTCGACGGATTGACGGTACAAAGAGGACTCGGGGAATGTCTTGAGCTTCTCGAGAGTGGTGCTGTACAAGTACAGCAGGGTCGACCGAGGACTATTGTGTGTCCAGAGGCCCGTTAGGCCTGTCGGGGTGCCGGCTTCGAGATACCTAGCAGGCTTAACGCCCGCGAGCAGGCGAAACGTCCTTCGCATGATTGCGGTATCAATTGGCTCGAATTTGGGTGACGGCGTTTGGGAAGTAGAGCTGTGGTGAGGTCGAGAACTGCGCGCGCAACAGCAATGGTCGCTTTTGCTTTCATTGACCAGTAGATTTCCTTACATAAGTCAGCACTTCCAGATCACGTGATATGCCATCATGGGGTAGACCTGAGATACCTGCCTTGTGACTGTTAAACGCCAGCCACTGAATCCCTGATGGCTAAAAATATTTGGACAGATGATGGATGGTTGCCGCTCCTGTGGTATGGCGGGAGCAGAAAAAGAACAATAAAACTTCCGTCTCGAAATGAATACAGATTCGCTTCAACTCCTCCGGTTTATACCAAGCGACATATACGAGCCCGGATATGATGCTATTGAATGTTTAATCACTGAATGCAGCAACTTTTATTTTATTTTATTTTACTTTGTGGACTGTGCAAGAACACGGAAAGAGCTATATATTCATTGGTCGTGGAAAGAAACATGAATGGACGTTTCAAGGCGTCTTTGTCTCTAATTCCCAGCCGTGAGGTGGGGATGTGTAATAGCAGGCAGTGCCACACAGAACGATGAAGGACTGTCCTGTTTTGACAAATGGCCTATGACAGAGGCGGTCCCGCAAGAGTAGCGGGAACTCAAGAGACCGACCTTTCTTCCAACCTTTGGAAGTACTCCAGTCGCCGTGGTTCGACACTTCAAGACATGGACTGGGTCTAGCTAGGCATGAGAAAGTTGCCAGCACAGCGGTGGTGATTTCGAAGAACGCAATGCTCGTCCCAGTTGCTTAAGAAGCATTCTCACGGCTCTTGCGGTAGCTGGCCTGGAGCGAAGGCGTCAACACGAACGGGGCTTTTAAACGTCGTAGGTCGATGCGCGACTAACCTCTTGCTCAACCTGCAGACCATCGACGACGGGGGCAAGCTCGCTGAGGATCTCGTAGGCCCGCTTGTGGTACTCAATCTGAGCCGCAATGAGATCGGCAAGGTTGCGAAGGGGCTCAGGGGTATCAAGGACCTGTCATATGCGTTAGCGCCGATTCCGATGTGGATAAAGAGACTGTGTCCACATACATTCTTCATGACACCAACAGCCTCCTCGGTCTGCGTAACGAACTCGTCCTCGGCTTTCTCGATTTCTTCCTGCGCCTCAGGGCTTAGCTCTTGAGGCTGGGGTTCATCCGGACGGGGAGAGCCGGGGCCGATCTTCCAGGTAGTACCGTGAGCGCGGGCCTTGGCGGCATCAAGGGTCAATCTCGACTTCTCGACATTTTGGCGGGCACGAGTAGCAAACTTGAGGTTGGTGTTTAGAGTGGTGGTCCAACCAGCAAGGAAGCGGCTCTGGATCTGAGCATCCTGGGCCATGCGGGCCTCGCCGACGCGCTCCATGGCCAGAGCGTACTTCTCAAGGGCTGTAGCCAAGGGGTCCTCTCCCGCGCCAGTATGCTGCTGGTGCAAAACCTGGCTGCTAGAAAGACTAGCTCTGGCAATGGCATGGTTGAAGGTCTTGGGCTGGGGCTTCGCGGTGGGAGGGGCCGTCAGCGCGGCCTGAGCCTCAGCAGGAGATGCAGCAGACGAGAGCAGGGTGACCTTCTCGCTGACAGTGCGGCCGAGATCCTGGAAGGTCTCCTTGATATTGGGAGGATAGTCATAGGCCTCGTTCGAGTATTGAGAGCTTCACGTGTCGGTGTTAGTGATTGATTATTGGTTTGGGGGAAGCCGCTGGAGACCCTCACGTCACAGCCAACATCTTCTGGTGAACCTGCTTGAGAGCATCGACACGCTTCTCGAGGTCGATGTAGTCGGGTGGGAGCTGGGTCTGTCGAAGTCACAGTTGTTAGCTCCTCTCGTCAAGCAACCGATGTCCGATCGGCGGCGGTCCCATACCTTGTCTTCAGCCTGGCCGAGCTGCTCCTTGGTGTACTGAAAGGTACGGGAGGCGAATGGGGTAATGGAAGCCCCAAAGGAACTGTGGTTGAGGGCAATTCGTCAGCCTGGAAGCACCTCGAGACAGCCCTTCCAAAGAGTACATAACGACAAGACGTACGTAATGTTCTTTCCGAAATTCTTGAAATCCATCTTTGCGACAGTCCTGGATGCAATTTGGAATCGGTTGAAAAGGTAGTAGAAAGACGCGACTCGACTCGCAATAGAAAGGTCAGCACCTGAGATGTGCCTGTCGGAGGGTGGTGGCTTGTGGACGTGGAAGTGCTGCCTCGTGTCGTGCCCGCTATCAGGTCAAGCAAGATAGACAAGTATACAGTATCTTAAATTGGCTGCACACCAACATTCGGCATGCTGTCACAAGCTGTCCAGGGTGCCAGCCACATCAGCCAACCAATACAGGGAATACTGGGATGGCGTACATTGCACGTGATAGGTGGGGTCGGCTAGGTAGTAAGGTGCTCCCTTCACCCCTCCCATCACTTGTGATACACCATGTCTCCAAGGTTATGCATGCATAATTCGAAGACAAACTCGAGCCATCCCTATATAGCGTCAGGCGCATTAGTGCCCAATTAATTGATCTGCTCGTCTCAGCTGCAATCGAGATTTTCCTTTATAAACCCAGACATGATACTCCTCATAGTCATTTATAGTCTTGTTAGCATGGCCGATGCTCGAATAACAGAGCGCTGTAGTCCTCATCTACATCCATTCTAATCTGGTGGCTTGGAGTCTGCCCACGATGGCTCAATGTTGCGGCAAACATCCTCATAGTCCAGCAACTTCGGATCGCTCAGCGGCAGATGAGGAGTTGTCCAGAACATGGTCCAGTTGGTGGTTTTCAGCTTCCACGTACCCAGTGACCGTTCGAAATACCACTTGTTGACGGGGTTGTCTTGTCGACTGCGCCAGCAGACACCCTCCGGGAAACAGCCCCTCACCATGGCGTTGAAAACAACATCAGCAACACCGCCGCTGCCCTGCCGGCTTTTGAGGACCGCAAACTTGTCCAGATATGGAACGAGTCGTCCAGTCTTGTACGCTGTCTCCTCGTCCAACCCAAACGGCCTCTCCCACGTCAGGATCGCTCCACCTTCGTACTCCCCCGCAATTATGACACCGGCTAGATTCTCGTTGACGCGCTCCAGATAATGATGTACGTCCAACTCGCGGTTGAAAGAATCATTGATTAGATGAACCAGCCGTGGCAAGTCTATGCAAGTGTCTGTGAGCCTCAAGCGTGGGCCCCCTGGACGAGGCGGCAGCCAGGCACTGATTGTAGGATCAGGGTATACCGTGAGAGGCATGCCGCGTTTGAGCAAGGTTGCCACGTGTGTCTCGCCAGTTGCTGCATCAGCCTTCTTGCCCGACCGAACCCGCTCAAGGGGAAGTGATGACGAGAAGACGGGTTTGTCCGTTAGGAGGTTATGGATCAGGGGTTCTGTCTGTTGCGCGTTGTAACCCTGGTGAATTCCTGGATGGGTTTGTTCGCAGCAGCAGAAGGGGTGCTTATTATGGCGGAAGACGTCGAGGGCAGCATGGCCAGGACCTTCCTCGACAAGTCAATATTGCGGGCATGAATCTGCCGTGCTTCTTCTGCTATTTTGCCTTGCCGAGCCTCCGACCCCGAAGGATGTGTGAGCCCATACATGATGCCCTCAAATTCCTGCTCGAGATTGATGTATCGATGGCAAGAGTCGTCGTGTGCGTCAGATAGAGGTATACCCCCAGCCGGGTCCAGAACGATGACCTTCTCGACCGAAGCAACCCTGAGAGCTAGATTGCGACTGGAGTCGGGTGACCCAATAAGGTGCTCAGAAGTCTCGGACTGAAGCCCGCAAAAATACTTTGTAAGCGCTATAATGGTTTCGTCGGCATCGACTACGTCCATGCTCTTCATATCGTGCGCCATTGTGACGGGAGGCACAATCACAATTGCGTTATCCCGCAAAGCTCGTAGCAGAAAATGAGGATCCTGGACGTAAACACTCGATGGCATAAAGCCCTCGGTCTGAGCCGTCTGTGACTGAGCATTGGCAACGCATTGGTCGAGCAGGATGCAGCCCGGTTCCCCAAAGACGTCAACGGCTTGCTGAACACGCCAGGACTGTTCACGGACGAGTTTTCGGGTTGAGGTTGGCCCCCCATCCAGAACGATGAGGCTCACGAGGCCAAGCTTCCTCAGCTGTGTCAAAGTCTTGGCAATTGCGCTCAGCACTTCGTCGTCGATATCTTGCGGAAGGCGGACTTTGACAATGGCCAAGTTGGTGTGTTCATCAAAGGGAACGGTGATCTCGGTCTTGGAGTCATCACCCTGTATGAACTTTGGCGCCTGATTGACAACTCGAATGGACGAGTAAGTCTGGTCAGCTGGCCCTTGCAGCTCGTTCGTCTTGCGCTTCGTGGATTCGGCTTCACCCAACTGAGGGGCGTATTTCTGAAGATACCCCTTGGCATCCCGACGGGTAGCGGACGCTTCTAGGACAGATACAATAAAGTCCTGGGAGTAGAGTTAGGGATCGACAACACAAACTCGGCCGGATCAGCAATTACCCTGTCTTCCGCTCGTTTTTTCTCCCGCGCTTTGGAGCTCGAAGAGTGACGGGCTGCTGAGAGTGCGTTTTGCAATGCTTCTTCTTGGCGCGTGCCTCCTGATCGCGGGCGGTGGTAAGGTCTGCAATTGGGCGGGCTACATGAGTCGAGAGCAAAAGGAGCCTAACATTAGGTGTGTAAGCTCATGTGCTGCAAGCCCAAAGAAGATGGTGACGATAAGATATACAACACATACCCTCGCAACTAAGTTGCTTACTTGTTTCAACACAGGTGCCCGCATGTTACCAACAGTTGCGGAAAAACGCAGAGCATAGCAAATGGCAGGTTGTCTTTCGATGACGATACGATCCAATATGGTGTCAGTAGACCATAGACACCGATTGAATGGACAGCTAGCCGAGCCACGTTCAACTCGTCGTGGGGTTGGCGGTGAGAGAGCACAGAACCCAATTGTAGGCGTTGAAAAAGGTCGAAATCCGACGTGCCCAAGTTGGCAGCCCGTTGGAGGCAGCGATTTGAGAAAGGGAAAGGGTCAAAGCCCAGCCATTTCTTCAGACGGCCATGCAGATGACCTCCAGGCTGCCTTGTGATCTGCTTGAATCTAGAGATGACTCGGAATAGGTCAAATCGTAAAAACCGAGCTGTGGTGAAAGTTGGAGACGGGTGACAGACGGAAAGCCGCGGACTGGGGACCTGGCAAGAAGAGCACGAACTGTAACGCGCCCTGCCCCAGGAATTCCCACTTTGTGAGTCAATCCAACCTACCAAAGGGCGCACCGATAAGACGATAAGGCGGGCACGCCACCGGCGACCTTACCTTATTGTATCACCGTAGCACCGAGGCGAGTTGTCGGCCATGTATGAAAGATACCTAGATCAAGACTTTAAAATGATCATAGAAGGTCTGGTGAACGATCACCACCCATAGTTATTATCCCACAACGTTCGCATACAAGTAGGGAAATAGCTCGACTATATGACGAATAGCAGACCAATCCTTGAGCGGTCACTCGCTGTTGTTGACGGGCTGTGTTCTACATAAACGACTTACACTGACCGGACTTGCCACTAACAGGGCTTCAAGAGACCAACTGCAACGACGGGAGCTGCTGCAACCCGCACACCAGCCACCGTGTCTGGGGTAACCGGCATTTCGATATGATTGGTGCAGAAGCTGGTATCACAAAGAAAGGAGCGCATTGCGGAAGTTCCGTAAATCGAGAGTGGAATGCCGTGTAGATAAGTACCTACATACCTACCTAGGTATCTAGGTACCTACCTACGTCGGCAGGTAGGTAGCTACTCCGTAAAGTAACTGCCATTACGGTTGCCCTCCCTCCTCCTGTACGAATACCCTATTCGGATTTGCGGCATCTGGTACACTACAATGCGGCTGAACGCAGGTCGTTAATGGATACCTACGTGGGCAACCCCGCTTCTCTCTGTCCGGTGCGTCGTCACCTTGTGAAACTTACCTGAGTATTTCGGATGTCAATGCCGCTTATGTAGCAAGTTTACTTACATACCTAGTACCTCGTCTCGCCTCAACTCGGATTTTCCACATCTAGTTCTCGTGCCTTCTCAACTTTCCAGCCCTGCTTCGACCCTTGAGCTCCGAGTGATCCGCAGCTGCTCTCGCTCTCACACTTGGCTTGATTTCTATATTCTCGACTACCGCTCATTCCATATTCCACACAATGGCCCCAAGGCTTCTCTGGATCGGCCTCGGTAACATTGGAAGAGTGACCCTCCCCCACTCCTAATTTGGCCCGACTTTCACACTACTTACTCAAGGCACCTCAGCTTACCTCGCCCAGGGCATGTGCAAAAACCTCGTGGAGAAATCCAACCTGGACCGACCGCTCCTCCTCTACAACCGCACCGCCAAACGAGCGGTAGATCTGAGTCAGAGCTTGCCTGCGGGCAGAACAGAGGTCGCCGAATCGCTTGGAGATGCCATCGCCACGGCTGACATTATCTTCACGTGCGTAGCCAACGACCAGGCAGTGGATGAGATCTTTGCCGTCGCAGTGCAGCACGACCTCAAAGGCAAGGTCTTTGTGGAATGCTCGACCATCGCCCCCGGTGCTTCCGAGGCCGCCGCGAAGTCGGTTCTGGACCAGGGCGCCGACTTTGTCTGTGCCCCTGTTTTTGGTGCGCCCGCCATGGTGGCTGCCGGTAATGCAACCCTCGTTCTGGCTGGCCCCAAGGCCTCGATCGAGAAGATCCGGCCGTATGTCCATGCCGTGGCAACTCGCGAGATCAACATGGCCGACGAGCCTTACCACAAGGCCGCGACGCTGAAAGTACTGGGAAACTCAATCATAATAGGTGAGGAATAAAGGTTTTATTATATTTTAATGGCTTAGTAGTCTAACTAAATAGGCATGGTGGAGCAGTTGGCAGAGACTTATGTAGCTGCCGAGAAGAGTGGGCTTGGAACCGACTACATCAAACAATTCGTTGATGCTCTCTTCGGCGGAAGCCCATACCCTGCGTACTCAGTGCGGATGTTGGAGGGTGATTACCATAAGAGACAAGAGCCGCTTTTCGCCGTCGATCTGGCGAGAAAGGATGCTGGTCATGCCATCGCCATCGCCAACGCTGCAGGCACGCGCCTGCCCAATATTGAAACCGCCGACAAACACCTCCAGATTGTCAAGGACCATGCAGGGCCATCTGGTGACATAGCCGGTATTTATGGTGCCGTGAGGAAGGAAGCTGGCCTCAAATTCGAAAATGACTCTTGAAGAAGTAAGCTGAACAACAGTGTGCAAGACTTCGGAGGATCCAGCGATATAGACGGAGTCAGAGTAAAGCAGATAGTATTTCTCGTCCCTCTCTCTGCATTAACCGATTTCTGATATTTTCTCTCATTGTACCCGTCGGTTTAGCCTGTCTCTCCATCGTTTCTGTTAATCATTGTACCAACCCAGAGAAGTAAAAGGACCACCCAATAAATGAGGAGGGGGACCTCAAGAGAATAGGTCTCTGGGCAGAGCAAAGTGTCGGTGTTTGGCTACCAACTGGGCATGCCTATATAGGTACCTACCTCTTAATCATTGGTAGATGGATGCAAGGACAGTACGGATAAGGCAGACGGACCGTATGGAGATTATCGATGACTAAGCAAACATGGCTTCAGCCACACCGTCCTTGGCACTGTCTGTAATGGCGGCTGCACCCACTGTCGACAGCCAACCTCACAGCTCTCAGCCTTCCCTGACGACAGTAGTTGACGGCACACGGCACGACAACACCATCGCGAAGCTCGGTACACCTGCACATCCCAACGGAAAACAAGCTCTTGGAATAACACATCGAAAATGGCGCAAGGGTTGGACGGCCCTATGCTCACCCGGTCGACAGCGTAAATGCTGACGCGAGACAACAGGTACAGCATCTTCATCGGCCTTGTCATCGTCGTGGCGATGGGCGCCGGCGCATGGTTCTTGTCGCCCAAGGGCGAGACTCAAATGTACGTTCCGACCTGGCCGCGACGAAACCCGGGAAAGCCCATTCGGGTCTCCCATCCTTGCCCAGCGCTGCTAACGCCAGCAACAGCATCTGGAGATCGTCTCTCCTCTTGGCCCTCGCATGCTGCTACCTCATGTGGGCTATCACGTTCCTCGCCCAACTCCACCCCTTGATCGAGCCCAAACGCAGCAACCTTCGAGAAAGCGCCGTACACCACTGATGAATCACCCCAAAGCGATGGCGGTCGCAGGCCGCGATGGGATACCGATGTACTATTACCAACTTTACACAACTACAACCTCATACGGACGGCGTTAAGGACTTGCGGGGATTCTGTCATAGAAGCTTGTTGCCGGCCGTCAAGGAATGTCGTCATGCATTCTTCAGGCCAGATGATGATGGCAGATAGCGCTGTCAAGACTCGCTTCTTGGGCCGATGCTCGATAGGACGCGTCCTCGAGTGGGCGAAGCAAGTATGTAGCCAACATCAATTTACGCAATGCTGAATTCTACATTCGTTTGATTTTCCTGGTCACACGTTGCCCCCTTAACCGGCAGCCAGGTCACTCGCCCATTCCCTGACATACATCAACAGAGCCCACAGGGCCTTGCCGTCTGCAGCAATGCTGGTCTCGCCAATGGAGTCTACGCCATCTAGCCCGGCAGCCCACAAAACGCTGCGTCCTACAGCCCAGCGCGCCAGAGCTCCCGTTGTGGCCAGTAATGTTGCAACGCCGTAGCCGCAATCCAGCAGAATACGCAGTGCCTCGACGTTGTTCGCAACCACGGCCCAGCCAAGCGATCGCGCCGCGGCTGGAACGTCGTACTGCCATATAACCATGAGGATCGGGAAGAGCTTGGTAGAAGACGAGACGAGTAGCGCGGTTGAGACAGAGTTGGGACGCGAGTACCGAGGCAGGACGTTGAGCATGCCCAGTGGAGACAGGGCAGAAGAGGTCATGAACCGGATGCTCATATGGAAGGCAAGGGTCGACAGAGCACAAAGAATTACTATGCAGGATGTTAGCCTACGCTTCAGCGACGGTATTTCGGTTTCCTCAAGTAGAAGGGCAGTAACGAACAAAAGAAGAGGTATTGCGACACAATGGACTGCTGAGTTAGGCTGCCCAAACTGGCGCCTTCGTCGTGAGCGGATACAGGAACCGTCTGTTTCTCGATGCGGGCCCATGTCAAATACACGTCGAACAACAACAGAAGAACACCGAGCCGCACGATGGATGACTGTCCGGAGACGATATTAGCAACTGTTCAATGCCGAAATAATATAACCAGTAACACATTCTTGACCTACATCAAATCGGTCATCGTCCTTCATTAGGGTATTGTGAAGTAGGTGACGGTAGACCTGGGGTTTGATGAGGACTAGGTCAATGAAAAGTACAACGAAGTCGTGCTCGACATATTTGTCGCAAAAGTGACCGCAGTTTCTGCAAACGGTCAAGCGGATGTTGTGTCCGCTGGACTTGTCATCGGCATTCGAGTACTTGGTCCATAGCGTCTTGACCGGGTGTCGACACTCGATGCAGATGGGCATCGCGTGCTGGAGGAGGCCGTAAGGTCAGAGCAACGCTGAGTGGCTCTGCATCCAATACTGTGCTGTCGTTGGCTGCCACTGGATGCAATTCGATTATGCTGCCGAAACGGCGCGTGGCATTGTCGTGATGTAAAGCGCGAACTCGCTCTGGCAGCCCGCAAGGAACTCCAAGTGGGGCCGCTGCATGCCGGGCGGAGAGAAGTACCTCCCTCGCACGGGCGGGCAAGTTGATTACCTACCTGCCCGACGGTGGCTTGTGGTGCTGTTGGAACCCCCCGCCTTGCTGGCCTGGGCGGGGATGACACTGGAGCGACATTGGAGTGGGAGGACCGCAAACTCGGGTTCTAAAACAGCCCAGGCCTCAAGCGAATGGGGGGTTGCAGGAAAGCCACCTGTTCTGTCTCCACCACTAGGACCGCTAATTATTCAATGGGACAGGGGAAGAGGCAGGCAGGGTGGCAGGGCTGTTCACAGTGCTGGTTACGTCGTCTCATCCAAGGGTCCCCATCATTTGACCTTTCGCCCTTCCCGCACACCCCAAGTCCAAGGCTCATCAGTGGAGGTCAGTTTAGCCCAGTTCAGACCGTTCCCGTTCAATACACGTCCACTCTCCCGCTCCCACCACCGCTTTCGCTACTGCTTGCTCTTTAATAGTTAACCTCCGACGTAGGTACGCTAAAGGAGAGATAGTGTACTGAGAACTACGAGCCGTCCCCAATCACACGTTGTCATTCAGCTTCGGCGAATCCTCCTACCTTGCCTTATCCCTTCGTTTCTCTCCCTCGACAATCGACTGCAGCATATTTCCGACATCTCCTGTGAACCTGGTCCACCCCGTCCTCCCCCACGCGTTGCCTTCTCTTATCCGAAGTCGCCCACGACGCCGTGTCTCCGAATCGCCTATCTCGTATTGCGATCGAAAGTTGCCCATGACTGAAGCTGCGCGCTGATGCCCTCCTTTTCAACTCACTGCCACCTAACCGACGAGGTGGGCGGCCTTGCTCCATCATGGCGGACTCCCTGAATCCTGTCGGGTCGGCATCCCATATGTCTTCGTCGGCCCTCATGCCAGCACGCCATGATGCCGAAGCCCGCCCGCGCAATCGGCGCCTCATCAGCACCCTCGACGACTCATCAACCGGCGGGCCTATAGAGAGGCTCTCCGCCTCCTTGTCTGCCCTGCGTACGCCATCTAGCCGCGAGCCAAGCCCTATGCCCTCTGGCCACCTATCTAGGGGCACGCCCGGTGCAGGAGACACGTCTACCAGTAATCACCGAAACAATACTGCACCAAACACCGCTAGTTTCCTGGATACGACATGGTTTCAGGGTTGGGCCTCAATCCAAGGGCTGGCTTCTTCCATCATATCGGGTGGAAGTGTTCACGATGCGGGTTACGAGTCAGATCACAGGAACGGGAGACGGACGGGCTTCAACCCCCTAAAGCGAGACTATTCCACGCCGCCACGAAAGTCTCCAAAGGACTGGGGTCCTGCGCCCCCATCCAGCTCTCGACCTGGACATCGAGACATAGCGACAGGTTCCCTCGCAGAGAGAGATGCTGCCCTCAAAGCAGCCCGGACAGCGAGCGTCCTGGAGAGCCACGAGGGCGTCAACGGAGGCCTTGACGTGGCGGGTAAGTATAAGAGGAGGAATTCAGACGAGTCTGTCAGAGACACGCCGCAAGAGGAGGAAATTCAAGACCAGCTGGTTTACATCCATCATGTACAACCAACTGATACCTACGCCGGCATAGTGCTCAAATATAGGTGCCGCGAGGACGCGTTCAGAAAAGCCAATGGTCTATGGTCTAGAGATATCCAGGTGCGAAAATGGTTAGCTATACCGGTCGATTCGTGCGAGATTAAAGGCCGCCCATGCGAGCCGCCTTCACATGAGGGACAAGCCGTCGACTTCCTGGCCCCAACACCGGAACCGAAAAGTGCCCACGGGCGGGGTGGGCGTACTTCCGCTCAACCACAGCAAGTCGACTTCTTCAGCTTGCCAACTACAAACGGCTCATCATCCGAGCTATCCAAAAACGAGGAGGAGGAGCTGCCATGGACTCACGTACGCTGGGTTGCTTTGGACACGGTTCCAAAACCAGTCGAGATCGCCCGTGTTGCGAAGAAGGCGATGGGGTATTTTCCGCCACGACGGAAGAAGAGCGTCCGAAGTACTTCGACCATGTCGACACCAAGACACTCTCTCGATACTGTAGCAGTAACAGCTGGGCTCATGGAAAGTCCAGAACAAGTGGGCAGGCCACCTTCCCGACGTCAAAGCAACCTCAGTAACAGGTCCAATCTACCTAGCACTCCGGGTTTGTCCACCCCCGCATCTTCAAGGAGCAGGATGAACAGCGATGCGGGGGACACGCGGCCGGCATGGATGAGAAGACCTGGGGGCGTTGGTTCCATGGGCCGAAGCGTGCGGGCGCCTGGTCCGGAAAAGGATTACCTAAACTCGTGGGCGAAGAAGCATCTCCCTGGAATTGCCATCGACGAATCGCTACCGTCCATTTCCGTCATGGGTTCTGAGACGGCCAACTTTGGGTTCAGGCCAGGATCCAGCAGCGGGATTGTCGAAAGCCCCTTTGATGAGGGTCAGGACCTCTCGGCAACTTCCCGGCAAGGCTCTGGTCTTGACCGTGCCGCGGCGACGGTAGAAACATGGCTGCGCGGCGCGTTCGCTAAATCTCCCGGAACGCCGACATCGGGGACCCGGAGTCGTCAACCGGACGTTCTCGACCTTATCGAGTTGACGGACACCAACAGTGACGATGGAAGGCTGTCCATGCCAGCCAGCGGCGGTGTGACTAGCTCAGGTTTACTTGAGGCCGCCCCAATGTCAGTCGGCTCTACAGGCAGGAGTGGCGGAGACGGATCTGTCAGAGGCCGAAGCGTGAGTAACAACACATCGGCCACCAAGTCCAAGAAGTCTGACTAGAAACGAACTGCCGACGCGATTGGTTGGCAAAGCTTTTCTTGGGTGGTCAGCTCCGACTTCTTGAAGCCTCAGCAAGGACACATCATGATCTGAGGCAAAGATAGAGACCCCCGCGAGGAGCACGGGGCGGCAAGGGCAGGCAGCAGTCGAATTGGTGCCGCATGGTCGAGCATTGGAAAAGGCGTTAGCGGGCATGGAGGTGATTCACGGCAAGGGTGGGTGGCTTGTCAGTCTGCCATGGCTTCCGTTCAGGATGGTCGCCCAGCCTGCCCTTGGCCTACCAGCACCTCCCATTATCGTTCAATAGTTATTTCTTTCGAAACATTAGACATGGGAACATCATTTGTTTCTTCTTCATTTCAAAGCGCTTTGGGCCTAGGTTGGGTCTCTAGGGAATGGAGCAGTGGTTGTCATTCGTGGAGTACCTAGGCAGAGGAGGGGAAGGGGCTGAGGAGAGGTGGCCCGGCCAGTCCCTTTGGAGGGCGGCTTGCTTCTTAAACTAGAATCAACACCGAAATCATACCGCCTTTTCATCCATGTGTGAAGCAGTGATGGATGCATGCTGGGTCAGCTGTGTTGGTTATTCGTTGGTAAAAGTGACGTACGTAGTCTTGGCTCCACGCGAAACAAGCGGGCAAGAGTAATGTGGTGTGGACACAGGCCATAGTTTGGGTCTCAAGCCTCCAACGTCTTGCGAGGTCAACTGTCATACATACATACATTGCTCGTATGGCCATGGCCGTGCCTGATCAAGGCACACGCGGTTCCTCACCAACCCAGCTTGTGTAGTGCTTCTCACCGAAACATGGGTGAATTAAGAAGGTTTCTCTCCAAATCTCGCACATTGTTCATTGGTACACCCTCATTCTACCGTATTTTCAGCTACGGGACACGCCTTGAGCGAAGTCTGTGCTACACACGCCAAGCAAGCAAAGCGACAGTAGATACCAAGCGCATCATGAGTTATCTTTACTGGGGTCCAAGTCCCAGGTCGAGATTCATGCTTGCCAAGTCGCTATTATTGATGCCGAAAAATTGGAACCTGTAGCAAGTCGTCAGTTCAGTGAGTCGGTCGGTGTCCGGACTGCGTCTTCACTCACCAGTCCTCGACGTTCAAGGTGTTTGGAACAGGTTGCCCCTGGGCAGATCCTGTGCTCCAGCTATCGCTCGGACTCTGGCCGTCGGGCATCAGTCCATCAAAGTTAGCAGTCCACAAATTGCTGTTGAGACTGCTGTTGGTACTGTTGTTGGGGTTCTGGCCCTGCCCCTGTGCCTGTGGCTGGTGTTGCGATTGCTGCTGATGCTGTTGGAAGCCTTGCATGCCTGATTGAAGGACATTATGGCCTTGAGGAGGACTTCCACTCAAACCTGTCTTGTTGGCCCCCCTTTGATGGAACGGGGTGTTTTGGACTGGCATTCCGCTCTGCATGCTGGGGGTTTGGAGTTGCGCCATGAGACCTGCGTCGAGGCCTTGTTGGCTTGCGGGCGGAGGCGACATATGAGGGAAGGCCGGCATGCTAGCACTGTCTGGGAACAGCTGATCGGGCTGAAAGTTCTCCCATAAAGACTGGGATATGTTAGGCGAGTTGCGAGTTACCAGGTACAAGTCTGGTGGCGTAGCTGGAACGGAGAAGGAAGGATTGAACGGTGTTGCAGGTCTGGTCTGTGGCCGCGACGATGTCCCGCCCATGAATGTGTCGTGTTGCCTGGGATTAGGAGAGGTAACCGGCGGCGGCATAGTTTGGGGGTTACCGTCGCCCTTCATGTGACTCGGTGTCTGGGGACGTGACCGTTCATACGACTCCTGAGGCGTCGGTGTGTTGACGCTGAAGTCAATCGCCATGTCATCGTACTTCCGCTTGGCCACGTCCTGGGGACGCGAATGCTGCTCTAGCTGCGCCATGGCCTGTTGCGCCTTCCTGTGTCGTTTGCCTGCAGCTTTTTGCAGACGCTCTTCGAGGACTTTGTTTCCTATGATGGACTCGAACAAGGTGTACACCATCTTCCCCACCAACCACACCCGCGAGACTTCCTTGAGGGCCTGCATACATGTTCTCAATCTGTCTTGAGTCACCTGTTGAATCGACGGCACAGGCGACCGCATTTGATACACATGCATGATGAGAGCAGAGAACAAGCTGTACACCACAAATGCCGGGCAGAAACGCAGTTCACCATGGGCCGCCAGGTTCTCAATAATGGAGGTAATCATGGCTGCTGCCTGGAATGCAATGTTCCGAGATGGGTATGGAGAATCGTCAGGGAACCGACTTCCGCCGTTGGGCGGCATGTGTGCCCTGTGTAAGAGGCACAAGGTCGTGTAGTAGTTGGAATGAAGCAGGGCTGACCAGAAGTGATGCCGGGCGACCTCCCAGTACACAATCTTGGGGCAATTTTGAAGCCAATCCGCGAGAGCCATATCGCTGTGCGTCAGATCTATCGCGTTGCGCTGCCGACCTTTTGATGCCACCGAGTACTGTTGCGATAGCACCAGGCCCATAATCTCGCAGAGTTTGACATATTGCATAAAAAACTGAACGTGTATCGGGTCTGGAGGGTACTCGCTGTTGCGGTCGCCGTCATCCTCAATGAAGTCATCTTCGGTGAGCATCTCGACATCCGAGTCGTCCAGGTTGATGTGTACAGGCCGACCAAGGGCGACAGCAACAGACCTATCTCGCGTGAAGAGCGTCCACCAGATTCTCTTCCAGAGCCTCTTGTCGGAGCGACTGAGCTGCGATTGTTCGACGCTTCTATGCATACCAGAGCCCTGAGCAACGATGGTAGCGACTCGGCTCCAGTAGAACACGTTCTTGGTGACGTCTTCTGGCCCTTCCCAATACCAGCCCATCAGCAACAGCGATTGCACGATGGTCACTCGATCGTCTTCGTAGTTGGCGTCGTACAGTGCCTTTGCTCTCTTGTAGAAGGTCAGAGCCGCAGGGGTTGTCGAGCCGTTGGCGTCCATCAACTGGGGGTTCGTGCAGACTCGGGAGCCGGCCAGCAGCACAGCCTGCAATAGCAAAAGGGATGGCGGATTTTTGGGATCGCGATATTGCCGCATGAAACGGGTGCGGTTGATGACCGGGACAATCGGATGGATCCATTTGAAATACGAATCGATGAGCTCGTCGCATAGCGACCGCGGCGGTAGCAGAAAAGCGCCACGCTGGTGGAGAATGTCAATCTCGACGTTGTCCAGCTCGGTTAGGCGGGCTCTGGACCCCCTGACGTTTTCGGGCAAAGGGTAGTGGACGACGTCTGATGAGCCTTGGCGATCATGGACAAGCAAGGTCAGGTTCGACGACTCGCCGAGGTATGCAACTCTGCCGGCGTCCGTAATAGGGGCCCTTGTAAACTTGGGTTTCATCACGAGGTTGAGGTAGGTGCCGCTGTCAACCTCTTCCTTTCGGGCTTGCGACTCGGTGTAGTTGGACGACGGCGTACCATCCGTTGTATGGTAGACAGCAGGTGTTCGCGGCGGAAACGCCCCGGGGCCAGGGGCAGAAATACTAGGGGCTCTCGGTGAACGGTCGTCGGCAGTATCTCCCTTCTCGCTGGAGCGCAACTTAGTTAGCCCAGGTTTGAGGGTGCGCGGAAACGGCGAAGTAGAGGCAGACCTGTCTGAATCCTTATTCGTCCCGGCATTTGTCGTCTTCTTGCGCTTGGGGGTAGGGATGCGGCATTCGATCTGGAAGGCGACGCAGTTCGTACAAGGCACGCCCAGGCTCGCGGCGTCGCATCGTACCTAAAGAACGTCAGCAAAAAATGGCCTGGTGAGGAGACTCTCCTAGAGACGGAGGGGGTTTGTGAGATGGTTGGGCGAGCAGGAAGCCGGGTCGCACCTCGTACGGCAGAGAAGGGGAGGGGCCGGGCGAGGTGAAGAATTGCGTACCTTGCGCGCGTGACATGTCTGTATTGGAAGGCCAGTAGTTAGCTCAAGCTCTGGTCGAGACGGGTCAGAATTATGTGGCGGGCGATGATATATCGCGGTGCAGCACAGAGCAACGGGGCACGGCGGCGGACGAAGTAAAAGATACCTCGGCACAAAGTGGGCAGAGGGGTCTCGGTATGGCGGGCGCGACCAAGATAAAGGCGGGAGACTACGTACCTCGCAAGCTCTAGAAGCTCGTTGTCTTTTGATTGCGAAAAAAAAATCCCCGATGTCAGCGCACACTGCCATTTCGAAATGGACAATAACGGCGGTCATCGCGAAGAATCAGCGGGGGCGGAGGCTGGTGGTGAAGGACGCACCTGCGAAAACTCATATGGTTTGCAGCGGCGGCGGCGGCGGCGGCGGCGGCGGCAGCAGCAGCAGCAGAGCTGCCTTGAGCATTGGGGCTCGTGTTGGCGGCATTGGAATCTCCGCCAGCAGTCTGCGATGGCGATTCGGGCTTTTGTGGCGGTTGCGGCTGTTGAGCCGACAGGTCGGTAGGTGACATGTCGACATCTATGGGCGACCGTGAAGCGGGAGCTGCGATGGAGTCTTGAGAGTGGTGAAAAGAGTCGCTGACGAATTTGTCCAGTCGAGTCGTGGGAATAGGAGGAGGGCCACCAGGAGGGAACAGGCGCGGCAGTATTGGCAGCGACAGCGGCAAAGGTGCTGATTGTTGTATTAAAGGCGGCGGCCCAGGCGCAACGTCTGGTTGTGTCTTGTCTGGCTGGTTGCCTAGCGGCGGCGCTGGCGCTGGCGCAGGGTACGGAGACTGGCAGCGGCGGCGGCGGCAGCGACGGCGATGGTGGACTCCTCCAGCTGGGTAGGGGGAGTGGTGTTGCTGGAGCTTATGCGTACGAGGATTGTTCAGGTGGCGTGGGTGCGGGTGGTGCTTCTGGAGGTGCGTGTGCGTGTGCGGGTGCGGGTGCGGATGCGGATGCGGGTGAAGAAGGGGGGGGGGTGAGAAGGAAGTGTGCCAAAGTGGTGTTTAATGATAAGAGTGGGCCCATGTATAAATATGCAGGCACCACAACCCGCAGAACCGCGTGGTTGATCAACTTTGGCCAACACACCACCACTCCGGATTGTTTCGCTACTCCCCTGCGTTGGGGGTTGGTGTATCTGCCTTGCCCGTAGTCATCGTCGTCGTCGTCGTGAACGGGACCGGCTATTGCTACTGGAAGGGAGAGAAAGAGAGAGAGAGAGAGAGAGAGAGAGAGAGAGAGAGAGAGCACTGACTCCAAAGTGGCCTCGGCTTGCCACAGCAGACGGCCGGGGACCGCGTTGTAACTATTCTGTCAGAGCCAGGGTCTCGCCAGCGTCGACATCGGGCCTTGAAACACACAGGTCGAAGTCCACGTTTACTTTGGCACCGAGGTCAAGGCTGACTTCGAAGCTGAAGTCGAGATCGCTGTTAATGGGTTGGGCAAGAATGGCGTCGTTGATGTTGTTGATAGATGGTGGTATCTAGGGTTTAGTTTAGGTTCAAGACAGCGGTCACCGTCAGGATGATGTCCGGTTATGAGACAGTAGCGTATTTCCAATGAAGGCACGCCTGGAAACTCGATTTCGCTCTTCGCCGGATGATTTGGCGCACTTGGCCACTGTAGTATAGCCATCCAATTCATGCCCGAGGAGGCGGATGTACTCCTGCTGTTGTATTGATTTTTCCTGTCTTTTTGGTGTGTTATCTCGAGCCCAAAGAGCTACGGCAGTGGCTGCCTCGCACAACGTGACCAGTGTTCGTCCGCTCCACTCGTCCGCTTTGATTTATGTAATAACGTTTACTACCTATCGGGGAGCAAGGAGACACCCTAGGAGAAAGTAGGATTGATTGACAGAAAGACTTGGAATTTATGCAGGATAATAGTTGTAAGGAACATGAGAAAAGCCTGTGGACTGGGAACTTTGAAGCAGCTTGGGAAACGACATGCTTGTGTTAATTCTCTCTCTCTCTATCTCTCTCTTTTCCTTTGTGAGCAAATATGGCCGTCGCGATATTCCTGGTTTTGGCCCTTGCCCCTCCCACTTCTGAAGACGTCTGGTGGCGTTGGCCTGAAGGTTTGGAGCCGGCGGACGATAGCGTATGAGAAATCGGGGACCAGATACTCCGTACCAGCTCATGCTTGCCCTTTGGGATTCTCGCACGCAGGTGGCGCCGGGTTGCATGTCGCTCAAATAGCCCTTCTTACATTGGTGGTCGGTGTATCACTAGGTACAACACATAAAAAAAGGCTAACCTTGGCTTTGTAGCATCGGGCCCTTGGCGCAGGTAGCTCTTTGCTTCCCGTTGTCCGGTTCCAAGTCCAACGCCATGTATACTTGATGTGGACCACAGCGGTGATATGTGGCCCTTGCTCGCCAGGCAAGGTACCTAGGCTTTTCTGTCCCGGACCGGGATCAGCTGGACGAGATCGGAGGTGCTTAGGTATTGGCAAGGGTACGGAATTGGGTCCATTGGTCCTCCGGTTTTTGCTTCGTCTTTCCACACAGCTACCACAAATGCGTCTGAGTACTGCCAAGCAAGATATTCTACTAGATAGACTCTAAGTTGACAGCCGCGGCCCTGCGTTACGATCAGAGTGGTTCTCACCATACGTTTTGCTGCTTTTAGTGACGTTTAGCATTGCCTGCCGGACTCTCCGGGGTTTGGTAGGGGCGCATCAATTAAGAGAAGAGTGCAATCGCACTTTGTTATACATGGCAGACGGAAACGCGTGAGGGCCGGCTCAGCATGCACTAAGCCGTCAACAATGGAGCTCGAGGTTGACAGCCCGTCCCCGTTACCGGCATGTCGTCCCGTGTGACCGATGCCAGGCTCTGCCTGAGCCGCCAACCTGGAGCTAGCCCTTCTCACTCGGGCTTTGGCTGGTGGCGCTGGAATCACGGTCTCGTGGGCGAGTGTGGCAGCCTACCTAGAAGAGGTTTGGCCACGGACGTTGGAATAGACGCTGCAATCGTCGGCTTGGCGAGCATGTGACTTTTTTCTCAAAGGCATTGCTGGCAGGATCAGGTCCCCTTCCCCACCGACCCTCCACCTCACGGCTCATGGAAAACTAGCAGTAAGACAGCAACAGAGATTGGCAACGACTGGGCTGCGAGAGGGCGTTTGTTATTTAGGTCAAGGCCGTACTGGTGGACCGCGCGTGTGTCGCCCAAGCATCGATGCATCCACGTTGGTTATGAAAAAGCAAGCTACCCCTTTCCGCTCGTCCCTGGTCGGCTGCTATCCCTTACACCAATAGGTAGGTACACTTTTGCTCTCCTCCTCTTCCTCCTCTTCCTCCTCTTCCTCCCACTTGATTAGGGTTGGGCCGCAGCCCGCCAGATCCGGGGTAATAGGAGATGGGCGAATGGTTTGACCAGGGTGCAGGCCGGATTGAATGCGCAGCTGCGGGTAAGGCATATATAGACAGGGGGCCGCGATGTGGTACGGGTGCGGTACGGACCAGCCTACCTACCAACCCAACTATTCGTACGTACCTAATAGGGGGGGGGGGGGGGGTTATGCGTCGGGGATGTGCTCCGAAACTGTTTGGCCCCCACGCATGCGTTCCCGTTTTAGGCAAGGACCACACTGTGCGTGGATATGTACTAGGTAGGTATAGATAGGTAACTGAACCCTCAAGAACCCAACTAGACTGCTGAGAAAGCTGCGGAAAGACTCAGATACACACATTCCCGAGCTACCTAATCAGTAGAGAAAGATACGGGTCGCGATAGGATGAAGCAGGGAGGGTCAGTCCTTTGAATTGTCCATCGAGATTTCCACATGCGTCGAATCCGCGGAAGGCAGGCACGGAGGTGCTTGATTGCAACCGGGATGCCATCTGGAATCGAGATGAGTAAGAGTGACAAATGCCTCTATGGAAGACGCGGCGTCAGACGCCGCGACGTGTCGCGGAATTCGGACGTGTACTCAGACCTGTGGGTATGATGGGTACGGCGCAATGGGGGTGTTTGCTGATGTCGGCATCTTGGGATGAGTGGAATAGGTGGTTTCGAGGAGGTCACGAGTTTTGGGAGAACGGGGTACCTTTAAACTCTTGGGAGCACCATCATCGGCTGTGGTGCATACCTGCCGTCTTTGGTAGGTATCCTGGTCTGATAAAAGACAAGGTGTACGGGGATAGACATCATTGAGACTGGAGGAACCAGGCGCCAAGGGGTGAGGCATGGTCAGACGGCAAGGGGGCGGCAGGCTGGGTTAGGTACGCATTACATTTGGTCTTATCAGATTTTGATACTTGAGCCTGCTTAACCTTATTTCCTTTCACCACCGAGCAGATCCTCTCTTCACCATCTGGAACAAACGTTCCTGGTACAGCTTTTCAGATGCCATACCTCTAGCGACTTACTGGCTTGAAGCGAAATACCCCACTTCACTCAGTGTTGACGAGGTTCGGCTGGGTAGGGGAGCTTGACCGGAGATGCTCTATCTGCACTATTGCGGAGCTGTTGGTCTGGGGAAGTGGATCGATCCCAACCAACGCTGAAGATTTCGAGGGACGTGCTGTTCCTTGTGACGTCTTGTCTCCCACAAAACGATGCCGAGGCTCCACTGCTCTCGAAGGAAGTGACCGAAGCCAATCCTTGGTCGACGGCCTGAACCGCGTCTCGACAATCTTGAGGACCGCGCTAGGAAGGCAGTAGTAGATCAGAGGTGACTGATGTAGAGGCCACTTCCGCCGAAAGGAGAGCCAAACGCAGTGCTCGACCATAGAGTGTATATGCCTTGTCAACTCACTTATCGGGAAGTGCTTGCAAGTTTGTTTAGGCGTCATCGGTATGACGCCATCGTAGATAGATACATTGTGTTTGGCCAAGCGGGGACCACAGTTCGTCATGCTTTGGCAACGGTTGAAGAAGCCTTACCATTGGCAGTTGTGCGTCCCGTGGTACGAGGTGCCACCGTCGCGCTCTGCTCGTCATCACCTTGAGGCCCCTCGACCTCAATGCCGCCAATAAATAGCGCGCTGACCCCTTCGAGAGCGGCCACAAACACACATAGCAGACTCGCAATGACAAAGTGACTGATGGTGGAGCCAATCTCTAACCACGAGCCCTCGTCCTTGACTACCCAGAAGAAGTAGAGAGTAAGAACATCGCTGATGGCCATGACAACCATGAAGAGAGACGACGGCGCCACACCCAGTCTGACATTAAGGATTCCGAGGTTGGCCGAGATGAGGGCGAAGGGGATCATCAGCTTCAGTACGAGTAGTGCTCCTTGGGAAAAGGGGTCGAAGATAGGGATTAGCCGGTATACACTGTCCAAGCTGAAGGACGAGACCGAAGCCACATTGCCCGTGCTGAAGAAGGCAGACTGCAGCAAGACGAAGAAGAACAATGAAACTCGCGCGTCGGCGAGAGTCAAGGCTCTGAAAGCCGGCCGAGATGGATACGGCTCCTGGTCGGCAGTGCCATTAGATTGGCAGCGTCGCTCGTCTGCGGAGCCCTTGCTGAAAGTGAATACGCGATGCTCAAGGCCCACCCAGGCGACCAGCAGAACGCTGAAAGCCACATAAAATAGTCCCTCGTATGAAATAGTCAGAATGACAAATGTCGGCGCGCAAGTCAGGAACATGGTCATTAGACGGTGCATGTAGTGATCGTTGGGCTGCAAACGATGGGCCAGAGGCATAAGCAGCGACACAACTACCAATCGATTAACAATGCCCAGCGTCGAGACATGATTGACGCCTACCGAGGATAATCCAGCCAACCACCTGGTTGCCACGGGGCAATCCTAGTTTTGCCTGGAGAGACAAGGCGCTGGACCGTGTGACTACGATTGCGAGAAGGATGAGCCCGACCTATTTTCAATCGTGTCAGTTGCGTAGCGGATTTTTCGAAGAGACATGTACTCACCTGAACACCGGTCAGAGCCCTAGCAGTCGGCAGAGCTGGTTTTGCAAGGAGTTTGTCTTCCCAGACAAGGTAAGCCAGACCAGTGGCCGCCATAGCAATTCCACCTGCCACGCTTTGATGGGTAAGCACGTGAGCACATTCGGGGGGTGGGGGACAGAGCAGCCTAGACATACATGAGAGGAACGTCCTCTGATTTCATGGCCGGAAGCAATGTGAAAACACTCATCGCGAGACATGCGAAAAACCAAACCACACCCAACAGGGCGTTCGAGTGAAGGAATGTCAAGCCGTAAGTCGTGGGCCAGAAGGCTGCAAGGACATAAATAACAGTCAGGACCTCGCGGTGGATGTATCCAACAGCCTCGATTGTGTTAGCGACACCAAAGCGGCCAGAAGCAGGGATATATCTTATGTCTTACGAGAAAAACAATGATGCCGACGTAGGCCACAACGTTCAATGAGAACGAAACCACGCTGCCCCCGGTCTTGATGTGTCCGAAAAGCACCTGTCGGCCTTCGACAAGTGAACGACGTCGAGCCCAGACTTCCTCCCAGAAGACGACGGGGAAGAAACCATACGCGTAGTAAGTGACCGGGGACTTGGAGATGACGAAAGATGCGTACAGCGCTGCGAGCACTGAGGTGAACACAGTCGTACCGACTGTCGTGCGGCAAGGGGGGTGGCTGCCTCGCAGAACATGCAGGCCGATGATAACAGTGAGCGCAAATGCCATCCAGCCAAGATAGCCAATGGTGATCAGCGCGCGAAGGAAGAGCCAGTCATACGTCTGGAGATACCTCAAACCTTCCAACGCAAGTTTTATGAGAGCAGCCGATTCTTCGATAGCCTCTTCATAGTTGCCAGCATCGACAAGGCCTTGAATGTCACTGATCCGGCGGTCGGGGGTAAGATTCGTGTTGCTCAGGGGCCCGAACGGTCGGTAGCGTAGCTCCGTCGCCTTCTTCCCTTCTTCTTTAACCCTATACATCTCGAGAATCTCACGAGCATTGACAAGAGCTGCTTGCGCTTTCTCTTCGATACTTGACGAAACGTAAGATAAGGGTAGTTCCCCGACAGAGTTAGCAGGGAACTCCACGCCGATCAAGTAAGCCATCAGGGCCGCAATATCAGCTTGTGCCACATCATGTCGTCTGACACTGTCAAGCTGCCAGTCAGAGGAGTACTCGTCGTGACCAGGAGCAACCGAGTCAGTCGCGAGCACCGGCGGTGCAATGCCCGAACCCCAGGCGATCAGAGGCGTACGAGTGTTGTTTGGATGGCCATCTCCATGACTTCCCCAGTCACTCATGCCGTGGTCCGCCGTGAAGACGAAGGCGGTTCGATCATCAGCATAGAACTTTTCGATGAGGGCTGTTATTTCCTGTACGCCTTGATCCACAACCTTGATGTTATTGAGATACTCCTTTGAGTAAGGCCGGTACGAGTGGCCGTTGGTGTCCAAACCAAGAAGATGAAGGAAGAATACCACCTTGTCTTGACGAAGGGCAGCGTCTAGAGTCTCGTTCTTGGCCGCCTCGGCAAAAAGCTCCTTGACATGGTCAAATACCCAATAGTCGAGCTGCAGAGCATCTTGGCTAAAATCCTCAAACTCGTGACCGTAGGTGTAGGAATCCACACGACCAGGGACAGCGCCTTTCTCAAACATGGGAAGGATATCAGGAGAACCCCAGCTCCAAGTATGACGGCTCCGGTTAAAGACACTGTCGAAATTGACAGGGTTGAGCTTCCAGCCAGTCGCGACTGCCGAGACGTCCTCGTACAGGCCGGCAATAAGCGCAACATGACCGGGGCGAGACTCGGTGGGCACGCGCGTATGTGACACGCCAAAGGTGCCGTGGTTCAAGACGCGGGATCGTAGGAAGGGGGCCAGTGGTCGTGGGGCGAGATCGTCCTCGGATTCGGGGTAAGGTTCTGGAAAGGACTGGAAGGCCTTATCTGCTCGCAGACCGTCTCCTAGAATCAAGTATTAGTAGCTTGCTGGCATGACGACAGGAAGTAGCGGGAAACAGAAGAACGTACCAACGAAGAGAACCAACCGATCGGCGGGAGCCTTGACATGGTCGGGCCGGTCGACCTGGATAAGCTTCATGCCCGAAACGATTGGACTGACAAAGTAAATGTCGAAAATGGAGTAGATGTAGACGAGGTGAAAGACGACTGCGACGGCTAGGAAGCCGGCGCGCGAAGAGACAGCCATGGCGGGCAGAGCAGCGAAGGGTAAGAGGGTTCTCTTTCGGCGCTGTACTGTATTTGGCTCTCGTCGAACCTTCCGTGTCGTGTTGTCCCTTCGCTTTTAGCAGCCCGGGGAATGTGTGAGTAGCAGCACCAACAAGGACCAGAGAGATACGCCAGGGTTGACTGGGCTATATAGCTTGGTTTGAATGGTTCAGCACCGCTCGAATCGTCCCGCGAAATGGCCGGGGTTGAAGAGTGAAGAGACGAGGGGGATCAGGGGCTTCTTTTTCTGCGTAAGGGAGTGGAGGCGCATTCATTTTACAACGTAACGCATTGCTCTCGGGATTGTTGAAGATGCGCCGCGCCGGGTTTTCTGACCCATGGGAAACGAGAAACACAACAGTCCCGTCCGGCGCGGTGCAGCGCAGTGCGATCCAGATTGAATCACTCCCGCTTGTTACATCGACGCGGATACTATTGGTCTCTTCACGACACGTCGACAACCCCGTAATGCACCAATTTTTGGAGGTGCAGGGGCCCAAAGTCGGATGGACCCACTTCAACATCCTGGAAACCCACGCCATGGCGCGGGAGCGGCTGTTTGCACCTAGCTGGGGGGGTCTGTAGATACAGCTTCTGGGCACCTACCTAGGTAGTAGTAGATGTTGTACTATTGCGTTGAATGATACGGATGTGTTTTTCCAACTGTGTAATTAACATTGCGTACCTGTGTGACCCTAGTAGGTAGGTAGGTGCTACCTGGTATCTAGGTAGGTAGAGACAGAGATGGTTATCGCCCCTTTAACCGTATTCGGCAAATCTTTTCCCTCAGACATCAAGGTGTCTGTCTGCTGTGAGTGGGAAGAAGTAATTACCAAGCAAGCAAATCGTCAACTCGTATCCCAACGATCATCATTCCAGCGCCCTTGTTCTCGAAATGACCTGTCGGGACATTTAAAGGCAAACAGATATGCACTCATAGCCCACACAGTTGCTTTCTTCTTCTTCATTTTTTCTTCATACGTGTTCATTGCAGCCGTAGAAGACTACAGTGCGCTTGGATGGGTAGTTAGTTACCTGGGAACCGAGCATGCACCTTAACAACCAGGTCAAACAGTGGGTGAAGCTTATATTATCAAAGTAGCGTCGAGGAAACAAAGCTCCCTTGGGTATCACCGATTTCAAACGCTCCTTACTTGCCACGCCTGGCCCTGCCCCCAATGAAAAAAGACGTCCAGCTCGGATTAACTAATCGATGCGCTCAGTCAAAGACTTGACCACACGCGCGTAAAATTTCGCGGCGTGTGGTCGAGGAAAGGTGATTTCCTCCACTAGGAAGTCAGGGAGCATGTCGATCAAGTCGCGGTCTCTATTTTCGTCAAGCTGTGGCTTGTACGTGAAGTGTGCTTCTTCGTAGTTCTCGCCCGAACTCTCACTCTCGACCTCGAGCTTGAAATGAAGTGCTGAGAGCGCAATTAGTACAATGAAGCTGGACACCAAGCAACACACTGCAAGAAGCTGTTGCAAGGAGCAAACTTACTTCCGTTTCTTCCCGTCTGGATGCAGTCGAAAACCTGGCCGTTGGAGTCGCGCTTCGTGACCCTGACAATCAGCCCAGTCAAATCGCCATAAAGGTCCTCCTTCAATTGCCCCGTTTGCACGACATCTGATTTGGCGAGGGCTCGAGCAGCAGCACTGCTACCCTTCACAGCACTGCCAGGAACCGTCATCGTACTTGCCGCGGCTTCAGCGGATCTGCTCGCGGCTAGTCTTGCCGACAGCGTCTTGACTTCTTGCCTCGCTTCGGCCAGTGTTGTAGTCAGCGCTGCCACTTTCGCCTCTGTTTCCTCAAGCTGCTTCTTGTACTGTTGTCCTGTCTTCGCCAGATCCCGCTGCATGGCAAGATCGGCCTTGAGTTGACATATGAGTTCGTTCGCCGCTTGTAAGTATCAGCACCACGCCTCGCCGGTCTCGGTCTGATACTTACTGTTTGCTCGTGCCTCGCTCTCCTTTCTGAGATAATCAAAGTTGCGTTCGGCGACTTTGACCCCAATGTCCCGAAGATCCCGGTATTTTGCCTCAAGCTGATCAAACTTCCTTGTCGTCTCGCCTAACTTCCGCCGTAGTTGCACCTCGCTGGCTTCCACGTCCGAGAAACCTCCTGTCCGGCTGACATGGCGGGCTGGCTGCTGTGGCACCGGCAGGTCTTCGAATTGATCATCCAATTCCGTCTCAACGTCTAAAGCATCTTGAGTCTGTGTCTCCGGTATTTCCAATTCTTCGATCTGTACCGGTTTGGTAGCAGGGCGGCGCCCTCGCTTGGCTAGCGATGCGGTGCGCTTCACGGCGGAATCCGGTACCTCGTTCGAGTCGTCTGCTTTGGACCCTGCTGCGACTGCGGCTTTTGGGCGGCCTCTAGGCTTACCAACACTCGGCTTTACCGGAGAATTAATGGCCCCGTCTGTTCCGACCATCTCTTCCTCTCCTTCTTCCTTCTTCGCTGCTGCTTTGCGGCCCCTCTTCGAGGCCCTGCCCTCGACCATGGTAGATATGTCAACTGTACCCTCCTTTTCTGCCTTGCTAAGTGCGGCTGCGAGCCTAGGTTTCATGCGATTTTTCGTTGGTCTTTGCGATGGCTTCGTAACCTTGTGAGCGGCTGGAGGTCTACCCCTGGCTTTCTTCGCGAGCGGCATCTTGTGATTCTCCGTGCTGTCGCTGTTGGTTTTCGCGCCGAGGCCAGAAAGTTCGTCAGAATCCGAATCTGCCAAAGCCAGCAACTTGGACGAGCGAGCAGCATGCGACATTCGTGCCGGAAAATTGCCGTGTCGGTGAGGTAAGCTGATGGGCGCAAGTTGCGCAGCGGAGAGTAGGTGGTCGGGTTTGGGCACGCGTACAATCAGTGTCGCGCGATCCGTGAGCCGTCGGCAGTTACTGAGCAAAACAGTGGATCGTGTCAGTCGGAGAGTTGTGGTGC
Organism: Colletotrichum falcatum; assembly: GCA_019425465.1. NCBI lineage: Eukaryota > Fungi > Ascomycota > Sordariomycetes > Glomerellales > Glomerellaceae > Colletotrichum > Colletotrichum falcatum. Next base: position 822,185 of record SWKJ01000201.1, on the reverse strand, counting down.
AGACGATATTTCTTAGTACTTCACGGCGCTGAGGCAAAGGTTTGCGCAGACTACGATTCCAAATTAGGAAGCGGAGGAGGGGAAGGGCATTTGCTCCGATATTTACAGGCAAGCTACCAACGACTTGCGACGAAAAAGTAAACAAAGGACCTGACAACAACTCCCAACTCCTTGAGCTGACCTTAGGTGGGTACCAGACCCCCCTGTCGAAGCAGTTCGTGGCCAGTGCGCACAGTGGCGGTGTCCACCACTGCCAGTGAGGGAAACCACAAACTACCTGTATGTAGGTACCTCTGGCGGCAGTCCATAGGTACCTACTTGCTACCCAACTAGGTACCTATGTGGCTTGATTTTTTTCCCCCGTACCGCGGGTGGCGTTGAGTCGGCTCAGTTTCTAGAACGGGGGCCACGTCTCGTCCGCCGACCGCCGTCTCTCCATCACTTGTATGCGCCCAACGAAGCCACTGCATAATCTTTGCTTGCCGATGTGCAACCTCTGGACGACGTTCTTATCTTCATTGCATGGGAGCTCGTCGTCAAACCTCCGTTCGGTCCACAACGATCGCTCCCTCGCCGTGACATTGCACATTCGGTAGTTTCAACCACATCCTGTCGGCCCTACGCCGCGACGCCAATACTGATGACGGGTGACCTTGACCGTTGGCTGGGTTCCGTCGGAAAACTCCTCGGCATGGGTGACCGCAAGAAGGGTCTGGGCGACTTCGCCCTAGACTTGTTGTTGGTGGCTGGCATGGTAAATGGACTGACTCCTTGAATACTAGAAACGATGGCATACTTGAAGGCTAACTTGACACTATAGATGGCAACCGGCGTATACCTCGCAAGGAACTTTCTGTCATCGCTTACCAACACCCTCGCCGACCCCGATCGAGAGAAACACGAGCAAGCACGATTGCAGGCGAAGGCCCACCTGGAGCGTTTGCGCAAAGGGAAGAACGCCGGCAAATCTGGCGAAGACCCGTCGGACGACATCAACGCATCTCGCCGCGGATCGAAACCAGAAGAGTTGGTGTTAAATGAGTATGAGAACCTGATTGCTCTGGAAATGGTTGCCCCGGAGGATATCCCGATTGGATTCTCTGGTAAGCACTGTGCACGCACGCTGATACGGCGCACATGGCTTGTAGCTTTGCTGACGAGGCATGGCAGACATTGGCGGCTTGGAGGACATTATCGATGAGCTCAAAGAGTCTGTCATCTATCCTCTAACTATGCCACATCTGTACTCTCATGCGGCACCGCTCCTGTCCGCCCCGTCTGGCGTATTGCTTTACGGCCCCCCCGGATGCGGCAAGACCATGCTGGCCAAGGCGGTTGCCCGCGAGAGTGGCGCATCTTTTATCAACCTACACATCTCGACTGTTACCGAGAAGTGGTATGGCGACTCCAACAAACTGGTCCGCGCTGTCTTTTCACTGGCTCGCAAGATGCAGCCTGCCATCATCTTTATCGATGAAATCGATGCTGTCCTGGGCACAAGAAGAAGCGGCGAGCATGAGGCTAGTGGTATGGTCAAGGCAGAGTGAGTGACTATAACAGCGACTGCTCGGTGTTCACATCGGCTGACAAAGCAGATTCATGACCCTTTGGGACGGTCTGACATCGTCAAACTCTTCAGGTATGCCCGCCAGAATTGTAGTTCTGGGGGCGACAAACAGAATACATGACATTGATGAGGCCATTCTCAGACGAATGCCCAAAAAGTTTCCGGTTTCTCTGCCAAGCAAAGAGCAGAGACGGCGCATTCTGCAGCTCATTCTCAAGGACACAAAGACTGATGCAGACTTTAGTCTGGATTACATTACAAAAGTCACTGCCGGCATGTCGGGAAGCGATATTAAGGAAGCATGCCGCGATGCTGCCATGGCGCCGGTTCGTGAGTACATGCGAGAGCACCGGGCGAGCGGCAACTCCATGTCCAGCATCACGCCTGAGCACTTCCGAGGAATCCGTACAGAAGACTTCTTTGGACGGAAAGGCGGGGGCCAGATTTTGATGGACAACCACGCCAAGCATTCAGCGAAGGCTTCAGGGGCATCGGCAACTGATGAATACGAGGATATGGTGGAGGAACTGGGGTGAGAAAGAACACATCAGCCGACGTACATAGCAAATGTCGGTGTGTTTGCGTGGCAACACACTTTGAAGGCAAGGCGTGTATTTGTTTGGCCCCGTTGGAAGCGTCGAACGGGAAGATATTGTTTGATTTTCTGTGGTTCCAAGGATAGATACACGCTGGGAAAAGGTGAAACCTTCAGCATCCTGCAACGCAAGCTTCTGTAAAATAGGTGTGCAAACTATACGGGGCCAGGAATGGATGGATATTAGACATATAGCTATACAAGCCTCGCATGTTGACAATGTTGATCGGCAGATTCCATGAGTGCCTCTTTTGCCGCCAATGTTGTTTTGATTGACAATGACTGTTTATTACAGGCACAAGTCCCTTGAGGCTGCTGAGAAGATGATATTCCATGCCAACCGTGGTTTCTGCCGTATGTCTGGTAATTGCAGCAAATGCCGTCTGTACCTTGTCCCGATTAACGGCCCTGGTCCTACAGTACATACACGCGCCGGGTGCATTGACCAATTCCACCACCACTCTTGACCTCCACATTCATGCACAGGGTTCATTCAGGCTGCCCCGTCCTCGCCGACTTTCGGGAGACAACTGGCCACACCGACAAATCACGTCATCCGGGGGTATCCACAATGGTGGTTGTCAGTGCTGCTGGAGTCACGCACTCCCGCTTCCCCATAAGCCTGCCGTCGGTCCCCTCTTTGATGTAGACGTAAAACTTCTCCTATACATCTACAAACATACATACTTCTCATACCTCCCATCAACCACCTGTTTCAATCGAGTACGCCGGTGCTGCGTTTGGACAGTTGACTTGCTGAGCAACTCAATCTGTTCGCGGCGAGAAGTCTGGCTCTTTACGAGACCAGCGGTAGTACTGTACTCGATCCATCCAGCACCTGCCCGTAAACTCCGTTTCCACCTCGTCCCTTTTGACCATCAATTGCGAAAGTCCACAGACGTTGCATGCGCAGTATCTTGTCGCCAGCCCGATCAGTCGAGGACAGCTTCAGTTAAACTCGCTTCTTTCAATTGAGTAACCCGGCCGGCAGTACCTACGTTGCGCTACCCCGCCATCGCCACGACCTGCCTGTCTGTCTCACCATGTCTACACCGCCCAACAATGGAGCTGCGGCCAAATCCAGCAATCCCCTGAAGCGGGTTGACCTCGACGGTCACGACCTCCCTCCTTCACCGACGCCCTCCAGTCCTCGCAATGGTCGCCGCCGTTATGCTCTAGCCACTGAGCTGGTCTACACTGACAGTAACGACCAGTATGGTGCTTCCAGCATTCCCATCTACCAGTCCGCAACCTTCAAGCAGACCTCTGCTACTGGTGGTAATGAGTACGATTACACTAGGTCAGGGAACCCGACCCGCACTCACCTCGAGCGCCATCTGGCCAAGATCATGAACGCCACGAGAGCCCTTGCCGTTGGCTCAGGCATGGGTGCTTTGGATGTCATCACCCGCTTGTTGCGCCCCGGTGACGAGGTCATCACTGGCGACGACTTGTACGGAGGTACCAACCGACTGCTTGCATATCTGTCCTCGAACCAGGGGATCATCGTTCACCATGTTGACACCACCAACGTGGAAACCCTTCGCCACGTCATCTCTGACAAGACGGCCATGGTTTTGCTCGAGACGCCGACAAACCCCCTCATCAAAATCGTTGACATCCCCTCGATTGCCAAGCTTGTGCACGATATCAACGAAAAGGCCTTGGTTGTTGTTGATAACACCATGCTCTCGCCTATGCTCTTAAACCCTCTGGACATCGGTGCCGACATTGTGTATGAGTCGGGTACGAAGTATCTATCTGGACACCATGACATCATGGCGGGCGTGATTGGTGTTAATGACTCGACTATTGGGGACAAGCTGTACTTTACCATCAACGCCACCGGATGCGGTCTTTCGCCGAACGACTCATTCCTCCTCATGAGAGGCATCAAGACGCTCGCTATCCGTATGGAAAAGCAACAGGCCAACGCTCAGCAGATTGCCGAATTCCTTGAGTCCCATGGATTCAAGGTCCGGTATCCGGGGCTCAAATCCCATCCTCAATACGACCTGCACTGGTCCATGGCCCGTGGAGCCGGCGCCGTTCTATCTTTTGAGACTGGCGACGCCGCTCTCTCAGAGAGGATTGTGGAAGCTGCTAAGCTATACAGCATCAGCGTTAGCTTCGGCTGTGTGAACAGTCTGATCAGTATGCCCTGCCAAATGAGCCATGCCAGCATCGACGCCAAGACCCGGAAGGAGAGGCAGATGCCGGAGGATCTCATTCGGCTCTGTGTTGGCATCGAGGACGTTACGGATTTGATCGAGGATCTCTCCCGTGCCGTAAGTGGCTGTCCTGATTCATAACTGTATAAGCCAAACTAACTCTCGGCAGCTCGTCCAGGCGGGTGCGGTCCACGTGACCTTGGAGGGATTCCATGCGGCCGAGTCTGTCCAGTAGATGGGGAGTTGTTACCTGACACGGAAATACAACACCTTGTGACTGGATCTAGGGGCCTGCAGGCTTTTGACAAATGTGGAAGAAATTCCATATCTACAACATGATGGCACTTGGCTGCGGTACCGCTCGGATGCGTTTTGGAAAGGAAAGGAAAGGAAAGAGAAGAAAAGGACAGAAAGTCAAGGCTAAGGGACCCAAGGCTTATATTATCCTGCCACGGCGTCGTACGTATCATTTCATAACAAAATCGCCGCCCTTGCGGTGATCCGTACGTGACCATCGGATTGCCAAGTGAGTAGTATGTATGCCTCGTTGTGTTATATTACAGCACGCAAACATGGGCGATGCTAGTACTATACCTACATAAACGCGTAGTTACGCGGCAGAGACGTCACATTCAGTGTAGTATAATATTAAATGGTTTCGAACTATACGTGGCTTGGGGCAGATTCAAACTCAACAATATGGGCGCTGTGCAAACAAGCCTTCTACGGCGCACTACGGTTCCAGATAGACCTCCCGAAGAACTCCAGCCCGATGGAAGAACAAAAGACTCAATGATGCAACTATAAGAGTATTCATGAAAAGTCGAAGCGGTCAGGAAGAATGACCGGAGCCACCAACGTCCAAGCGTACATGGCATAGCAGACCCAGGCGCTCAAAATCTTAACCCAACTAGCCCAATAGGATCGACCAACAGGAGCAAAGTTGCCATCGGCATTCTGGTCGTCGTAGCTCTGGGTCAGCAGGGTTGCGATCCAGGTTGTTGCTAGGAAGAAGATGATGTGGAACACAGTGTAGTTGTATTGGGTCCGTGTGCGCTCGTCGTCGCCGTGGGTATGACTGCCGCCGGCCTCGCTTTCGTCATCAGACAAAATGGCGTCCGCCGGCAAGCTGCCCTCTTCGATTGCGCGGCGCAAAGCCTCGGCTCGCATCTGCTTGTGGCCATTAGGCTGCTGGGTGACGAGGTCATGTTCGTCCTCCTCGGGAAGACGGATGCCGCCGGAGGAGCCTAGTCCAAGACTCTGGGTCGCAGCCCTCGTGGTGGTGTACGCAATGGTGAGCATTGTGACAACAGCGCCAATGACAACAGAAGTTGTCCGAGTGCCTTGCGCACGAACCAGTGGGTTGCATTGTTTATCGTCCGGCTCCATCGAGACTGCAGACATGGTTAAATAAGTGCAGTAGACGGCGACCATGGCGCCTTGGGCCAGGCCAGCTTTGGGATTGTATTCCTGAACCGTGGGGTGAACCGAAATGAAAGAAATGCCAATCCAAAGCAAAAGGTTGATGGTGATGGCCGCCTGGTTCATGGAGCAGCCGGACCCAGCAAAGAAGATGTACTGAACAATAGTCATGGCAAGTGAGGCGAGGTACATGCCCAAAGTCGAGCCAATGAGCACAGTCCGCCATACCTTGGAGTCGGTCTCCTCGATTTGCTCGAGGCAGTATTCGGCCCAGTTGTGTGCGAGATCGACAAGTAGGATGAGGCCGAGGACGAGGAACAACATCCCCCCAAAGCGAGCGATGTAGGCGCCGTAAAACTGGAAGAACTCGTCGGGGATCAGGAAAGAAAGGACAACAAAGGAGAGCCAAACAATGACCTTGGGGCCCCAGTACCCATTTTGAATAGCGGCGCGTGGGTTCTTGGAAGACGTAACACCAAAAAGGAGGCCGGCAAAGATGAGATGGAAGAGGCCAAGGGCAAAGTTGAAGCGGTGGACCGCCATCCAGCCGTAACACTGACCATTGGGGCAGTCAATCTTGACGTAATCGAACATGAGATGTTCCAGCTTCTTGATGGCCCACGGAGTAAGCATTATCCAGGACAGAATCGAGTTGACGAGAAGTATGAGGGCGTATCCGATGCGGGTGGCGACACTGCGATGATGTTAGGACCAGCACGATTCGCGTGACACGGATAACGCACCTGTTGCCGCATTTTCCACAAGCGCTGCACACAGCTGAGCACGTCGCCGCACCGCAGCAACTGGCAGCGAAGCCTATGACCTGCATGATGTTAACTGGCGATGGTCCTATCGCGATGGAAACAAAGTGCCAGAAGTGATGCAACATACCGTGCCCACACTCGGTACCGCCATTAGCGGTAAAGACAGCAACGCACCCATGGCGCGGACTGGGTGCCAGAAGCGTGATCGGTCGTAGACGATGTATAGCAGGGTGTATGGAGGTCGCAATATATTGATGGGAGGTGTGGTTTGTAGATGGTGTCTGTTATGTTGTAACAATTGTCGTAGTTCTTGGCTGGGAGCGGAAGCCTCGAGCAGCGACGCAAAGGTAGGGTGGCTTTGGGCGATGGAGGCTGAGAGTGCACGTGAGATTACGTAGTCCCCCACTCCTGAGCCACACAAGTGAGCCGGGGAATTGTCTGCGACACGTGCGACTTCCCTACCGGGACCCCAGCCCGAGAACCTCTCCGAAGTCGGTCAACCGCCGCCATCGGCACCGATGCACCGATTGAAGATTCCCAGCATCTTCAGCAGACACATAGCCCGTACGACCAACCACCTTCCAATTCCGCACATTATCCATCACCGCCCCTGCTCAACCTGCTTATCACGAACACGAAGCCCTGTCTGTAGCTCTGAAAGAGCTCAGTGGCTTCTGCCTCCATATTGCATCAACGCCCGGACAAGACACCGTATCGTATCTGGCTAAGACGGACGTTGAGCGTTCAGATTCCAACGCAACCCCCCCCCCCAGGCCGTACTTTTCATCAATCGCCAAGGCCTCTGTTATGGCCAATGTTACCCAGCGGCGTAAAATTTACGTATGAAAGAACGGGCGATAGGGAGCGGTTCGTGTGTCATCGCAGCGGGTTTCCTCAGTAATATCCTTCGCTATAAGTTTCGGGCCCTGATGGCCCTGTACAATTGTCTCGGACACGGCATGGTTGTGTCGTCTTCCGTGGTTCGAAAATCGTTATCATTTGAATCCACATCTCCAGTCGCACTGATTATGCAAGCCTCAAATCAGCATCGAGCCATGTTACCTATCGGTTCTCTCTTACTCGAATGGACAAAGGGCAAGGAGGCTCGGTTCTACGAGTTTGCGAAGCCACAGCCGTCAATTTCATATCACGGTCGGCAGGCATTTCGTTGATAAGCGCCCAGCCCGCTTGTGGATCACAGAACCTGGCCCAGCCACGGAAAGTGTTCCTCGCAGTGAATTGAAACCTTTCGTTGTAGGGGCAGTTCGACTAGTCTACAGCCCCGCGACAGCTACATTCTCTAGCACTCCATGCATCATGCCTAGGAGTGAGGTCAAATGGCTGTGTCATCGCATGCGTCGCACGAACCACCCACCCCATTACAGATGAAGAACTAAGGACCGAGCTGATTTGCGTATGGCTGGTAGTACCAAGGTATGTTAAGGCAGACTGACTGGTGCGCGGGTGCCGTGTCGATACATCCTGACGTACAAAGAGAGGTTTCGCGTCGGCGGCGACGACAGCAACGCATGGGATTTCGGAATCTGTATCAAAAGCAGGGGTTGGAGAGGGGAGGCAGGGTACCTAACCCCATCCAGTTGACACATGCGCGCGCTACCTTGCTTTGGAACGTACCTACCTAGGTAGGTAGGTAGTGTATGTACCTGTTTACGCTGTGTCTTAAATGTACCGGGTACGAGACTCAACACACACATATAATATGTCATTTGTACACCGCCATTGGTACTCGCTACATGGCCGGTTGGTCTTTTCGGTAGTGAACTTGCACTACCAATTGCTCCGACCGAGGAGCAAACAGGGGGCTCGTTATTTGCGTTTACCAGAGTGCCAGAGAGGGATGGGGCCACTGCACACGGGCATGTCATCGGCAAAGGCACGGAAGCAATTGTTACCTAGCACCCAGATAGGTACCTGGGTGTCTGCACCACCAAAGGGTTCGTGACTTCTGACCCAAAGATAAGGGATCCGGCATCGTTCCCCGTATCGTTTCCCGTCCGCGAAGCTTTCCGCAACCCTCGAATCGCCTCCGCTCTTGTGCTCTTGTCCCTCCTCTTCCTCCTTCCTCTTAATCACCAATCCGCCACATCATCCGCCTACCCATACCGAATCTCGAATCGTCCTTGCGGCGCCTATTTTTCATGTTGCGTACTGCTGGCTTCGCCCGTGTAGCTATGAACTCGGCGCCCCCGATAGTACACTAAACCAACCTTACCGCACATTCACGTCAACACCCTACGCAAAGACTTGGAATCATCGCCGTCATCGCTGCTGGTCCCCGATCTTCGCTGTTGTCAAGTCGCCGATCATCGATTGCCGTTGTGCCCCACCCGAAACTCGAAGCATGATATCTGGAGAGGCTGTATTTCCACTTGAACTCCCGGGCTACAGGAACCATGGCAAATCAACGAGAGAAGCAACTACATCGCGCGCGCCTGGTTGCCAGCGTCGCAGCTACCGTCATCTCTCTGGCGTGCGGTACCAACGTGAGTTGGCACGACTGCCCTTTCCACAGCACCTATCATGACCTCAAGATTGAAACTTGTTGCTAACATGCCGTCTTCGTACAGTACGTCTACTCAGCATGGGCGCCGCAATTCGCTGAGCGACTAAAGCTTTCTTCGACCGAAACGAACGTTATCGGCCTCTCCGCCAATTTGGGAATGTATTCATTGGGCGTTCCCGTCGGCATACTCGTTGACCACAAAGGCCCTCGCCCTGCAGTCATCCTTGGCTCCATCTTGCTCGCTCTTGGATACTTCCCTTTCCATATCGCTTACGATCGTGCCGCTGCTCCAGTGCCTCTCCTCTGTTTTTTTTCGTATCTGACTGGCCTCGGTGGCTGTCTGGCCTTTGCAGCGGCCGTCAAGACATCTGCTCTGAACTGGCCGCATCACCGGGGCACCGCAACGGCATTTCCTCTAGCAGCTTTTGGCTTGAGTGCCTTTTTTTTCTCAACTTTTGGGACAATCTTTTTCCCGGGAAACACCAGTGCCTTTCTTGCTCTGCTCTCTTTTGGAACCTGCGGACTGACTTTCCTCGGCTTCTTTTTCTTGCGTGTCTGGCCCCATGCCAATTATCACAGCGTTCCCACCGGCGATGTCCTATCTGGCTCGCAACAGCTTCGTCGTACGTCCTCGGAAGAGGTCAAACCCAACCGTCCCGGTCATGGACACAGCGCTTCCCTGATTGAACCTGGTACGTCGCTTAAAGTTGCAAATACTACTACTGCCACCACCACCGCCGCCGCCACCGCCGACTACGAGCCGGTTCAGCCAGAATACGAACCGACTGCGCCGTCTCGCGAGGCTGATGAGGCGCAAATCGAAACCATCGATGCCGATGATTATGAGCCCGACGAGACGTCCTCGCTGGTGTCGAGCTCCTCCTCCATGCCTGGTGATGTCTTTGTGCAGAGTAGTGTTGATCTGGATCGTTCTCATCGAATAGATATTCGCGGATGGGCACTCCTGCGTGAGATCGATTTTTGGCAGTTGTTCATTATCATGGGGATCCTCACTGGCATCGGCCTGATGACCATCAAGTAAGTCGCGATGTCTTGCGAACCTATCCATAGGCTGAGGCTAATATTCGCCTCTAGCAACATTGGGAATGACGTTAAAGCCCTTTGGCGTCATTGGGACGAGTCTGTAGACGAGGCGTATCTTGTCACAAGGCAGCAGATGCACGTATCCATCTTGTCATTATGCAGTTTTGTTGGCAGGCTCCTTAGTGGTATGGTCATCCCCGCCCGTGAAAACCAACTCCAACGAAACATTAGCTGACTTGAACCATAAAGGAGTCGGCTCGGATTTAATCAAGCGGCTCAACGGCAGTCGAGTATGGTGCCTTGTAGCATCTAGTGCCGTCTTCTTTGCAGCTCAAGTTCTAGCTCTCCACCTCATTAACCCTCATTTGCTTGGATTGGTCTCTGGTCTCTCCGGCATTGCGTATGGCTTCCTTTTTGGAGTATTCCCCTCCATCGTAGCCGAGACGTTCGGAATCCACGGGCTCAGCCAAAACTGGGGTTTGATGACGCTATCACCTGTGGTCTCGGGTAACGTGTTCAACATTTTCTATGGAAAGATTTACGACAAGCATAGCACCTTGGGGCCAGATGGCGAGCGTGTTTGCCACGAAGGGCTAGAATGCTATCGTGCAGCGTACCTGATGACACTCGGGGCATGCTCCGTCGGCTTAATCCTTACGCTATGGGTTATCTACCACCAGCGACTTAAATGGGCCAAGGAAGAGAAGAGCAAGGCTGAGCAGGATGACTGAAGGTCTCATCCAAGGCAGATATCAAAGCATGATGAGTAGGAGAAGGGGGTAATACAGCTGCTTGATAGAGATGGGATGCAGCTCCGGGCGAGCCCCAGGGGCTCCCTTGCGCATGCCCGCCAAGGACGTATATGCATCGGCTAGCAGTTGGCTATTTTTCAGACTTTACAAGGTGACGACTGAAAACAAGGGATAGAGGATTGGCGTTTTGTGTTGCCTTGCTCGCATGCATTATCGCACCGTTTACTGTACTGCACAGTTCAATAGGAGCTATTCGGGTCATTTCCCCTAAGGCCTTCTGCCACCTCACTAGCGTTATGCTGTTTCAGTGGATGTGGTTTTGAACGACCCATTAGATCCGTCACATCGCTTAACGCGGCTTGTTCGGCACATGTTAGACAAGCAGGTTCTCATGGTTTCAACAGCGCCAGCAGAATTGTCCTAGCATTCTAGATCGAATGACTATCTGTCTTGGGCACCTGCAACTCAGTGCGTCTCTTTATGCAAGGCATAGTTGCCTCCTCCTCCTCCCCTGCCTTCCCCTGGCGTGCGCTCCGGGCCAGGGTAATTCTCCCGTTTCGTGTGTAGAGAATATAAAGCTTCCTCATGGTCGCCACTAGATTAGAACCAGGGACGGGGTCCAAGAACCAAAGAGAAAACCCGTCATGACATTATACAAATTATCGAGCGAAAAGAAACCTCGTCCTTTCCAACCAGTAATCCTTCTCACGGAAGCGCCCCTCCGGGAGGACGCCTTGCTGCAACACTGTATTTCCTTGGGCCGAGGTCAAACAGGGAAGAATAGGAAAGGGCCCAAGGCGATCCCGAGGCACCATGGCCTGGTCCGCAAAAATAAAATATGCGTTTCGACGCCTCTGGCCAAAACACACCAACCGTTCAAACTCCAGCCAATGCAAGATGCAGATGAACAAACAAAGAACTAAAAACAGTGTGCCAACACCCATTGTCGTGGTCAAAGGCCTTATATATCCACTATGACATCAAGACAAGGCTTGTTTGAGGTCGATTGCAGATAGTTGAGACCGTCTATATCAAAGAAACGAAGGCTCCCGCATCTTCTACGTCATGAGCCCATATTAGGAGTAGGGGCCTGGCGAGCCGGGCATGTGTCGTATATACATCGTGGGGTGGCTGAATTGAAAGCCAGCTTTTAGCAAACCGCATGTCTTTTTGGCCGAACTGATGGTGCCAATGACATGACAATTTTAGTGAATAGCCGAGTGTCAGCTCTGCCATCATGGCGTCTTACCACGCTTGCGATCTTCGACGTGACTGTTTTCGAATATCGAACTGAAGCCAGTGAGGGGCCAATTATCATTTGTTGAGTGGACCACAACTAACCATGCAGCTATGAAGTTGACAAGGTAGTGTAGCATGTAGGCATACGAGATACCATAAATTGCAGCGTAGATGGCAGTGCCAAACAAAAGCACGCTTGTAAGGTGCCTCATCCTTCCTGTAACTCTGGGCACCATCTTGCCTGTCGTGAGGTTCTCCACAAGAAGAATGAAGGGCATGATGGAGAGTACATTGTGGTGCGAGGAGAACGGTGTAAGCCAGTGAACGGCGAGGTTGCGAATCCACACGGCCAAGATCGGCAGGTTTATAGGAAGGACCCAGAGCATGAGAAGCAAGATTGAGTGAGCGTAGTGGTAAAAGGCGAAGGTCGGCCCGGACTTGAGCTCCGAAGCAATCCGGAGTGCGCGAACGGCAGTAAAGAGCTGGACGAGGCATGCTACCAAGTAAGCGAATTGATAGGGGATGAATGTGGACACCAGGAACAAAAGAACCGCCGTGGTGACCATGCGCCGTCGGGGTGACGAAGCTACAAAAGTTGGCAGCTGCGCTCGCCGGCGCTCGTCTCTCACCTGGCCGTAGGGCCGGAGAGCGAACCGCGAGTAGACGATTCCAAGGAGCTGGGTCAATGCCAGGGTAACATAATGAAGGACTGCGCATACGCCGATGCAGACAACTCCGATGAGTGGAATCAGAAACCAGAAAAAAGGATCTTGAGTGCCGGTAAGAAGGTCGTTGCTGTGAAAATCGGCTGCAGTTGACGTTGTGTTGCGCCAGTGCCAGAACACGCCTGGCCCCGACGACCAGGACCCTGTCATTGACAAGGAGAGGAATGTCAAAGAAAGAAGCATAAGAGGCAGTGACTGCCGCAAGCAGAGGTCAAGGCTCTCAGAAAAAGAGATGAATGTCCCAGTAGTGTCGTATACCCGAAATTGTTTGCGAAGCACGAGAGTCACCACGAGGAGTGGGAAAGCTGCGAATACAGTTCGATAGCGCATATACAGCTTACCCAAGCTGCCCAATGCGTCAACCGTCAGTTGAACTTGGATAGCGGATTTGCATGTTGGGTCGGTCCAGAACTGAAGACTAAGGCCCTGCTCATCATGGCCCTTATGCCTCAGGGGAGGCGGAACAAAGGGGGCTACGCCGTGCATGCTGATGCTGGCATGCCTCGCATTGACAAAAAACTTGGACTCGTACGGCTGAGCCAGGTGCTGCCGAATCATGGGGGAGAAGAGCTCTGGAGTAGTGCCGCACGCTTGGTTGCCAATCTCCAAGCTGTAAGCGAGTAGGCTGGATTGGAGGGCGGGGATGTTGATTTCCGCAACCATGGGGCGATTTGATGGGAGGCTCAGTGTCATCCCAAACGCGAGGAGTCGGCGTAGACTGATATGTCGGCGTCTGTGAGACTGAGAGTAGTCGCTAAACTCGGCCACCACAAAGCTTTCGGTTGTTTTGACAGCTTTATCTACGATGGCCACAAACTGGTGATCGGAGATGTCTTCGGTGTCAAACTGAAGATACGAGAAGGGCCTCACCACCGGCTCGTTGTCTAGGGAGAACGGCTCATGACGAGATTTCGTCGAAGGGGGTAACAAGATGACGTCGGGCGCAGCGTTCTTGCATGCCAACCTGGTTGACCCAGTACTGTCTCCTGAGAGATCCATGTTCATTGAAAACAAGGTTGTCGCTTGACCGGGCTGTAGCGGGAAAACACTGCAAAACAAGACCTCCAACTTTCCGTGTTCTCCTGGCTTATCCAAAGCCGTGTCAGTCAGAAGAGTAAACCGTTTGCTCTCTGGGGATCCCTGAGGGGGCACCGGAAGCAAATGAGCCCGTGGTTTCGGTTCGCGTCCAAGCTGCCGCAGAACTAGGCGTTCGCCCTGCGCCATGATCGCATTGGAATTGTCCTCGAGAGTGAGAAGCGTACTTGGCCCTTCTGAAGGTAGAGTTTTCTCCGCAATGGTTTCCATGCCAGTGAGAAACCATTTCTTGAAGACTCTCATTCTCTCTGCCCTCGGTTTCGTCTGCGAAGATCTGTGGACATCGACGACGTCGTACATGGCCCGGGCAACGACTTTGCGGAATTGGTCGCACCAAAGAATGGCCTGATGGTCCATACTGGTCCAGACGCCAGGTATGCCGGTGGTAAAGACGGTGAAACCATGCGTCTCGGGAATTAACGACTCGACACTGGCATAGTCGGATGGAACCACGGTGTCTAAGCCGCCCCCAGCAATCGAGACAAGGGTAACGTGCCACAGCGGGTTGTTGTTGGCCCATTTTTGGGAGTAGGCATGACGCCAATAGTCGTTGATATCGTCATATATCTTGACGATCTGCCCGTCAAAAGTCACAGGGGGACGCGAGTGGGGAGCAGACATGGTGATGATGGTGTTGATCGAGTTGGACTGGTAGTTTGGCATAATGAGCATCGTGCGCGCAACGATGCCACCCATCGAGTGACCAAGAACGAGAACAGACGTGGGATCTGGTAAATCCTGGTCGCGAGCCGACATGCGCGGGTCCATGTACAGGGACAGAATGTACCTGATGGCCTCGTTTAAGTACTCAGCCTGGTCCAACATTGTCTGCCCGTGGAAGGCAGTGATGTCTTCGTTGAAGTCAACAGTAAAAAAGTCAAGGCTCCGAACGCCGGTGGCTGCGGCAATTTCATCGTGTTGGAGAGATTCGTGGTAGTAATTCGCAGCTTCGGCTGCTATCGGCCGAACCTGTTTGTAGCTTCCAGCATTGCCTGGAATGAAGAGTACAGGGATACCTCTCAACTGCGAACGATCAGCGCCTCGTCTGGCTAAGGGAGCATGAGCTGGGGGAGCACCTTTCTTTCGTCGTCGACGCCCTGCTCCCGGTACAGGTACAGTGAATACTTGGTCGCAAAGCGAGTGTGTTCGGTGTCGAAGTCACGCAGACGAATGTAGGAGGGTCGCATGTAGGACATGCGGCATCCCTTTGCGTCGACCTGGCGAGTCCAAGACGAGTTCAAGATGGCGCAGAGTAGAGTGATGCCAAGAACAGTGACAGCCAAAGCGAAGATGGTGATGGACCAAGGACTGCGAGATCGGGAACGGCGACCTGCGAATCGCACGTCAGGCATCTTTTCGGAAGGAGTTGCCATCGGTTCGCCTCGAGAAGATTTGTCGTCGTCGTCGTCGTCGTCGTCGTCGTCTTGAGCGTTTCGCAGGCTGGCGGTGTCTTCCTGGCGGCTCTGGCGTTCGGCGCCGGGAGCTTGGGAGTGGGTGTGGTTTGGGAGTTGGCGTTGGTCGTTTCGATAAGCAGGCGACGGTGCCGTCGGGGAAAGGGACGAGAAGGGCGGCGGCAAGGAAGGCGCAGTCAAGGAATGGTTCTCGATTGACCCATTCGCATTCGGGCCATGTTCAAGCTTACAATTGGGGTTGTTTGAGCGTCTACTCCTTGCCGACGAAGGCCTCGAGGCGACAGCAGCTGCGTCGACGATAGCAGACTGCTTAGGAGGGTGAGGTGGTGGTGCAAAATTGAGACCTGGGGAGGGATAACCGTGTTGATATTGGTAGTAGTGCTGGAGTTGGATGGCAGGAGGGGGTCGGGGGGAGGAGGTTCGTCGCTGTCGTCGGTCAAACCCGATGAGCGCCTCTTCATGGGTAAAGAGGGCTCGCTCGAGTCTCTCGCGGAAAGGAAGAGTTCGTTGATTGTATCGAGCCTCGAGAGAGGGGATAGCTTGGCTCTAGGTTACAGGAAGAGCAGGGAACCGAGAGAGAAAACCTAGGGAGCGAGACAAGGGACGGCGATGGCGGCGACGACGACGACAAAGGAGGGACAAGACGTTAACGTGAGGAATGGACGAAAGAAAGAAGGAAAAGGAACGTGCTTTCTTTAGGCGAAGAGACGGTGGTGGCAGCAGGCTGTGCTGCTAATTAGTGGGTGCTGTCGCGGCTAGGCTATTGCTACCGTCGCTGGCCGCCCTCAGGTACCGTCACCGCACCCAGCTGCTGGTGTTAGTGCTCCTGCCGCAATGTCAGCTCCCAAGGCAAGATACCTAGGTAGGTAGGTACTGGGCATAGGCCACGCATAGATAAGGTGTATCATGTCTCGGTGTAGAATCGGCGTGTCAAGTGCAACTTAGATTCGCCTTGTCCAGGGGCAAACTTGATGCTGCTTACCAACCTAGGTAGGTACCTAGGTAGGTAGTACGAAGTACGCCAAGATGCGTACCTTTGAGTACTTGACCCAGACAAACGAGAACCTGGGTACCTATCAAATCGCGGCTCGGTATCCGTACCTACCTAGGTAAGGTACCAAGGTATGCAGTTGTAGCAGTGACAGCCTCGATAGTGAGACACTTCTGAGCTACTCAGGTGCACGTACGTTTCCAGCCTCGGGACCAAGTACACGTCACGTATCGTATCTAGGTAGGTAGGTCGGTACCTAGCGCGTCAAGTCGCATGGCAGTTGATTGCCTCCCTATACGTATACGTACCCATACAAAGCATGGCATTAATACCTACCTACCTAGGTAGGTAAGCCAAGATGCTTTTTTTCTTCTTTTCTTCCTAGACACACGTGGAAGCATCTTCCTCCCTCGGGTTATCTACCTGTGATCAGCTGGGGGCTTGTTTCCTAGATGCACAGGTAGATAGATACCTTATTCAGCTAGGTAGCAGGGTAGGTAGGTAGTTTAGATTACGCAGGTTCCTCCATTTCCAGCGAGAGCCTCTCTGTAGGGCACTTTGTAATGTAAGCGGGAACACTTTCTGTTAACTTGTCCCGAGGCACCCGACTCGACGAATGTAGGGAAAGAAATCGAGAAGCTTCGGCAACTTCACTAGAGAGATAAGTACCTGGGTAGGTAGGTAGCCTACGTACTTTCCTAGTAGGTGGTGCAGCTACGCTCTCTTCTGCCTTCATCCCTTGCCTTTGTTTTCACTCTTCTTTTTAACATTATCTCCCAGCCCGGCATCCCTGGTTCTCGCAGCCACGCATGTCCCCCTCCCGATGTGACGTGAAACATTTTCTTCTTGTTCCTCCAGCAAACGCTCTGCGTTTACCCTCTTTTTCGTTTGTGTGAATGGCGGCTGTTTTGTTTTGCTTCTCCTCATCTTCCATTCGCCAACCCTTGTATCCCAGCCCCCGATTCTCACACCCTCACCTCTAGAGCTTAACCCCTCTCCCGGAAACTAACTGGGCCGCACTCTTGCGACTCCTCTCGTCACTCTATCCCAAATAAAGATTACGATGCAGACGTCATGAATTGACCTGCCACGGGCCGCTACTCCCGAAGCCGAAACGAGTACCAGATCGATATCGATTCAACCTTTTCAGCGACATGCATCCCAGTAACCAGATTTAAGTCATTGGCAAAAGTCTTATGCAGTTGCGGCGCTACCATGGCTCGGAACCTGCCTGTCTGGTTTGCCACAGAAATGTGTCTTGAGGCCGTGGCAAGTCGGCACGCTACGACTATGCTTGCTGCATTGCACAGCGCGAGAAACGACCTATTACCTAGGGGTTACCCTTTTCAAAGTATGCCCCCATCGCACAGTTGGAATCCTAGACTGACACTTACAAATGTTTTCATCTGACAAAGGCCGACCAACCACAACATCACCGCATTCAAGGTAACTCGTCGCGATCCCTATCGCCAGCGGTTGGCATTCCCGCGCTAATTAGCAGCCAAGGGCTAGGTAACTATGAAGTGGGCTGTCCCAAGATACCTTGCCATCGCATATCCACACCAACGCCGATGCCAATGTCCATGTCTACGTAGTGTGCTCATATCTTCAGGGCTTATGCCATGGTACCAATGACGCGAAGGACATGAGTGGCTTCCCTGGTAGTTATTGTCCTTGGCGCTTTCGTCTCTAATCACGGACTTTTGATAGCCCTTGGCTGCTCTATCGTCTGTGGACCCCCGAAGGTCAATTGGTTTTGCGAAGGGAAGCAGCGTAATTGCAAGAAGCGGCATGTTAGAATATCGAGTCCTGGAAGACCTTCGGGTTTACCGTATCTGCGTCAAGGGTCGACAGTGCGATTGCCTTCCTTCACATGGCTTCGCTACGCTTCTCGGTCTCCGCTGGTGACTTATCGGCTGACGGATACGCTACCTATCGACGCCTCCTCGGCAAGGTGAGGCATGTCGGCCGCAATGTGACTACCTAGATAGACTAATTGGGTAGCAGGTACTGCACCAGTATGCGACTTTGCCCGCGTGACGGAAGCTGTTACCCTACCGCCTATTGCCTTGGTCATGGCGATCGGCCATTCATGGACTCTCAATGCATCGGTTTTCGAGTCTCCTTTACTAGATACCTACGTGGCAGGCCTTGCTTGCATTTGGGCCGAGCGATGGAGCCTCCCCCTTCCAACAAACTCCAGACAATCAAGCATTTTCGCATGTGAGACAAGGGTAGGTAGAGACACTAATTAGAGTACTTAATTGCAAAGGGCCGAACTGGCTTGTTTGATGCTGTTGTGTGATATTTGACTCCAGGATGTTCCTTAAGGCGTCTCTATAGTACTGTGACAGCTGATGCCAGCTGGCGTCCCATCAAGTCTACAGTTGTTGTTTCCATTTCCATGCCATCCATGACGTGAAAAGCCACACTAATTACCTGTTAACTGTTGGACTATTACTTCACGCGTGTGCAGCGTGTCACGTCCACCATCCACGCGTCCGACACGGTGATCGTCAAGGAGTCTTTCTCGGCACTCGCTACTACTTTGTCTCGACGCACTTGGCCATCCCCTGAGGTGTCTACACTTGTCCATGGATGCGAGGATTATGTAAGGGACGTCTTCTCGTGGATACCAATCGATCTTGCCCATGACAGTAGCGCGGGCGTCACACAAGTGATGCTGCACTGAATGTCAAATTCCAAGCTTCGTGGAAATGGCCACAATCAAACCCATAGAGGGCCGCACAGTGAGCACCCCTGCTATCTCATGCCTTACGGAAAGCCATCATTGACCATACTGACATTCGTAATTACCCCTGAAGGTCCATCAGATCCAGTCCGGCCAAGTCATCGTCGATCTCTGCTCCGTCGTCAAGGAATTAGTCGAGAACAGCATAGACGCTGGTGCTTCCAGCATAGGTATGACCATTCGACGCTCACCCATCCAACCCCCGTGCCGTCGCCTTGCTGAGGCTGATTTGTGTCTTCGCCTCTTCCAGATGTGCGTTTCAAGAACCAGGGGCTAGACTCCATTGAAGTTCAGGACAATGGCTCAGGCATATCTGCCGACAACTACGAGACTGTAGCCCTGAAGCATTACACCTCCAAGCTCTCAACCTACTCCGATCTCGGCACCCTTCAGACATTTGGTTTTCGTGGAGAAGCCCTGTCGTCTCTGTCAGCCCTGTCGCAGTTCAGCATTGTTACATGCATGGACAAGGATGTCCCCAAAGGCACCAAGCTCGACTTCGAGTCCTCGGGAAAGCTCAAAGAGACGCACGTTGTTGCCGCCCAAAAAGGCACCAACGTCATCGTCGAGAACCTCTTCCACAATCTTCCCGTGCGCCGCCGCGAGCTGCAGCGCAACATCAAGCGGGAATGGAACAAAGTCATCGCACTCCTAAACCAATATGCCTGTATCCAGACAGGTGTCAAATTCTCCGTGTCGCAACAGCCCACAAAGGGCAAGCGTGTTGTCCTCTTTTCTACAAAGGGCAATCTCACCACGCGCGAGAACCTTGTCAACATTTTCGGTGCCAAAACAATGACGGTTCTGGTCACGCTCGACCTGACGCTCGAGTTCGAGCCTACCGGCGGGCCTGGCTTGAACTCGGCTGCTAAGGACAACAAGGTCTCTACCGAGGTGCGCGTCAAGGGCTATGTGAGTCGGCCGGCTCACGGGGAAGGCCGCCAGACACCTGATCGGCAGATGTTCTTTGTCAACGGCAGGCCTTGCGGGCTGCCTCAGTTCGCCAAGGTCTTCAACGAAGTGTACAGAGCCTACAATGCGTCGCAGTCCCCTTTCATCTTTGCAGACATCCAACTTGACACCCACTTGTACGATGTCAATGTCAGTCCGGATAAGCGCACCATTATGCTGCACGATCAGAACCGCATGTTGGAGTCTCTGAAGGAGGCTTTAATATCTCTTTTCCGGTCCCAGGACTACTCTGTTCCGGCCGCTCAGCAGTCAACGCAGAAGGCGCAGCCGAACAGGATCATGTCTGTTGCTCAGAAAGACGTCCCCGACAACGAGAAAGGAAGCCGGAAACAAGCAGAAACCTCGACACCTGGTGATGGTTTCAGCTCCGAGTACGACAGTGAGAACAATGACCAACCCTCCTCTCGTGATAAGCCAAGAAAGAGGACTCGTGCTTCGAAACCCAGGAAGCTCACACCTGCAGATATCCAGTCACAGAGCTTGATGAGCCGGTGGGTTGGCCGAGTAAAAAACGACCAAGATATAGAACGCGAGGAACGAGAGACACAATCTAAATCCAGTGCTTCTCATGTGGGTGACACAAGCATAAGGAGCCCGATGGGGCTGCTCTCATCCGACGCGTCCGAGTTGGAAAACGAAGCAGCCGGGGACACTCCCGGTTCTCTGGCGACCCCGCCCGAAGCTAAGCAACCTCAGCAAGTCCTCGACTTCAACGCTCGACTTGCCGAAGCCGTCGACGATGATGACACGGCTATGTCTCCCAGCAATGGCTCGCGGTTTAGTGTTAGCACCGAACCTAACGAACAAGCCCAAATTCCAGCCCTAACACCGCTTCGAACGCCGCGAGATGGGCATCTGACGCCTACACCGATGCCTCGGCTACCTAAGCGGTCGGCTTCAGATGTTGCGACGGTAACCATTGGTGACAGTACGGTCACAGGCTCTAATGAGACCACGCCCAAGAGAATCAGAGTTGGGTCAGAGATGTCGCCTTTGCCGGGGCTGGCGTCGAGGACAACTGCATTCAAACCATTGACGATTTCCGCGACAGCGAATTCTTCTTTTGGCTCACGTCTATCCCAGATGTTTTCGGCCAACCAGTCGACTCTGCAGAAAAAGAAAAGTCAAGAAAGTGTTGAATCATCAGCACAAGTCGATTCCAGTATAGACGCAGACTCGGACAATGAAGGGTCTAGTAGGAACAGTCGGCCGAATGGTTCACCCTTGGACGAGTCGATGGACGATGCTATTTTGGAGAAGGTCCCAGCACCTTCTGGCATCGTCGATGAGCTCTCGAATCCGATGGCCAATTCAGGTGTTGAGTCGCCTGATCACAGCAACGGATTGGCGGTGGTATCGACAACGGGCAATGGTGCAAGGCAAGAATTGCCCAGACTAGCCAAATACACAGACCACAGGTCAAACATCCTCAAGGGGGGTATCAAACGAAAGGACGCCACTCTACAGCACAACCTAGACCTGAAAACCGATACAGGAGGCCTACAGTCTCGCATCCATGTGTGGAAAGCAGAGCTAGAGCGTGCAACTCCGCGGCGGAACCGCTCTACGATGGCCTGCAGTATTGAGGCAGACAACGCTGAAGAAGTTTTGTCCCTGATCATATCGAAATCGGATTTTGCCAAAATGACCATTGTCGGCCAGTTCAATTTAGGATTTATCATTGCTGTCCGTAACGCGACGGGAGACGAGGACGGAGACCGCTCGGGGGACGACGAGTTGTTCATTATCGATCAACATGCGTCAGACGAAAAATATAACTTTGAGAGGCTGCAGTCAACGACGGTCGTCCAGTCACAGCGACTGGTACACCCAAAACAGCTGGAGCTCACGGCCTTGGAGGAGGAGATAGTCATGGAGAACATTTCGGCCTTGGACGTCAACGGCTTCAAGGTTAGCGTAGACGGCTCGGGCAGCCAGCCGGTAGGGTCCAGGTGCAAGCTTCTCGCTCTCCCCATGAGCCGCGAAACGACCTTCACACTGTCCGACCTCGAAGAACTCGTCTCTCTGCTTGGCGATCACCACCTAACCGAAGCCCGCTCGTCTGCCCCGCGGCCATCCAAGGTGCGCTCCATGTTCGCCATGAGAGCGTGCCGCAGCAGCATCATGATCGGCAAGGCTCTGTCGCAGAAACAAATGGAGAAACTCGTTCGCCACATGGGCGAGCTGGACAAGCCTTGGAATTGTCCGCATGGGCGACCAACAATGAGACACTTGAGCGGGCTTGGTTCCTGGGACGATATGGGGTGGAAGGAAGCCGAGCCTAAGGTCAACTGGGCTAAGTATGCTCAGAGTTGAGTAACATTCACGTTTTGCGATGCAATAAAGGATCCACGACTCGGGGGGACGCTCGTAAGATATAGTTCGTGGTCATTGATACAAGCAGGAAATCAGGCAAGCGTTTTGTAGAGGCCAGAACTTTTATATTGGATGACTGTGGAAGCTAGGAAATTGAGTTGGCGTTAAAGAGCGGTCAAAGAGGCACGGGCTGCTTCACTCGATATCGGCTCCAATTCCAGCATGCATCTATTTACATCATGCCGTTCGCAACACAGTGACCCGCACCTTCACCATGTATCAATAGTATCTATCTGTTTTCCCCTCGCCACCCTGATGGGACCGTCTTGCCATGCAGTTACAGTTGGCGTCGTAAATGTGCCATCAAATTACATGTGAACTCCAAAACAAAAGATACCATGACCTGCACCATTCGCTTTCATTCGGCGTCATTTTCAACCAACTATCCCTTTATCACACTGTAGCGCGAGTAACCCCCATTTGGCCCTGCAAGGCCTTCTTCAGCGACCTTGCTACTCACATTGCGTCGTCCGTAGGCTGGGGAGTACTGGCTCTTCTCGAAGTCGTTGCCAGATGACACCTGTCGGCTGCTTCCGATCATGACGGGCGGTGTAGCAGGCTTCAGCTCGCCGTAGGGCTTCGAGTAGAAATCGGACTCGGGCTGGATAGAGCTGTCGCGGTTTCGTGGCCAGGCCCTGGGGGCGAGCGAGGAAGGCCGCTCGTCGGCAATGTCAAATGTGCCGCTGGCCCTTCGCGGATTGAGATCTACCTCTGACAACGATGTATCTTTCAGAGAGTAATACGGCGTCTTGGTTCTTGACGGAACGGCGTGAGGGTTGGATGCTAGTGGGTTTGGGTGAGGACTGTTTCCAACGTCGTTCTCGAAGTCGCTGCCGGCGAGGTCATTTTCCTCGCGCTCCGAGTCAGAGTTGTCTGCGGCGTAGGATTGGCCGAGCGCCTCGTACGCTTTGTTGTTTTTTCTCTTCTGCTCCGCGACAACTGCAGCATCCATGGCGCGATTCCGTTTTTGGGTGCGTGAGATAAGCGAGTCCGTTGCGAACCAGGTCTCTGTAAATTTCCCGACGCTACGGCCATCGCCCTGAGACGGTGGTATCGCAGAGAGGGGGATGGACGATCGGGATGACTGGGCATTCGTTTCATGAAGCGGGACTTCGGTATAGGAACCACGATACGAGGAGCCAGGTGCGGGCATCCGCGCATATTCGCTGATGCCTGCCGAGTTGCGTGGAGAAGTGCCTGGGGTGATTTGATATTGGCGGCCGGACAAATCGGTGAGGGGGTCACTGGCGAAGTTGGAAACGTCGGAGCCGGCTCGTGTCCGCTGGAAGGGGATACTGGGGGGTCGAGAAATATCCTCCTCATATGGGGCACCTGATCGGCGCTGGTCCTCAAGGGGAGTTGACGTTCGCTTCTCGCTGTCGCCGCTCACGGATGTTGAAACACTGGATTTGTTTTTCTTGTGCTTGGCGCGCGTGGTGAGATGGTCTTCCAGGGGATTCATGTCCGGAGGCATCCGGGTAATCTTGCGGAACATAAAGCCGAGCCAAATAGAGATGGATAAGGAAATTAGGTGCAGGCCCCCAGCACTGACAAATGTATAAAAGACAGCAGGGATAAAATAGTCCAGCAGGCTTTGGTCCACAAGCCGCGTCTTCCACGCAGGGCCACTGCTATGAGTATTAAGAGCACCGTATGCGTATAGGGGCATGATGCCCAGATCCGAGAAGCTGGCGAACAGCTGGTACGCGGTGGAGGAGGCCGGGCTGCGACCACCGGCGGGTCTCTGTAAGTGATAGATGGCATACAGGCAGTGGACTGTGGCAACACCCGGCTTTCAAGCTGTTAGCCTTTGTAGCGTGAAGATCTAGCAGATATCAAGAACAAACCGTAATACGCATGACCCAGCTGGCGAGGGTCTCGATGTTTGTCAGCAAAATGAGCAGAGCAAGGAGCCCAGCAGCTCCGATGAGCTCGACGGCTCTCAGGCCCAGCTGAACGAGGCGAATGGACTTGATCCAACTCTTCATTCTTGGACTGAGAGATACATAGTCATTGGATCGATGAGAAAGCACCAAGTGTGCGCTGAAATACCGTGGCCAGTCAGTACTGTTCTTAAAGATTCCGACGGATATACTAATTGCAAGGTGGACCCCAAACGAGGTGAACTCACTCGGGATGGCGGTTGAAGGCAATCAAAGGCCCTTCAGGCTTCGGCTTGCGCGGTTTCGGTTCCCAGCTCGCTCGAGTCACGGCCTTGGGGTCAAACTTGGGCTCGGGGAAGCGGGCGTCGCGGTCATGGCTCACAGCGTTGTAGAGATACGGCTGGCGAACCATTGTCGCGGCTCTCTCTTTGCCTTGCTTCGAAGAGAGCACAGTGTTGGGAATGCACGAGGGGGGTCGGATAAAGGTGGCCTGGCTGGAATGACACCAGCACAAGTAACCTGGCCGAACTCGATGTGGTCGGAATTCTGATTGAGAAGAGTATCACCAGAGAGGGTCACGGTCTCTCTCTCTCTCTCTCTGTGCGTGTGTGTGTGGGGGGGGGGGGGGGGGAGCCTCTCTCTGCCTTGTAATGGATGAACAATGTCGACGAAGGAGGGGAATACCCAGCCAGATAATGATAGTAGGAACAGCGAGATGAGGTAGTTTAAGAGTAGAATAATACAGCCCCAGGCCAAAACTAGGCACGATCAAGTCAAAGCGGGTTGAGGCGAGCCGCCGGGCAAATATCTTTAGCCCGATACCTTTGGTGCAACACATCATCATCGTCACCATCAAGCTGTTTGGTCGCATACGCAGGTTGCTACGGTAACTTGGACTTGGGCTGCAGCGCTGAAAGTTGTCCGCCTCTCACTGGCCCAGGAACCATGGCGCGGGAGGGAAGACGGGAAATCTACCGCCCCCCCGGGCCACTAGACTGGGATTGGCAAAGTGTTCAGCGCTTGGACCAGGCATTTACGTCAGGAGAAATGCGGGTTGGAATCAACACTGTTTGCACCAACTCCTGCCCGAGCCGGTGGTTTAGTCGCGGCAATTGCAAGGGACGACCCGATGTTTGGTCACTGTGTAATTTCTCAGCTTCGATTGCGTTTGAGCCAGATTTACGCGGTATTGCCGGACTCCTTGTCTGTACAGCTTCTGTGTCGAGATCAATGATCCGGAGACATCCGCCAGTATTCAATTAGTCCCAGTGCCCACATGTCCGAATTTCGGGGGTTTTATCCGACAACCTCCATCACGACACGCTCAGCTTGACACCTATTGTCTGCCACTCATTTTCTAATTCTTCTTCCCCCCCTCACTTATAACCAGGCCTAGATCGGGTTTAGCCTCCATCATCCTATTCCGCTCAACAAGTTTTCATTAGCAAGTGCTGTCTCTTGCAACTGCTTTTCGATCGAGTATTGATTGGGCGGCCGAGTGGATTCGGTTTGGATCCCGACCCTTTGCCACTCACTGTTATTGTTATGCTGCTATCCCGAGCCCGGTCGCGTTCGGGTTCGGCCTGTAGCCATGCTCGGCTTCGGGTGGGTGCTAGCGTCCCCGGCTTGCGTCCGACGAGTACAACCACTCCCGCAGCGAGGCAGACACGTCAATTTGATACCCCATTCCGCCTGGCTGTCATCGGTTCCGGACCCGCCGGCTTCTATGCATCGTACCGCGTTATGTCACAACTCCCGCAGACCAAGGTCGACATGTACGAGGGGCTGCCCGTGCCTTTCGGCCTCGTTCGGTTTGGGGTCGCTCCAGACCACCCCGAGGTCAAGGTTGGACCTCTTGCAATGCCAACTGCAACATGCGCGCGCCACTGACACAGGCCAGAATTGTCAAGACAAGTTCGAAGAAGTTGCGAGCTCGCCCAACTTTTCCTTCATGGGTAATGTCTCTATAGGTGATTCCGGTCTTCACAGTGACAGCTGTACTGTTCCATTCCCCACCCTATTACGCAACTACGATGCCGTGTTGCTGGCATACGGGGCTGCTAAAGACAGAACCCTCGGCATACCTGGAGAGTCGGATCTCCATGGCATCTATTCGGCCCGCCAGTTTGTCGGATGGTACAACGGGCTTCCGGAATACGCCGGACTGGCGCCTGATCTTTCGAAGGGCGAGGAGGCCGTCGTCATAGGCCAGGGCAACGTGGCTCTAGACGTTGCTAGGATGCTCCTAGAGGATATCGACGTTCTGCGGCGAACTGACATCACCGAAGAGGCCCTGGCTCAGCTTGCGACCTCTCGAGTCAAACGGGTCCGTATTGTCGGAAGACGTGGACCAATGCAGGTGAGTTTGGTGGTAATCTTGATGATGACAAGGAACTCTAGCTGACGCTTTTGTTCAGGCGGCGTTCACCATCAAAGAGGCCAGAGAGCTGATGAAAATACAAAACGTTGCCTTTCATCCCGTGGACAGAACCTTGGTCCCCCAGATATCAAGTCGCTACCCAGAGCAGCAAGGCGCTTGATGGAGGTGATCGTCAGTGGTTCTGCGGCCCTCCCAGACGGTGTTGACAAATCATGGTCGCTTGACTTTTGCTTGAGCCCTATTGAGTTCCGGACCAGCGAAACGGCCCCTTGTGATGTTGGGGGCACCATCTTCGAGCGGACCGAGCTGTCTCATAAGTTCGACCCTGGTGCTCAAGCACGCCTTACCGGGGAAAGACTGGCATTGCCATCGAACGTGGTCTTTCGGTCTATCGGTTACAAGTCCGTACCCTTGCCAGGGTTCAAGGAAGCTGGCGTGGCGTTCGACGATCGACGAGGTGTCGTGACAAACGATGGACGCGGCAGGGTTCTCAGCGTAGACCAGGCTGAAGTCTCTGACTCGATCCAGTCAGGAGTATCTGCTGGCATATACTGCGCCGGATGGGTAAAGCGAGGCCCAACCGGCGTAATTGCTTCAACAATGCAGGACGCATTTGAGACAGCCGACTCGATTGTGCAGGACTGGCTTTCTGGCTTGCAATTTCTCACTCAAGGCAACACGAAACCCGCGGCTGGCTGGGAGGGTGTCCGAAGGGAGGTTGGCGAGTCTGCATCCAAGAGGATCGGATGGGACGATTGGCATAGGATAGATGACGCAGAGAAGGAAAGGGGTCGGGTCGCGGGCAAGGCGCGAGAAAAGTTTACGTCAACCAAGGCCATGCTCGAGGTTATATCATGAACAGCCACTCCATGCCGTGTAAAGCAGGTTTGAGGAAAAACCAGCCAGCCACTTGCAAAGGAGAAGATTGACCCATTTCTGTACATTACAAAATCACTGCTGCTTAATCTTTTCAGTCAACTCTGGCACCTTGTCAAACAGATCGCCAACCAGTCCCACATCTGCCACTTGAAAAATTGGAGCGTCTCCGTCCTTGTTGATGGCTGCAATAACTTTGCTGTCCTTCATACCTGCCAAGTGTTGTATAGCACCGGAGATACCGACGGCCAAGTACAACTGAGGCGCAACGACCTTGCCAGTCTGGCCAACTTGAAGACTGTTGTCGGCGTAGCCACTATCGACAGCAGCTCTCGAAGCACCGACAGCGGCACCCAGAGAGTCTGCCAGTGGAAGCATGACCTTGTCAAACTCCTCCTTGGACTTGAGACCCCTGCCGCCAGACACAACCTTGCTGGCAGTTGAGAGGTCCGGCCTGTCAGACTTGGCAAGGTCTTCCGACACCCACTCGGTAGTGGACTGAGACTTGGGGTCAACTCCATCCTCAACCGCAGCCGAGCCGCTGGCGACTTCTGCGGCGGGGAAGGCTGTACCGCGGATCGTGACAATTTTGATAGCATCGGAGGACTCAACGGTTGCGATGGCGTTGCCGGCATAGATGGGACGGACGAACGTGTTCTCGTTTTCGATGGAGGTAATGTCGGATATCTGCTGCGAATCCAGCAATGCGGCAACACGAGGCATTAGGTTCTTGCCAAAGGCGGTATGTCCGGCGATAATGTGGGTGTATCCGCCCTTCTTGATGTTCTCAACCAAGAGTGGCGCATAGTTCTCGGGCAGGCCCTAAACATAAAACCAGTGTTAATGGCCTATTTGTGCCATGGTATTCTTCTTATCATAGTGACAATACTGACCTTGTCATAAGCGGCGTTTTCAACCGCAATGATCTTCTCGACACCCTCAACCTTGGCCGCCTCATCGGCAACACCCTTGATGTTGCTTCCCGCCACGAAGCCGTGAATAGAGCCGCCCAGTTTCTTCGCAGCAGTGATGGCGCTCAAGGATCCATGGTTCAACTGTCCCTCCCTTTGCTCCAGAATCGCGAGGGTGGAAAGTAAACTTCTTGTCGACCTAGATCGGAACCCCAAAAGTCCGCTTGACGCCACAGCAGCTCCGCTGGCAGCCGCTCTTCGAGCAAGAAAGAGCATTGTCGCCTGCGCAGGAAAATTTGAAAGGTACTGTATAGATTGTAATCAGTGGGTAGGGGCAATTGACAAGGCTCGGCGTGAGCTGGGCGACTCTGGGTGCGATGTGTAGGACTGCAGGTTGTAGAGGAGCGGTTGGACACGGCCCGAGGTTACTACGCCGACTTCGCATGAAGCCTTCCTCAGCTGCCAAAAGTGCCGTCATCAGCGTCAGGGCTGCTGGTAGATCGAACCCAGGGGTGCACGTAGTGCATGTAATCTTCATTGTGGCCTTAGGAAGGAGCACCGTGTGGCCAAGCGCCAAAGTTCGGCGTTAACACGTGACTAATCTACCATCACGTGTAGGATTGGTCAGAGCGCTCCGCTTGCCGCTGCCTGCCGTTTACAGCGAGAGGTGCGCACTGAATGGGGCCAGCTTTGAGAGAGCCGCCCCTTGGAGCAGTCTCCCCCAAAGCATCGCGCCAAAATTTCTCCAGGTCCTGACGCGATTCCATAACCACTCGTCAACGTTCATCGAAACCAACCACGCGCTTTTGGAGGGGCAACATCTGTGGGCTCCATCATCCATCAACCAATTCCAATAGTTGTGTGCCTCAGGTTGATTCATTCGCGCAATTCGCATCCCATTCTGCGCGACGCGGTGTCGAGCTTCTTCGCGACTTTCCGCCTGTCTTGATGTTCGCTTGCTCTTGAGTTTCTTTTGCCAGAAATCACTATGGAGGACCAATCGAACTACGGAATCGCCAACGCTCCCTCTCCTGGCAGCAACCCAATCCTTTCGCAACCACCTCTCCAACCTGCTGCGTCCGCGGCAGGTGACGCAGCCGAAGGTACGTGACAGCGCCTTTCTGAATGGCAATGCCCTTGCCATAGCATCGGACGCCATCTAATAGTCTTGTTATAGACGTCCAGATGACTGAGGGCCCTATCGCCGAACCCGATATCAAGCAGGACAGTGCAACACCTGCACCAGGTGTCACGTCTGACAACCCTCTCGATGCCCCTGATGGGCCAGCGCCTGAGGCTACGCAGGACGAAGAAATGGGTGGTTCTCGCGACGAAACAAACGATGGTCAGGCTGCGGCGAAGGATGGCGATGACGCTGCTACCGGCAATGATGTCGACGGACAAGATTCTAAGACCAAGGAGACTCTTGAATCCGCGGCTCGGGAGCATCTCATCTCGCAAACGCACGCTATAGTCCTGCCAAGCTACAGCACCTGGTTTGACATGAACACCATCAACGACATTGAGCGTAAGGCCATGTCCGAGTTCTTCAACAGTCGCAATCGCAGCAAGACCCCTGCCGTCTACAAGGACTACCGCGACTTCATGATCAACACTTATAGACTGAACCCCGTGGAATACCTCACTGTCACGGCCTGCCGGCGAAACCTAGCCGGAGATGTTTGCGCCATCATGCGCGTTCACTCCTTCCTTGAGCAATGGGGGTTGATCAACTACCAGGTACATATTTCCATGATACACGCGCGCTTTGCAACATTAACTGACAGCGATGTAGGTCGATGCGGAGCAACGACCTTCGCACGTTGGCCCTCCTTTCACTGGCCACTTCAAGATCATCTGCGACACCCCACGCGGTCTCCAGCCCTGGCAACCATCTGCCGATGCTGTCGTTTCTACTGGGAAACCAAATGTCGATACCGAAAAGAAGGCCACAGCACCTCCTGCTGCTAAGGGCGATCTCAATCTGGAAGTCAGCCGGAACATTTACGAGGCAAGCGCCAAGGGAACCAAGCTCAACAAAACGGAGCCCAAGACCAATGGCGAAACACCTGTTACCAACGGTATCTCGGGTCTTGAAGAGGCCACAAAGACGCCCATTGTCAAGGTCAACTGCCACACTTGCGGAATCGACTGCACCAGATTATATTATCACAGCTCGCAGGCCGACCCCAACTCCAAGACCAAGTACGATGTCTGCCCAAGTTGCTATCTCGAGGGTCATCTCCCCGGCAATCAGACCAGCGCCCAATTCACCCGCATGGAGAACCCAACCTATACAACTGTTCTCGATCGGGACGCGCCTTGGAGCGATGCTGAAATTCTACGGCTACTCGAGGGCATCGAGAGAATGGACGACGATTGGAATGAGATTGCGGACCACGTAGGTACCCGAACCCGCGAGGAGTGTGTCTTACAGTTCTTGTCTCTGGATATTGAGGGCAAGTACGCGGATTCGGACCTCGCCGTGAATGCCCCGACCGGCCTTGCGATGCTTGGACAGCAGGGCGGTCACCTGCCCTTCAGTCAAGCGGACAACCCTGTCATGTCCGTGGTCGGCTTCCTCGCTGGTCTCGCGGACCCGGCCAGTACGGCTGCGGCAGCCAATAAGTCGGCGGAAGAGCTAAAGCGCAAGCTTCGTAGACGACTCGAAGGCGATAGTTCTGATGGGCAGGCTATCACCAATGGCAAGGGCAAGGACAAGGACGGCGATTCTATGGAGATTGATATTCGACAAGACGTAACGACCACGACCACGACAACAACGACGACTTTGGCGACCATTCCCATGGCCACGATGGGTGCCCGTGCTGCCGGCCTTGTATCACATGAGGAACGTGAAATGACTCGACTGGTCTCTGCTGCAGCAAACCTTACGCTGCAGAAGCTGGAGCTGAAATTGAAGTACTTTAACGAGATGGAAGCTATTCTGCAGGCAGAGCGAAGAGAGCTTGAGCGCGGCCGACAACAACTATTCCTAGACCGTCTTGCGTTCAAGCGCCGTGTTCGAGAGGTGCAAGATTCACTCAAGACAGCGGTCGAGACTGGCGGCGATCAAGGCCTGAAACTGGTGCAAGATGCGATGATGGATGGTGCCAGCCTCACATTCCAGGCGGCGCCCGGGCCCGGCACGGTGCAGCCACTGAGCAGCGAAGGGCAGATCAAGAGCTTTGAAGCCTAACTTTGGTGTCCATCTTTCTTTGACCGAGGTATCCTGGGCTATGACAGTGACGAGGCCAACTTGTGGCGGGTCTGTAACTGTGCGTGGCCGCACATGTGGAAGACGGGGACTCTTTTCTTTCCAAGGGATTTGGGTTGGCGAAGACGAGGAAACGGCACGAATAATTGCGGTGAGTTGATCAAGTCCAGGTCATTTAGGGCGTCGGAGGGGTTCCAATCTGTTGAGCGACTTATCGTCGCCTTGTACAAATGTATTAGATAGTCATGTTACCCAGTTACATTTGCCGTCATCGGCCCTCTTTGGTCCGTCTACGTGTTGCCGACGGCCCATGTAAGACGTCCACTACTGGCCCGCTACTTGACGCTCTGAGCTGACCCGGTCTGTGATTCAACCGGCAGGCCATACCGTTCGTTTGAAGCTGTGTCCATGCCGGAGGCGCTGAAAATCCATCGTGATTATGATGATAAATGCAGTTGTATTGTCACATGTGGTGTGGGTGTCGGACACGTGCAAAGAGTTTTGGGTACAGAGGGCAAGTCACGCTACTCATGTCGGTATTGCCGCTATAGCTATTCATGACTACTTACCTAGGTAGGAAGAGGCACACCGAATCGGAATTAGATGCGCACTAACATCGCCAAGCAAGAGGCTGTAGGCAGGCAGCATAGGAAGGGTGTCTTCTTCACTTGTTCCCTTCTTCATTTCTCCCCTCCCCCCCCCCCCCCCCCCACCACTCCGTACAAGCCCGATAGTCCAGGCTGGTGGAGGAGTCAGATGCGGAACGTGACGAGGGAGCGGAGCAAGATCGTGCTGTGCATGGTGTGCGTGATCCAGAAGCACAAGGGAATATCAGGTCTGTTCGTCCAGGACGTTGTTCAACCTGTGGACTCCGTTGGAACCTCCGTTGGCCTAGTCCGACCCAGTCCGGTTGTGTGCTCCAGTCCGTTGCACAGCAGCAGTGCAGTATTAGTGCTGTCTTGGCGACGTGCTTCTCGAGTCGCACCGCTTTCGCTCTTCACATATGGTTCCTATAAGACAGGATGTTGGACTTGGGTTAAACGGAACCCCGCTGAGACTTGATTGACATGGATTGGGAAGCGTTGCGGGTCATGATTCTAGACGAGTACCTAGGAAGTGGTCACAAGGGGAGGGTGGCTGGACTACCCAGCGGAAGGGACAGGGAATGGTGCTCGAGAAAACCACTTACATACACGCATACGTAGGTAGTTCGAACTACCTACCTACTTGGTAAGTACCTATGTATTAGTAGGTGGCTTTCGCTCGGTATCCGGACACAGGTACCCAAAGCCTACCTCGAACAAAGAGGCTGTACGGAGTACTGTCTCCAAAGTGGGAGGTACAAGGCATAGTATTAGGTGCACCGAAATTGTTGTGGCTGGCGGTGACCCATTCAGAGCGGAACTTCTGACCCGTGGGCGAATGCATTCGGCACAAAAAGTACGGGGTAAAGGCGCGCAGGCCCCTCTTGTTTTTACCTCGGCCCAAGGGAACAACCACCGTTGCCGGGACCGAGGAATAGATTACCTAGCAAGGCCACAAGGAAGCAACGCAATGGTGCAGGAATCCGTGTATGTAAACTAGGTAGGTACCTACCCAGGTACCTATGTTTGGGTGCTCGAACAGGTACATGAGCGTTGTTGCATGGGTTCAAAGCCTACCTAGATACTCCGTACAGGGGGCCGAACTGATCTGTTGCATTTCCATATTCCCCCATTTCCACCTCCGCCAGGACAATAGGCCATGTAAGACGATTAAGGAAGGTTCTGTGCTAAGTAAGCCCCGGTATCCGGACCAAGTGAATGGATTCCAGTGAGGACAGTGCCCTGGAGAAAAGGGAGAGAGTACAACGGAGGGATGTGGGAAATGAGGGAGCGCCAAGGAGGCCAACACCATCATCATACGTACATAGGTACCCAGCCTACGCCGGCTTTTTTATCTTGGTCCCTTCCTCTATCTTCCTCTTATTACAATCTTTCCCAGGCGCAAGAAGCTCCATTTGCGTTACACTGCGCGATACCTCAGTCCTAGGTCTCCAGTCTCTCCTTCATCAAGCACTAAGACTGAAGACCCATATCCCCACGCCGTCCTCCCCACACATTATCTAGGTAGGTATACTAGTGTCGGTACATCGTAGTTTACACCACCTGTCACCTTCTGCCTTTGGCCATCAATTCTAACTTACAGCTGCAACCCAGAAGTCCGCCGACTACAGTAGGCCCGCTAACTGCCTATCCTTGACTCCCTTGGAGAAAACAACAAATTAAAGCTATCCTAAGCCGAGGTAGGTATCGTCGATAAGCGACACTTCTTCATTACAGGAATGCCTACGCTCCGTCGCTCGATTTCCACCCCACTGAAAGCTTGAAGTAGCGCATAATCCCCCATACCCCATCTCCCCAATTACCCATTGCCGACCCCCTGTACGGAGCCATAACCGCGTCCTTGACTCCTCTTCCTTCTCCAACCAACGCAGGAGAGGACAAGGATCCCAAAGGGTACCTCGAGCTTTCGACACGCACTAACCACGCACCCCTGCTATATTGACATAATAAAGTCAGTTCCGCGTGGCAGCTGGGTTTTGGCTTGTGACAAACAGCCAATTTCAGTCCTTTCACATTCTCTCTCTCTCTCTCTCTCTCTCTCTCTCTCTCTCTCTCTCTACCTGTCGCCCGCAACGGCTAGCCTAGCCTCCGCTCCGATCCACTCCGAAAGCTGACTGACTAGACTTGCCGCTGCCGTTTACCGTCTGTCCTACCGCGGATCTTTCTGCGGCTACGTGTGCCACTGCAACTGTTTGGACACACCAACCACACGACACCACCACCACCACCACCACACGTCTTCCCTCTTCAAGAATTGGTCATGTCGGCCGCTCTACGAGCTTTCGAGGCTAGGTCTGCCACAGTACGAACGTCGCCCTTCAGACATCTAAGGTTCAATCGCCCTGTAAGTCGTATTAATACACATTGCATCACACTCCTTCCGAATCCATATATCCTCGGCTCAACCCCATCATCCTTGATCCCACCCCGCTCCGCTTGTTTAACTGGCCCCATCCGTTGTTTTTGGCGTCCCTTTCCGCCCTTCTACTATGCCACACTTGTCGCCTCTTTTGCTCCTTCCCCCAATTTGTGCCCTCGAACACTTCATTGACTTTTCCCCAGACCTTTACAACAGCCATGGCGTCCACCACGAAACGGAACAGCAGTTCCCTTCCATCCGGTACGTTTTTCTCTCCCTCGTTGCATCTCTGCAACGTCACCAGCCCGACCCAATCCTTGCAAACAAACCCGTGCAGTTGACCGATCGTGGACCGTCCTCGGGGGCCTTGATTTGCTTTCGATAGAAATGGCTGACATTCGCTCGCGCGCAGGATATGTTGAGGACAAGTCCAAGGGCCCCATGTTGAGATTCCAAGACTCTCTGCCCCGACTACCTGTACCCACCCTCGAAGAGACGGCCGCGCGCTATGTCAAGACATTACACCCCCTTCTCTCCGAGTCCGAGTTCGCCGCCAGCAAAAAGGCCGTGGAAGAATTTGTCAAGCCTGGCGGTATCGGCAGCAAGCTCCAGGAGAAACTGCTGGCCCGTAGAGAAGACCCTGCCAACCGTAACTGGCTGTACGAGTGGTGGAATGATGCGGCGTACCTGAGCTACAGAGACCCTGTCGTTCCTTACGTCAGCTACTTCTACTCTCATCGTGATGACCGTCGGAGAAGGAACCCTGCCAAGAGAGCCGCCGCCATAACCTCGGCTGTTCTCGAGTTCAAGAAGCAAGTTGATGACGGCACCCTCGAGCCCGAATACATGAAGAAGCTGCCTATCTGCATGGACAGCTACAAGTGGATGTTCAACACAAGTCGTGTCGCCGCAAAGCCTGTCGACTACCCCGTCAAGTTCTCCCACAAGGACCACAAGCACATCATTGCCATCCGCAAGAACCAGATCTTCAAGATTCTACACGAGGTCGACGGCAAACAGCTCAACGCCTCGGAACTCGAGCAACAGTTCAACAAGGTCTACGAGTTGGCCCAGAGAGTCCCTGCTGTTGGCGCTCTGACTAGCGAGAACCGTGACGTCTGGGCCGATGCGCGCGAGATTCTGCTCAAGGCCAGCCCAAAGAACGCTGCTGCCTTGGAGGCTGTCGAAGCGTCTTCCTTTGTCGTCTGCCTCGACGATGCCGCTCCTGTCACTCTCGAGGAGCGTGCGCACCAGTACTGGCACGGCGATGGTGCGAACCGCTGGTACGACAAGCCGTGCCAGTTCATCGTTAACGATAACGCTACTTCGGGCTTCATGGGAGAACACTCTATGATGGATGGAACCCCTACCCACCGCCTCAACGACTTTATCAACGATCTCATCTTCAATAACAAGATTGATCTCTCTGACCCGTCGATCCGCTCCAACCTGCCGGACCCTCAGGTTGTTAAGTTTGAAGTCACCAAGGAAGTCCAGGCCGAGATTGACCGCGCCAGGAAGGACTTCCATGACGTCATCGGCCAGCACGAGCTCGCCGTCCAGGCCTACCAGGGCTATGGCAAGGGCCTGATCAAGAAATTCAAGTGCTCACCCGATGCCTATGTTCAAATGATCATTCAGCTGGCCTACCACAAGATGTACGGCAAGAATCGCCCTACGTACGAGTCGGCCGCTACTCGCCGTTTCCAGCAAGGCCGCACTGAGACGTGCAGAACGGTGTCGGATGCCTCTGTTGCTTGGTGCAATGCTATGGCCGACCCCAACATTGAAGATAAGGACAAGGTCGACCTCTTCCGCCAAGCTGTTGACTCTCACCTCGAGTATATTACGGCTGCTTCAGACGGAAAGGGTGTCGACAGACATTTGTTTGGCTTGAAAAAGCTCCTAGAGCCTGGTCAAGAGCTGCCGGCCATCTACCAAGACCCTGCCTTCACGTATTCGTCTTCCTGGTACCTTTCGTCTTCGCAACTCAGCTCCGAGTACTTCAACGGATATGGGTGGAGTCAGGTCATCGATGCCGGATTCGGCATTGCCTACATGATCAATGAAAATAGGTATGTGGCAGGAAGCTTGTTCCCTGCATTATACTCCTGAAGCTCCGCAAGGGCCCAGCTAACCGGAACAATTCTCACAGTATTAACTTCAACGTTGTCTCCAAGGGGCTGGGCAGCCAGCGTATGAGCTTCTTCCTGAATGAGGCTGCGGGCGATATGCGCGATCTTCTCATTCCCACCATCAAAGCAGCCAAGGCCAAGTTGTAAGAACCGAAAGGGATGTAGAGGGAGAGAACCTAACTAGGGCCGAATGAAGCAGAGAGAGACAGGGAGATAGAGATAGAGATAGATGCCTTGTCTCGGACGAGTCCTGCACCTGTGTTTTATATTGGGCGGTCACTGTGGGTTGACATGGATATTATAGAAGTGTTTCCACATCGAGGTAGATGTGACAGGTGGTGTCGACACCGCAGAGATCGATTCGGTGTGTCTATATATATATATAGATATATATATAAACACCTCCATCATCTTATATCTCCATTGTACATTACATGTCAGCACTGGAAACATCCCCAACGCCTACCCATGTATCACCCAATGTCCAGTTTACTACCATCCATCAAGGTAGCTACAGGAGAAATGCTTGACAGGATGCTGAAGGTGCGCGCTGGTCTAAACAGAAAAGAAGGCAAAATCAGGAGGATGAAGATGGCAACTGACACACAACCACCAGCGGTACTTGAGTGTAGAACCCAGGCCTTGATCCGCAAACCACCACTTTCACTGTAAAAGTTGACTAACGTAGCCCTAGATGTTGCAATAATCAAATCGACCAACTTCATCCGGAATGACTGACAATCTCGTTAATGAGATCGCCCTTGTTTTCGTCGTAGTAGGAGCAGATTTGTGACGGCAGGGGCACTTCCTTGTAGTCCTCGTCTTCCCCTGAGATGACGTTGAGATTGATTCCGGAGGACTTGCTCGAGAAAATCTTGGTCCCGGTACTCTCTTTGCTAAAGTAAACTTGAGCGCCATCGATTGAATCCATCAAGACAGCTGGTACAGCCCCTAGAACCTGCAACGCAAAGTTCTGAGACTTGATGACGTCCACCGTGGACACCAGAGACTCCACAATGAGCGACAAGCGGCTCGAATTCTCAATGGTAACAGCATTTGCCTTGCCCTTGACAATGATGGTGGTGTTGATGCACTTGCTGATCAGAATAGAGTGGGAGATGGATGCGTCGATCTCGATAGGCTGGGGCTCCTTTTCGAAGTTTTCCTAGAACAGGCAGGTCAGTTTTCGCGTTATACTGCGACTGGGTTGACAGGGGTCCATACGATAGTCCATTTATTGCCCTCGAGCATCTTCTTTGGCGGCTTCTTGACCCGCATGCTTTCCGGCTTGGGCTTCTTGCCCGGAGCAGGGCTCTTGCCACGCACCGAGCCCTCTCGCTCAGATACCGTCGAGCCTGCTCGAAGCGACGGGTTCTTATGGGTCATTTCCGATCTGTCAACCTTGCGAAGCCCCTTCGTGACGGCCTCGCCCTTGTTCAGCTCGGAAAACACGGCGCCTAACCCACCTTTTCCGCCCGACGTTTCTTCCTTGATTTCAAGAACAGGCGGTGGCCCCGGAGGCGGGGGTGGAGGGGGTAAGCCGCCAGCAGGGGGGGCAGGGGGGCGGAAGCGGCGACAGCAGAAGCGGACAGAGACTTGGCGACTTCCTGGGCGGGCTCTCCCTTAGGGTTCCAGGGTATGCCGTTGGGGAAGTGTTGCTTGACATAGTCGGTCAGATCGCGGAAAACTTCGTAGAAAGCTTGCACCCATTCAGTCTGCTGCACATCCCTTGAAGGCCGTGCGTTAGCTACGTGGTCCCAATGAGGTATCAGGGGAAAGCAGGCCTGGCGAGGCATTCTTACTTGTCTTTTTGCTCTTTCAACACCCTGTTGCCGAAAAACTGAGCAGAGCCCAGTGAATCCTCGACATGCTTGTAGGGACGGTTGTCGACGGTAACCCATGCGAGAACCATGATGCCCTCGGCAACAGCGCTCAGCTGGCTAAAGACAGCCGATCCTCGGTTGGACTCCTTGATGTTGCTAACAGCGACGAGAGCTTCGTTAATGGGCTTAAGGAGGTCTTGGTATACGGCCATCTCGGCACCATTCAAGTCAGGCTTCTTGGCCTTGGTGGTGATGA
Source organism: Colletotrichum falcatum (assembly GCA_019425465.1). Classification (NCBI taxonomy): domain Eukaryota; kingdom Fungi; phylum Ascomycota; class Sordariomycetes; order Glomerellales; family Glomerellaceae; genus Colletotrichum; species Colletotrichum falcatum. The sequence continues at coordinate 783,339 of SWKJ01000201.1, read as the reverse complement.
GTAGGAAGTTGCGCTGGGCTTGGAAACCCTGCAATACCTTGGCGGCCTGCGGTACATACTTGTGTCAGCATTGCAGTTGGAGTCCGTGGCATGAAACAGGAGCAAACTGACCTGGTCAGCAATGAGACCGCCCAGTTGCTTGCTAATATTGACATATTTATCAACTGAGGTAGCTATGAACTGGTCAAAGTCCTCCACAGACTCGGGGACCGGCTCAGGGGGCGCCTGGGGCGCAGCGGCAGCTTGTGGCGGGGGCGGCGGGGAGGGCGAGGCATTGGCGACAGTAGGCGGCGATGCGACAGACTGATTGAGGGACGGAACGGCTTGAGGAAGCTCGATGGTCGAGGTAGCGATGTCTTCAAGTCTAGCTGTAGCAGCTTCGAGACTTGTTTGGAGGTTAGCCTAGGGCAAAAGCAGGAACGACGCGGGGCTCGGCATTGTCCTCCCCACCGCAGGTGGAAGAGAGGGAATGGCCTGTGGAGAGGTTATCCGCATACCGCTTGATAAGAGTTGTAAGATTGTTCATGTTGTTTGTTGCCATGTCGGATGAAACGGAGAAGCCCAGGCTTCTTGTTCTTGAAAGGCGATCAGGGCTGACGGGGAGAAATATCGGTCGGCAACGGCCCGAGGGCTACAACGCGCGGCAGAGATGGCCTGAAGATGGAAACCGTAATACGAAACTTGATGGTAGACAAGTCAAGCTTTACTTCCGGCAGTGCGAGTAGTTCGACGCAATCGAGGCTGAGCAAAGAGTGTTGAATATTGTCTGGATAATGACAATCTAACACAAGAAGCACAGCAGAAGCAATAGGGCGTCGGTTTATGGATTGATCGGGGCGAGGGCTGGACAAATGGCTCGGAAGTTTCAGCTAGTGCGGAGCCGCCGGGATGGAATGAAATACACTACACCTGGCGAGCAGCAGCGGGCGGCGGCTTTGGAGAAGTTTGTAGATGGGGATAATGGTGGACGAAGTGTTTTGGATGGGTATTGTCGCAAGCATCTAATGTCATGCCAGACCACGACTCGCCGTAAGGTGTAGCGGGGAGGTACGTACCCTCGGCTGGCATCGACAAGCATGGACGCCACGTAAGGGACTACCTGCAGGCAGCCAGTACATCAAGCTTGGGCGGGGCCACACCAGAGGTAATGTCTATGTACAGGTAGGTAACTGGGTAGTACGATTAGGTAGCCAGTATAGAGAAGATACGATATGTGGTTTTGATGAATGCACCAGAAGTCATTGGATCCTCCAACTCCAACTTGAAAATTTTGGCTTGGGCAAAGTCTTAATGATATCGTAAGGCAATGGACGAACTCGGTCGCATTCAACCCCTTCCATTGGATGCCTGACTATCATCCCAATTGTCAAGAAAACCAAGACGGTGCATCTGGATGATGGGACGAAGCCTCGAGCATTAAGGGGCTCCTTATGCCTTCTCTCTGCTTATCAAATCTTAATCATGTAGGCCAACTGTCGCTCGTCTCAGATGAGCAAGGGAAACAAATCGGCTTGCGAAGCTAAAGTAGGGGAACTCGACGTCGCGGGCGCCTATGGCGAAGCTCGTTTGGTGATTGCTTCTCAGGAGGCAAGATCTCATTTCACTAGGTATATGATTCCACAAAGCAAACCTAAGTACATCGTACCTAAGTGGGTGGCGTGAGACAAAGCTTCTAGAACTTGCCTGGAGCTTTCCTGTGCAGGCTTACCTTGTCCAAGTCCCATGCAGGCTTACCGTGGTGCCCATGCCCGACTCTGGTGAGACGACGGGACTAGGGGCAGATGGTTATCATGGAATCTTGAGGCTCGCTATCAGTAACCGTCAAAAACTCGCTTGAGTTGCTCTTCACAAGCTACTTGCCTCATTTGTCGCTCGTTTTCTGTACAATCCGCTAGTCTCTCACCACTTACTCAGACTCTGTACTTCTGGTGTCTCCAAGAGCGATTTTCCTCATCTCACCTGTACCTATTCATTCTGAGAACAAGGGCACGAATGTAGTAGCCCGTCTGAGCACCCACTCAATTCGGCCCGTGCATATGCTTCTGTCTACATGTACCTAACGATCCCGGATCCGACCAACCGCAGCACACTAATAGGTGTCGCCCACCTACCCAGAATCAATGCTCGCAAAGTTCCACACTTTAAATTGCCTTATCGTCCACAGCATTGATTTGCGATACCAGTGTTATAGAGGAAAACATACATACCACTCCTTCAGGCATACGTCAATCACACCCTACCAGTAACAGCAAGTCAATCCTGGCGACCTTTGACACGTTTGCTTTGGTACCCTGGAATCCGCTGGCTGCTGAGTTGCCATCATGACCGATAACGATTCACAGAAGCGGTCGGAGCAACGACTCACCGACGAAGAGTTCACCACGTTACCTCCTGTTGATTTCATGACACTGGGCATGTTCATTATTGGTGAGAAAGATATTATGCCTTCTGCCCTTTTCATTTTTCAATGTAACTACAAGTACACAAGTCCCGCACATACTGACGCGAACTGTAGATGAAATACACTTCCTGCCGCCTACGCCGCCAGTCTATGACATCCTCGGTGGCGCCGGATCATATGGTGCCCTTGGAGCCCGTCTCTTCTCTCCCCCTCCATATGCCTCGTCCGTGGGTTGGATTGTGGACAAGGGTTCCGACTTTCCGCAGTCTTTGGGTGACCTCATCAGTAGCTGGGGAACCTCTGTCGTGCTCCGCAATGACCCCGAGCGCCTGACCACGCGCGGGTGGAACGGGTATGAAAGCGCCGAAAAGCGTGCTTTCAGATACACAACCCCCAAGAAACGTCTCACCGCCGGCGATTTGACCCCCCACCTGCTGCTTTCCAAGTCTTTTCACCTCATCTGCTCCCCAACCAGATGCAGAGACTTGGTAGCAGAGATTACCTCGTCCCGCAAGCGTGTATGTCCACCGGATGTGTACACAAAACCCATCTTTATATGGGAACCCGTGCCAGACCTATGTACGCCCGATGAGCTTCTGAACTGTACGAATACCCTACCCCTCGTCGATATCTGTAGTCCAAACCACTCGGAGCTGGCCGGTTTCATGGGAGACGATGGCCTGGATGCGGAAACCGGCGAGATATCCAAGGCAGCCATCGAAAGATCCTGTGAGCAGCTCCTCGCCAGCATGCCTCTTTCATCCTTCACGCTCGTTATCCGTGCCGGCGACAAAGGTTGCTATATCGCTCGGAACGGGGGTCACAAGCGCCAGTCAAAGACAATAGGCGGCATAGGCTCTAAGCGTCGCAGGAAGGACTACACAAGAGGCGGTCTACAGCCCGACACCGACATGGAAGCACTATTTGCCGATCTGCTCCAGGATGACGAAGGTGTCGTCGTTCGCGAAGAGATTGAGGCAGACTCCGGCATGGAGCAGTGGATTCCTGCTGTTCACAATGACCGCGCCAAGGTGGTAGATCCAACAGGTGGCGGCAACACGTTCTTGGGCGGCCTCGCTGTTGCGCTCGCAAGGGGCAAGAATGTTGAGGAGGCTGCATTATGGGGGAGCGTCGCTGCCAGCTTCGCCATCGAGCAGGTGGGCTTGCCTCAAATGGGCCAAGACAACGAGGGCAACGAGACTTGGAATGGCGTGAGAGTGGAGGACCGGCTTGCTGAATTCAAAAGTCGTTTGCAGAGAGAATAGAACCTGGTACGATAAACCTGGGCCTAGTTCAGCACTGTATTTGTGGTCAGCAAGATGGACTGTGACATTGACGCCAAATCTTGTGTTCGTTTAACTATTTGTCAAGCCCGAGATATATGACCCGCTGATGACTCAAGAAAACCTCCTGCAGACGCCGCCTCCCTGTCATAAGCCCAACGCCAGTGTCTGTCTATTCACAGTCAACCCAATACATCATGTGACAAAATATCAGATCTTGTACACAAGCTCGCCATCGGTGTACCTGCTTCCTCGTTAGCCTCAAAACATGTAACAAATCAAAGCGACACAGAGGTCCGGGAGGATGAATCAGGGGAGCATACATAATCTGGTTCGCTTCGTCCATCTTCTTTAGAGCCTTGATAGCCTCCTGCTTGCCAAAAGCGCCACCACTGCGGGACTGCAGCTTCTTATTGACAGCTTCAAGAACGGCATCAACGTTGGCCGAATCATCGTCAAACAAGGCCGAATTGAGTAGCTGGCCGAGAGCGCTCCGGAACGCCGTCAGTCGCTGAGGAGCGATAGGCTCATCTGCAATGGCGAGACCGGCTGTCTCTGAAGCCAGTTCATCCTCATTCTCCGCATCCTCCTGCGACTGCGAAGGCAACCGGGACGCAGGCACGGATGAAGCAAAAGATGTCTGCGTATGCGGCGCTGCACTCGAGGAATTCGCGCCATTACCGCGACGGCGAGACTCTCGGGGAATGGCGTCGTATACGCCTTCTTCCTCAACACCTTCTGCGTCAGGTCGTGTTGTTGACTCTGCATCACTTTCGTGGGTACCTCCATTGGCACTGTCATCGTGCCGGTCGCCAGCAGTGGCTCGAGGACGCGCAACACCTCTTGTAGACCGCGTAGATAGCACGGCCGAGGTCCTTGAAGCTGAGCCTCTGAAGCTCCCATCGTCACCGCTCTCATCGGAGGAGCTTTCTTCGCTAGATGATGCGAATTCGGTGGTTCGAGTCTTTCTCCGCTTCTTTCTCGACTCATCCTCCACCACCTCTTTAAACAAGGCGAAACGAAGGATTCCCTCAGCCGCAAGCGCATCCCGCTCTTCAACTCTGTTGGAAAGTCGAGACTTGGCATGAGCGGTCGCTAAACGGATCAAAGTCTCTAAGGTACGCACAGTCAGAGGACTAGTTCGGCGTTGGTTGCCCTCCATTTCATCGTTTCGCAGACCAACATAGATGTCAGCAATACGGTCTGATGCCGCCTGAGTGAGCACCGGGCGGATTCTGGTTTTGGCGTATTGGATGTATTTTTTCATAAAAGGAATACTGAGTACCTCGGGCTTCTTATTCGCTCCGCGGCCAGACGTCAAAGTGACACCAGCATGGAGCATCGTGTCAAACTTCTCATAAACATCAGTGGGTCGATGAGTATCTGTTTGACTGTTGAGAGCGACGCCAAGAGCTTGACCGGCATTCTCGCGCACCGGTGCGCCTTCCTCAGTCCCTGGTTGACGGTAGCGGTGCATCCGTAGAACGTGTTCCGAGACCTGTCGATCTCTCGTATCCTCAATGTCATCGGTGACGACGAACAGAAGGTCGAAACGTGACAAGAGAGAGTCCGGCAGGGCGATGTTCTTATGTGGGTCCTTGTGGGTGTCGTACTGCCCGAATATGGGGTTGGCGGCGGCAACAACGCTGCATCTGGCATTCAGCGATGTATGTATACCAGCCTTGGCAATGGTGACAGTTTGCTGTTCCATGACTTCGTGAATGGCAACTCGATCGATGTCGGACATCTTGTCGAACTCGTCAATGCAAACAACACCACGGTCGGCCATAACCATAGCTCCGGCCTCCAGTCTTCTTTCTCCAGTCTCCTTATCCGAAGTCACAGCAGCCGTCAAGCCAACGCCAGAGGAGCCGCGACCGGTGGTAGCAATGGCAAGCGGTGCCGTATTAAGAACGAATCGGAGAAGCTGGGATTTCGCCGTCGAGGGGTCGCCCACCATGAGGATATTGATGTCACCTCTTAAATGGGTACCGTTCTCCAGGTTCTTTTCCATGCCGCCGAGGAGCATCAAAAGGATTGCCTTTTTGATATAAGCGTGGCCATAGATACTAGGGGCGAGTGACTGGGACAGCAAATCGAGAAGATTCTTCTTCTTGGCGACTTTATTGATGTTTCGAATGTCGGTATCGGTGATGGTGGCGGTCGCGACGCCTCCCCCAGACTTGGAAGACAGAAGAATAATGTGATTGGCAATGATTACTGTCTTGAACAGGGCGCTGTTGTGATTTGTATTCCTGTTTCCAAGAGTCCGGTAAATGCCGACAAGCTGGATGCGGTCGCCAGGCTTGACCTTGTCGACGAGATCATCGTCGAGTATTACGTCCACACCACGAGGCAGCTGACCGGCAGGGGCACGCTCGGGCATCTCCTGGATGGACACGGTCTGATGGTCTCTATAAGTGCTAAAACCGTACTCTGTGGTGAGGGGGTTTCCTTCGTCGTCCTCTTGCGGATAAGCGCTCGATGTGGTGACTCCGTTGGTCATAGTCTGGTCCTGATATTCGCGGAAGTGAAAGACATCCTTGGCCTCGTTGTAGTGTACACTCTTGACGACCTTTGGTCGGATTAAAGAGCATCTCGTGACTATGCCCTCAAGGGACACCATGCTGTTCAGATGTTGCGAGGACAGCGTGCGGGGTTGCAAGCATTCATGCCAAAGCTACCGGCCCAGGCGCAATAATATGACACATCGTTCAGTTTTTCGGCGTCGCCAGATTGCGGCAAGGTCTTGACAATTTGCTTGAGAGCATGGTTGAAGGCTAGACTGTAGTCGAATGGGTCGTCAAGGATTCCTGAGGCGAGTTCAGGATTGTGAGCACGGAGTTGATCAAGGTTGACGACGAGTCTCCTCTGGTTCTTCTGCAGCATCAAGATGATGGCTGACCTGTAACTGCGCCCTTGAGAATCGTTCTCTATAGCAACAAAGTAGTCAGCATGCAAAGATGACGATTGATGACGCAGGGGAGTCTGTTGGATTCTAGCCAGGCGTTAACAACATACGAGGGTCGAGGAACTCTTGGGCAGCGCGCACGCGGTCCAAGGCGGCTGCGTCCTGCAGCATGAAGGAATCCATGTCGACAACTGCCTTCAGGTCTCAAGAGTGAGAAACGGGGTGGATAAAAAGGCGAAACTAGGAAAAGGGTATCAGCAGCGCAAGTTCGTAACAAAAGGCGACAGCATTGAGGTGGGATGGAAATTGCGGATTGGAATGGAAGAGTGATAGAGGGGCGATCCACCGCGAAGGGCACCTATCGGTTGGTTGGTGCACAGGTTGTTAGATTGGTTACCTAGGAAGAAAAATAAAAGGAGGGGACAATTCCAACACGAAAACGCGACTTCACGCGTTTTGAAATCGGCACGCGTTAATTGATTCGAGACGCCCCCCCCCCCCCCCCGTGGCTGGTAACCGAAAGTAGGAGTCTTTTAATTTTGTTTATTTTACTGGGTACCTAGGTACCTGTAGGCAGGTGGCGGGACTAACACTGTTCACTGCCTGTGCTCTAAGTCAACCGCGTAAGTACCTACCTAGCCTGGCATATGGGATGATATAGGTAGGTAGGTTACGTACTTGGAGGGTACTTGGTCCCATCTCCAACCTTCAACCCTTGGCAGTTGTTCTCGCCTTCTTCTTCTTTCTCTCTTCTAGTCACAGTGGCTGGCTCCTACATCTTTCACCTAACAAAGTCACATGTTGTGCCTTACATCTATCTCTTGCTTGTCCACCCCTTGGCCCCACCTACATGTTGCTCAAGATGGTCACCACCAAGTCCCTTGATGACGTAGAATTTGCCGGTGTCAATCAATTAGCTATTCTTCATCATGATCTACAGAGTCATTTGGAATAATTAACTGGTGATAAATGCCGCCCCGTTGCATGTGCAGCAGCTTTGGAGGCGCAGCAGACCATCGAGGCAGAGACCCCCTTGGGCATGAAGCACTATTTTTGCGCGGGGTAGAGACAGCAAGGGATCTCAGGCGTGCCGATAAATATGGAATTTCCGTGTTGCTTAGAATAGAAATTGTAGACGGCACATGGCCACATCATGGTAAGCTGCATTAGATTATTACAAGTATCGACATGGTAGGTATGCAAAGAATCAGCTTTCCTAAGTAAGTAGCCCTAGACGAAACCATCCGGGAAATACTACTACTTAGACAAGGCGTGGGATTGATTGACGTTTGGTATTTCATACCTCACTCGGAACCTATAGGTAGATTACCTACAGCTCTCTCTCCGTCTCACGTCGAAGATACCGACTCTGGCAGTGCACGGAAAGCGGTGCATGAATAAACTGACCTCAGACATCACTAACATGAGGCGCTGCACAGACCAGCCATTGCACACATAATTCATCCCAACTCGGTTCATCCAACCTTTTCCTGAAGGCAAAACGCCTGCACAAGGTCCCTGAACAGTATCTAGCCGCAGCTCTTATCTCATCCAATCAGGGCCCCAAACAGCGCTCTGCAAATTGGTTACCACCCGACCCGGCCCGCCCTAGCTTGGGAATCAACACCCAGCGAAGTGCAGCTGGCAGGAACTTGACTTGGACTTCACATCCACGGAACTACCTATCCATATCTCATCGCGACAACTACAGTGCCGCTGTCACGGCCGCAACGTCGACAATTACAAGCCCGGCGACATCCACCCCCCCTGGGCTCCTGCTTCCCATGATTCTTACTGTGTCGACAACGGGGCGCAGTTGATTCCGTCTTACACCCTCACTGTCTTTACAGCTGTCCTAGGCTGCAGTCGCAAACGAGGGGTTACATCATGTCCGTCGGCGCTGCGACCAGTCGCCATGCCGCCGACGAAGAGGCTCGTGCTGAGGTCGACGTTCTCAACTCGCGGCTTGAGAAGACCTCTCAATTGACCAAGAAGATACAGGCATGCATGGGGAGGCTGGAATCTACTGGTAAGAGCGTGCGCGAAGTTGCTGGTCCGCTGAGCGGAGAGACAAAGAAGCTACAGGTCCTAGGCAACAGTACGTCCGTCCGAATACGCTCCCTCCGAAGCCCTCTCCTTGGCTAAACTGACTCTGTGCCCATCCCTTGCAGATATCGATGCTGTCCTCGCTGCAATTGAGCGCCTCCGCCAACCTGCCGATAGCAAGAACGATGAAGAACAGATCATCCGCGCCGGCCCCGACAAGGCTGGCCTTTCCAACTTCCTCGCGTCCGTCAAGCGCTTATCGAAGGCCCTGGCCGACATGCAGGCGTCCAACCTACGAGCGAACCAACAGACAATGGCAGAACTGGCCCGCTTGATCAAGTCGGGCAACTCACAGCTTGAGAGCCACTTCGACAAGTTACTCCGAGGAGAGACCCCCCGATCAGTAGAACCGCTCCATTATATTACTAAGGATATGCCATTCCCTGTTCTGTCCCAGGACAAGGTTGCGCGCCTCGGCTTAGTCAATTCATACATCTCGAACAACCATCGTCAAAACGGCGGTGGTGCCGCTCCTCAAGATTCCTCAACGGCCAAGATCTATGCCGAAATACGCGGCCCCTACCTTTCTTCTACGTTGGCCAACCTGGCTGCTGCCAGTGTCAATACAACAAAGAAGAAGAACCCTGACGCCATCTACCGCGCTGGCACCAATGGTATCGGCACGTATGCGCAAGCGATGGAAGGTCTATTCCTGGCCGAGTACGACAACATCTGCAGCATCTTCACACGGGAGGACTGGGGCCCCCTTTTCCAAGCCACGTGCCAGGCCGCCATGGCGGAGCTTGCCCGCACCCTCCGAGAGTTGAATAGCCATATCAAGGGTCACCTGAACACAGATTGCTACCTCGCGTATGAGATCACCGAGATCATGTCGGGCTTATCGAGTAACCTGGAAACGCGCACCGGCGAACTCAAATCATCGCTTGCTGCAGCGCTCCGGCCCGTGCGAGAGACGGCCAAACTTACATTGGGAGAACTGCTGGATGACACAAGACGGAGGATTGCTGCGATGCAGACACTTCCTCAAGACGGCGCACCAATACCAATCGTATCCGAGACGATGCAGCGCCTGCAGACCATGGTCGAGTTTTTACGACCAGTCTCGAGTATCATGTTCTCCTTGGGTGACGGGGGATGGAAATCCAGCGTTGCCACTGACGGACGATCCACTGACGCTATCCCAAGCCTCGCTTCATTCGACATCGGTGCTGACGGCAAGGAAATTTTTTCACATTATTGCTCTGACACGGTTGATATGCTCATGTCATCACTCGACCAGAAGGCCAAGATGGTTCTCAAGGGCGGTCGGGCTGTGATTGGTGTATTTCTGGCCAACAGTGTTGTCATTATCGAGCGAATGATCCACGACTCGGACCTCGCGCCTCTTCTTGAGGGACGGATGGGTATGCTGGACCAATGGCGCAAGAAGGCGACAGCCATGTATACTATGGACTGTAAAGAGGTGTCGACACATTTGTTTGATGTCATTCACACAAGCAAGCAGCGGCCCACTTCGGGCCAGGCCGACTCAGCCTCCATCATGAAGGGTCTGAGCAGCAGGGACAAGGACAACATCAAGGGAAAATTCCAGGCGTTCAATGCATCTTTTGATGAGATGGTCAGCCGGCACAAAACATATAATATGGAACGGGAGGTGCGACAGATGTTCGCCCGGGACATTCAGCAAATGCTCGAGCCCCTATACAACCGTTTCTGGGATCGATACCATGAGGTTGACAAGGGCAAGGGCAAGCACGTCAAGTATGACAAAGCTGGAATAGCGGCCGTTTTCATGACGCTCTATTAGGCAATGGCTTTGCTTGTTAGAACAGGGCACATGTTTCGCATCCTGTTTCTTTTTCATTATGAATTTCTCTTCCGTCTTGGGACAGGCAAGGCGTTTCGGTGATGAGCACCAACTCGAGGTGGGTTGTTTTCTTGTTTTTGTTTATTCAAGGTCGGGGGAGGGGAGGCCGGGAGCCAGATCTCGTCTCCTAATAGAGAAGACTAGTCGTGGCGCCGCGTTGAGACCCGTTGAACGTAGCAATGCCATGGTTCCTACGACGTCCGTATCACAATAAGCACCCGTAGCAAACTTGAAACTATCCGAGCATTTGAGCGTTCCAACGCTGTCTCGTACTATTTGTTTGCACGTTGTAGTGAGGGACTGACGATGGCTCTGGATCGTGGACCGGTACGTTCTGAGCGGTAGGCAATAGAAATGGGATGGTCGCGACTGGGACTGTATTCGCAGGCCTGGCTAGATGGAGTTCCATCCTCTTCACACAAGCCCTTCTTCCAGACACCGTTATCGAAGCTCATCTCGACGGTACAAGACCACTCCGAGGCTCTTGACGTGATACCAGTTCTCGTTCACACTATTCTTACTAGGTTGTGTTCGGAACATTACCCTATCTAAGCCTTCTTGAAGAGAATGTCAATACGCTCGGATCTATGCCACACTATGACATTGTCGCTTCTGCGCTTGAACCACAAGATGCGGTGCTGAGGAATGAACTCTTCGTGTGTCTGTTCACTTTTCCAAGCAGAAAGAGCCTTTTCCTGTGGTCCCAAGAAACGGTCCTCATACCCAATGAGGAAGTCGTTGCTGTCCATATCCGGGTCCCATCGCAGCCGATTCAGCACATCGAGTGCTGTACGGAATTTGCCTGCACCCTCAGGTTTCCGGGAGGTTGCTGAGAGTTTCTTTGACGGTTTGCCCTTCTTTGCCTTTCCCGCGAGCCTTTTCTCGATCTCTTCGTCTTCGTCCTCTTCTTCTTCGTCCTCCGTATCCGACTCGTCGTCTCCATCGACGTGCACGCCCCATTCGCGATCATCCAACTGCAGACCGCCCAGATCCTTTGCCCTCACCACCGTCGCACTGAACCACGAGGTGTTCGGATCAAAGTACTTTTCGTCGCTCGTAATGAGCTTTTCGAACTGCTGCAAGACGGCCCGGAGGTTGCTGTGTGCCGTTTCCAAGTCATCCCTCGATGGTTTCTCGTCCGGATTCATCCAGTCCAGTCCTATAAGATAGGAACCCTGGTATTCGCCCCGGGTCGCATTGAATTCGGATGTGGGCGAATCTACAAACCTGGCGGGCCATATTCTAGCAGATAGTTCCGAGACTCTCCTGTTTATATCTAGAGGATGCAATGATTAGCCACATTTTGCAAACCGTTGACTGGGAGAGATCTGAAAATAACTGACCAACCAAGAGCGAGGTGCACCGGGATTCTAACCAGCCAACGAGCCTGCTCCCACGTTCCAGAGACGCCCCCCAATAGTGAATACGCAGATTGACGAATGAACGATACGAACCGAGGAAATCCGCGGCGCTCGGCGGCATATTCCTGCCTTGGCTCGAGTCTGCAATAGACAACAAAGACTGCCAGCTCGCTTCACCGCCCGATAGATGTGCAGTGGCATGACAGAATTCGGCCGAGATGACCCTTACGGTTGGAACTGAGGCAATGAGCGCCGTGTTGAGCGTTGGAGAGTGCCAGCCGAGAAGACACATGGCCTCCCTTGCTGTACGATGGTACCTCAGATTCTTGTGGAAAAAGGGATCAAAAACTACATCGTTCTGCCAGTCAAACCGTGCGTAGTGGTCAAAAAAGGTCGTGATGATATCCGCCGTAGAAACTACACCCCCATCGCGCAAGAGCATCTTGCAAACTTTCACCAGCATGACACATAAATGTATGCCGCCCAGATACCCAAATTTGGCCGCGTAAATACCGCGAGACTTTGCCCAGGTTTTGATGATCTGGAAACTCGTGCGGAACTGTGCCAGATCAGGTATAGAGCGCTGCAGGTAGAATAGATCCCTTGCAGGCTTCAGCTTCAAAAGTGTCTGCGTTGGCAAACTGAAAGCCGGGTCCGATGGAGGCCGCTTCAGCATATCGGGCCACTGGTCTATCACGCTGGGCGCTTGGCAGTATTGAAGGTCGCACTTTATGCCCTTAACCTCGACCTCAAGCATGGTGCCCGTCTTGGCCTTCACTTTCCTCAACAACCGGACGCCCGGCTCCCCGATTTTCTCAGCTTTTGACGGGCGAGAGTGAAGAATATACGGGGGCTGATGGATCCAATGTAAAGGCAATCAATGTCGGATGTCCTGGACCAGGTGCCGAGACCATATGACCCTACGGGGACCATTATAACGGTGGGACGGCCCCGCGCCTGATCCGCATTAGCTTGATCCGGTTCTAAAAGAATTCGCCGCAGTAGTTGGAGTGCCTCTTTCCGGACAGTATCATCTTGACACGTTGGGAGGCCTTCAAGATTCTCCATACATTGCCTTAATGCAGTGTCCGACAGGCCAGCCAGTGCCTTCTTGGGCTGCACAGGAACTACCCGTGCATTTGTGACTGCTGCTCCCTTTGGTTCGAGGCGTTGCAAAAGGCACCGGATGCCCCAGTGATCACTTGCATACAGCGGGCCCTCCTCGGGCCCGCCTTCGCCCGTAATGAACCCGAACATGTTGAAGCGTGAAATCTGCAAGGGCCCTCCACTCCTGATCAAAATACGGTCGTATCTCTGGGGGCGGTTGTTGTAGCCGCTTCCAACCATCTTGGCGGCATGTGGGTTCTCTCTTGGGTCAAAGGTTGCCCCCTGTTCCCCTCCAAAGATATCGCTGGCATCCCCTTTGAGATTGTCGGTGACACCTGCCTCGATTCGCGAAACCATCCAGGCATCAAGGAAGCCGGCTTCCGCTAAAGTTGTTTCGATACTTCGGAGAACGATTTCCGTCTGTGGGGTGATTGACCCCTTCTTAACAGCGTTATCAACAGCATACGAAGAGGTGGCGATATTAAAGTCGCCAGCAATGACCCATTGATTGGCAGCGTAAACGCTTTTGAGGTGGCTCAATATGCGTTGGAGTTCTCTGCTAGGGGGTCAGCTCGGGAATAAACTGAAACAAATTGCCTCCAACGCAAACTGGTCATACCTTTCTTTGGCGACAACGGCGCCATCTGTCAGACCTTGACTGAGATGGCAGGTTGCCAGTATCAAAGGCAACGTGAGGCCCTCTGAATCCCCGTGTCCCAGGCCGTCAAACCTGAGTACGCATGATCCTTTGTGTTGGCGCTTAAAGGGGAGGTATTCCCAGGAGAAGATATGCTTGCTGAGAACCACATTGTTGAGTATATTGGGCAAAGGTCCGGCAGCAGGGTTGTCGTGTGGTCCGTGTGAGACGTATGTATAATGTTTTCGGATGCGTTCGTCCGCAAGTAAGTAGGGCAGAAAATCGTCGGTTACCTCTTGCAGTACGACGACGTCTGCCAACGAGGTTTCTGCAAGCATGTTGTCCAAGATTATGGGGTATCTCGTGCGGGACGGGGGCCAGTGGAACTCTGCAAGAATGTTCCAACTGGCGATGATGAGGTTTTCTGGACACTTGACAGTCGAATGTGACGGCCCCGAGGAAATTGGGTCTACCGGTAGCCATGCCTGGTGATGCTCGGAAATATACCATGTCTGTCGCGGGCTCGCAGTCGCAGTTGTATGCTGGTCCAGGCCGAAAAAGTCCTCGCAGAGGTGGAGAGAGGGCGAAGTCAGATCGATGAGACCCCATTGCTTCATCTGACCAGACGGTGCGCGAACCAGGACTGCCAGTTGGCTAGCCTCCCAGCTCACAGGCGGTAGGCGACGAAGCTTTTCGAGGAGAAACTCGAGCTTGGAGGAGTGCGTCGTGTCTTCACACTGAGCCACCGTCATGTGCATATTATATAGTCCAGAGCGAGACCGGCCAATGGCTGCAAGGATGTCGGCTCGCAGAGAGGCAACCTGCGAGGCCCTTCCCACATCTTTATCACACAGGAACAGGGTACTGCTATTCTTATGTTGAAAATAACCAGGCGAGTCTAGGCGGATGGGAAGAGTGGCTGCCTCGCTCAAGGGTGTGCGGTTTATGAGGCAATCGACAACTGTGTCACAGGCCAAGCGAAGAGCAGTGGGGTCCGTAGACTTAATAAAGGGATAGACGAGGTTGACATGAGGCGGCCACTTCGCGTAGGCCTTGTCGTTGTCGAAACGAAGTCGGTCAACCGACAGCCATTGGTCCTTGGGCGGAATCAGGCAGAGAGCCGTGTCGTGGGTTGCTGGAATCGGGAACTCCATAGACAATGGTGTATTGGTGAGGCTGGTGACTGGATACTGCTGATGATGCGGCTGGGGGGGGGGGGGGGATAGTCCGAATGTCGAGTGTGCGGCGTAGTCATACAAGGTGCAAGCCAGTTGAAGAAGCGGATGGATTGGTGAGTAAATCGGCCCCTGGGCGTTGAGAGTTGATCACCACTGGGAGACACTGGCAATCGTAAGGATGACTACCTAGGTGATTACACACGCCAAAGGAGAGAAGTTGCTGTCTTTTGTACGCTGGCGAATGAATTCATCAAGCAAGGCAACTTGTGTGTAGGGCGCCCGGCTGGTTCAAGATAAAAACAGCAACCGAGGCTGGATGAAAGGTAATTATTATACATGGTCAAGGCTGTATTCGAAGTTTAGGCTCCAGGGTCGTTGGCTCGATTGGGCCGACGCGGGGATCATTGCCGGAAGTCGGTGGCCGAATGTGTCAGCTTAGGACCTTGACTTAGTAGGTAGGTACAGAAATGGCATTGACTCACAGGCTGTTCTTGTCTACAGCGCTAGAGGGCCTGTGAGGATTATTTGCATTATACCTACGGTACTCTGCGTAATAGCTGGGTCGTGGTCGCAAACGTGGGTCGTCCGTCATTCGAGGCTGCCGAATGACTCACTTTACGTACCCGAAACACGTCGTCTTGTAGTTAGCGTAGTTCGTAAATGCTCAAAGCACCAGTTCTATACTACATAGGTAAGGTAAGCAAACCCCACACTGCACTTATTACTGAGTGCACTGCCTGCTCCTTTTCATGTAATGACAGCCACGCTCCTACGAAGTAGGTAGTCACGTATGTACATATAGCAAACAGGTATTGTTTATTTTCCGTACCTGTCTGCCCACTCAAGTACCTACCTATTGTACGTACGTTGCCCTCCTACCTGGTAGGTACCTTAGTAGGTACCAGGTATTCCACGCAGGCGATATACCTAGGTACGCACTGCCACCGGGTGCTCCTGTATCCATCTTATTCCAGCTACGGGAAAGCTATAACTATCTACAATTATATTAATCAATAACCAGGCCGAGGACCAGAACCGACGACCCGAGTCTCGGCTGGCGGCAAGCAAGCCATTGGCCAATTCCTTGGGGCTATTAATTGTTATTGCCTAGGTAGGTATGAGCCACCATTATCACGCTGCCGTTTCATTACTTACTTCAACACCGCCACCCGACCGCCCGAGTCGATGATGGATGTGACGCCCTTACACTCGTCTTCTATTACATAGCGCCTATTCGTCACATACTTACTAGGTACTGCACTCCATCTTGCCTCTTCTGCGCCTCCGCCCATCCTCCCTTTTCTGGCCATTGAATGTGTATGGCCAAATCGGCTGTACGACCTCGTACTTGTACTGTTCGCTCGAGAAAACGTTCTCTGTCCCAATATACAGTTTGGTCGGCTTCCCCGCACTCTTGACTCCGACCCTGGCATGCCGCATGTAACGGGGAACGGCATCTGAATCTGCCCCTTGTACTGCATCGATGCAGTCAAGCTGCGAATTTGACCCTAGACGTAGAGCGTGTCCATGTTGACAACGACCCGTTCGAGTGTTTTGCACATGGAATTCGGAAACCAGTGAGGGCCAGTAATTGTTACGGCCCGGCAACAGACATAGACAGGCTTACCAATGTTGTCGTCAGAGGCGGCAGCAGTGACGGTCGGTGGCAGGTTGGCCGGCGGCTTTGATGGGCGCATGGTGTCGGCTGAAAGCTCCAGCAACGACTAGGATATAGCCGCAGCAGAGTTGCGTTGGTTGATGCTACCACCGTAGCGGATATTATTACTCGAGGCGATAGAATAATACTGGGGTGTGACCTGTGACCCAGTCAAGGCGCATGTTGATCAAATATGTACTACGGACGGTTGGTTGTGTAACTTGAGAGACTGACAATATATGTGCCTTCTTTCAAAACATATCCTATTCGAAATGCGTCAGAAGCAAATCTAGCCAAGCACACAGAAGGCGGAAGCCAGCGGAATTAGGTATCCTTTAGGATAGCATGGAGACACGAAGCCGGCCGATGCAAGTAGTCTCGCCAAGCGAAGCGAGTTCTATTAACGTATGCCAAAGATCGTCATGGTCATGCTTCCATGCACAATACTGCTGTCCTTCGAAACCAAACGCCATCCCGTGACTCTCCGAATCCGACACATTGTAGGACTAATGCAAAACCTCAGTCGCCCTGCGTGCCATGCTCAGTCCCAAACGCCCAAATAGGTAAGCTCGATCTGCCAAGCAACAAGCCAGTCGACGTCACATCACCTCGTACAGCAGCCACTCGGTTAAGTCATCAACAAATCAGACCAGTTGGAAGCCATCGGCTTCGGCAGCGCGAGTGCCATCTTGACGTAGGTTCTGGCGCGCTTTGCGGCCCTTGAGGATTTGGCCATTCTCGTTAAGGATCTCATACTCCTTCTCCACCATGCGCTCCGTTTCTCGCCCCGTTGTCTTGATGAAGACGTCAAGGGCCAACGGCCGGTTGGGACTTTCAGTTCTGTCAAAGCTGTACTTCCAATCCTCCGAGGCAGCAAGGCTCTTCCATCCCTCTTGAGATGGGGCCATCTCCATGACCGATCGACTGAGGGGGTCCTTAATCTGTTCCTTGGCTCGTGCCGCCGCGTACAGGCGGCCTTGGGGAAGCTCCCAGTGCGATCGAAACTTTGTTACGTTGTGCTGCATCTTTTTGTAGTGTGACCTGAGTTTGACGTGTTAGAGAAAGCCATACAAATACCCCGGTATATATACATGTGTGGAAAACCTACGTCTCACTGTTCTTTCCCCTTGGACGGGCCTTGGCTCGCTGCTGTTCTGTTCCACCGACGGCCTCCATGGTGGTCCAGTCAAGACGACAACCGGCCAAGGGACGGGCTCCGTTTGACCACTTGGACTGCGAGTCCTTGGTTCTCTTGTAGTCCTGGTGTGCGCTCCGAAGGTCCCGGTCGAAGTGGGCTTGAGGCTCGATTGCGGCAGCCATTACGTTGGCTTGCTTGTCGCGGGCAAATGATGGTTCGTGATGGTCTTGGGTTCGAGAGAATGCCGCTACTGACACGTAGCTGCGGAGCGAGGCACGATGCTCAAAGGCCTGTATGCAGGGTATGAAGATGTGCGTGTACGTATGTATGCGGTCGGATGTTTCGTTGGGTAGAAGGCAGAGGTTCGAGGATGATGGATAACGGATAGATATAAGATGGTGGATTGGAAGGAAACTGTCGGAGTTATACCCGCTCCAGTAACCGGATCTAGATGGAGAAGGCCAAGACGATGCCAAAAGGAAAGGTAATGTAAAAGGAATCGAGAGGCGAGGCAAAGTATTCACTGTTGGGACGGAAGTGGCCGGGTGAGTCACCGGGCAAAGTCAAAGGGACCGAGTTACCGAGGATGACAACGACGACAAAGTGGGAGAGGAACACCTGGACAGTGCTCCAGAAGGCGTAGGGAGGTACAATAGGTACACAAGTGGACAAAATATAGAAGTACTGCTGGAAAAATGTAGAACTAGAGAGAGGAGCGTTATAGGATAATAGATGGTATGATGGTGCGGTCCTTTTCCTGAAGGGTCGATGAAAAGGGAACGTAGCGACAGGCTCCATGCGCAAGGAACGATGGATGAGCTGAGGATGTCCTCTTATTATACCTCTGAGGGGGCTGAGCATAACTCGTGAACTGCACTGAACCGAGCAGGAACGACGGAGAAGCCTGAAAACAAGGCAAGGGGTCGGTCGGAAAGGCAGACGGGAGGCGCGTGTGCCAACTTTGGAGACGGCCGAGCTGGAGTTCCAGGCGAGACGGGACGAAAGGAGGTGACGACGTTGGCTGCTTCCTTATCTCGGGTGTCTGTGTCGTCAACCTTGGTAGGTACCTACCGAAGGGGGGAGGGGATGGAGGTGCGACCCAAGTCTACTTACTTACTGCCTTCATCCCTACAAGTACGGATACCTAGTGTGGACTACGTGCAGTAAGTAGGTACTGTAGTATGGCCGCCTGGCTTCTGGGGGTCCAAGGCATGATAGTATCATCTCGGCTCACGGCAGGCGGGTGATGAGGGGCCCGATAGGTGCTGATACGCATCATGATAAAGCTTGGGGCGTGGTCGGAGGAAACGGAGGGAGGGGTGGATGGCTGCGTCACCAGGTCTCTCGAAACGGGTCATTGAGGCAGGTAGAGAAGTTCTGCTGCAAGTATTTTGGGCGACATCACACAATTTGCTCCAATCAGCGGTGCCTCTTGAGGGGGGGGGGGCGGGATGCCGACTAGGTGCGACCGGGTGAGCTTGACCAGGTGGTGCCAGCAGGGAGGCAGCCGTTGCCGATTGATGTCATGGAATGAGTACCTGTCCATGAGTGCATAAGAAGTATGCACACGGCCCATTCGGGGCACTCCTCCCTACACCCACACTCCCTTACGTGCTTACCTAGTTGGGGAGGCTGCATCTCCAAGCTTCCTCCCTGACCAACGTGGGCGCGTGTGCTCGCTGATGACGATGCTGGCATCCCACCAACTTCATGCACGGCTCCGCCTCGGAGCTTTTGTCAGGCTGTCTACCTATCCGTACCGGCTGGCTACCTAGTCTGAGCACACCCAAGGTACCTTGCTCTTGATGTACCCGGCCTGGCGGTCCCGACCTGGCCTCGCGCAAAACGTGTGGAATGCCGCCTTGCTGTTGGCGGGCGCACTACCGAATCAGCCCGAGGATGGTGGTGGTGGTGGTGGTGGTTGCCTTGGGTCATATGGCCTCACCTACATCCGCCATCTCCGTTGGCGTTCCCCTCCTGACTAGCATCTGTTCCCATTCCTCGCCTCGCCAACTTCGACCACTCCTTTATCAAGACAAAAGCATGCGTTAGTCGAGGTTCTCCAAAGGAAACCGAACCCGCTGCCCTACGCCAACAGAGGGGTCCGGCTGCGGTCGTCTTGTCTCAGTCACTTCGCTCCGTCAACCGTTATTCTTGACGTTGGAGTGCGACGACTGTCTTTGGTTGGATGGAAACGACGGAGAGAATCATGAGGCCAGCCGATTTCCATGTCAGCATGGCGCCGATTCCAATCCAACCATAATTTGGCTCGGCTAGCCAATACTCAACCGACGTAACCCAAGCCCTCCGAGGGACGACGCATCCGGCAGCTATCATTGTTCCTGCTCTTCAGCTCCTCGGAGGAGGACAGCCTTGAGTGTGAGGTCTCCACAAACTTAATCACAGGTTTTGTTGTCTCATCCGCCCAGGCCGCTGGCGTTCCTGTTGAAACGGAACCTGGCTTCTTCTTACCCATGATCGATCAAGAAGTCCGGGTGGCTGTCCGTAAAATCCGGGGGCCGGTGACACTGGTAGAGGCATACTAAGAGGCCATCACACTCTCTGCAGCCACCATCGCGTTGCCCTGTGGTGCCTGTTTCTGTCTTGGGTAGTGATGCCATACGTCGTCGGTCGGCTGGTCAAAATCAAAGGCCACGACTCTGGAGCTCTGCTCACTCGCTGGGTGTCCTACCGCTCATGGGATCGAGAGAGTAAGAGACCAAGGCCAAGGTGGCTATCTTGAGGTCTTGCTTTGTTAAGATTCTAGGTAGCAGCTCGAGTTCCAGAAAAAGAAAAGAAAAAAGAGGAAATTGCCAGCAATACATATCCGTATGTAGGAAGAATAGCCTCGGCGGCACGCCATCGCCATCGCCCGGCCCGAGCTCGGAGCTTCCCCATCATTCACATCACCTTTCGTGGATACATACTGTGGGGGTGCCGCAGCGCCGCATCGCACCGCTGCACGGGTCAGACAAATATCCCAAGTACCTATCCTACACTACATCATCGCAATGCCCAGGGCTTGCGGGGCCAAAAGGTCAGGCAGGTACACAGGGTGACAGGCACACAGGTAGGCAGTTTAGTGTACCTACGGATGCGGCTCGGTCGTGTCTTGGATGCATGTACTACGTACACTGTATCCGTACCAAGGCCGCTTACCACGACCTCGGTAGCCCGCACGTTTGTGCGCTCTGCACTTCAGCCGCTCCCGGGCCCGTTCCTCGAAACATCACCACTTGCAAGTTTCTCGCACTGATCTTGTTTGTCCTGGGAACCAAGTCTTGGTTTCTGTGGGAGCATCTGAAAAGCCTCATGGCCCCTGGTCCAATCTCCTGGCTATGACCAATAATGCAGGCGCTCGTTGTCGTTCTTCTTCCGTGTAGAGATAGCCACGTCCCATCTACCGTGTTGGACAGTGCGGTCGCGAGAGTAATCGGCAACGTCTTCGTCCTCATCATACGCGTCGCCACTTATGTCTCAATGTTCGCCGGCTGGGTCACAGGTCTGGGCTTACTCTCTCTTGCCGCCATCTTCCACTCAACTACCTACTCGAATGACGCTCTTGTAAAAGTCCCCCTCCCTTGACCGGTCTCATCTGGGGATGACTCGCCATTGCTGGCATCTCCCGTATCAAGGTACATCATTCAGGTGAGCATATCCAATACCACTTGATAACCCGTACCAAGTCGGATTTGACCATCAGCGTACGATCGGGGCGGAACTGCACGGAAACTCTTACAACGATCACCTGCGTCGACACAGAGCACCACGAAGTCTATTGGCTCTAACCAACGGCCCGCCGGAGCGGTTGCTGGCGTCGCTGGGAGACCGCAGGGTGCAGCAGGATTGGAGATCTCAATGCGTGCAGCTTCAGGTAGGCGAGCCATCCTCCTGGTGCCCCGGTGCTTGGTACAGCGGGAGCTGTCTACCACGCTTTTATTTTCATGGAACAAGCAGTGATTGCTGGGGCTTCCTGGAGCCTTAGACCGTAGCCCGGCCGTGCCCGCCAAGACGAACCATGGTCACCGTTTGCAAGTCTGGAATAGACCCGACCAACGTAGGGGCATACCGAGAGGGGGCGGAGGAGCAGTTCGGAGTCCAAAGAAACTAGCAATACCGTCCGTCAAGGGTCCGTCAGCATCAAGATCGCGGCATTGGCGGCACCGGTTGGCTGCAATAAGTATCGAAAGGTCGAGACTGGTTGACCCATGTCCTCACCGGGGAACGCTCTGGAAGATTGCTAGCGGTTGGGTTCCCTTCGTCCTTACTTTCGTGAAAGCCTTCCGTGATGGTCTGGCGAGCTAACGCCAATGCTTACTAGGATGCCTGTCTTGGCAGCCAGACCATGGTTCTACCCCCCCAAGGGGTTCTTTTCAAGGCGGCCTACATAGGAAGTGGCATCTAGATGAAAGTAAGAAACTTAACCAGCGTTTGATTTGTGCCGTCCTGTCTCGCGCCACCCCGAAATTGCAAGACTTTGCCGATCTTTGCCCTTCTTACCCAACGTTATCCCCTCCATGCATGCCAGAACCAGCCTTTCTTTCAACGCCGTTATACTTTTCGATAACTATTGGCAAAGCCGAGAACAAAGAGTGGGTGCAAGGTTCCCGCCCACCACCCTCCTCTCTTTCTCAAGAACCATCACCGCGGCTTTGTGCGCCCATCGTGTTAGCACGCCGCAGTCCTCTCTACCGCCCACGGCGCCACGCCTTGCCAAGTATCTATTCCGGGCCCTGGAAGCGGCAGCACCTGTCGACAAAGCCTCTTCTCTGTACCGCCTCCACTCGGCTGTATGGTAATCTCCACAACCCTTTTTCCACCTGAGGGACCGAAGGCCAAGGGCTAGCAGTCGAGGCTATCTCTAGCGTGATCTTGGCCTCCTAAGTGCAGGCCGGGCCGCCATGCTTTGCGCTTCATCCTGTTGCCCCAGGCCTGCCTGTCCGGCTCTGGGTCCGCCTCGAATGCCCTAGCGTCTGAGAGCCAGCAAGCAACCGCTTAATCCGCTGATGCCCTTGCCATCAAGCGAGAGCATGAAGTCGCAGAACTGCATTCCCGGTCTAGACGTTCACAAGGCTTGCCCAGGGAGGGCCCTTGGCTCCGGCAACGTCCTGGACTAGAGGAAGGTATCTTGACTCATTGAAGTATATAATCATTCCGTCCTGTCCCCACAACCCTGGAGGAGGTTCACATCTCTCTTCACTCCACAGTCGCCATCTGGCCCGCAGTCTTTCGTTTGCTTCTCATATTGAGGAGGCCCTTCCTTTTAGACTTAGAACCTGGCGAACCACTGCCATGATGTCTTTTTCCATCACTTTCCTTCGCCTTCTTGGCCTCACGGGAGCTGCATACGCAGCATGTTCCAACCTTCTGATTGACAACTTTTCGAGATCATCTCCCTCCGGTCTAAACAACCTAAGTTCATGGACTAGTGACGATGGCTCCATGTCAAGCATCGCACTTGCTAGCGGAGTACTTTCATTCACCCCCAAGTCTGATCCCCCGTCGTACTTTTACGAAACTCTGGGTTGTTATCAGGCAGCTTCCCGCGGCTACAAGGCCCTGTCTTTGACTGTCAGGGGGCCAAAGGATGCTTCATTCATGCTGGAGATTCAGAGCAAGCAGGCCTGTACCGACCAAGAGTATAAAAGCCAGTGGGTTGCCATTTCTGGCCTGACGGGCTCGACGCAGACTATCAGCATTGCTCTGTCGTCCTTCCCTGACGCCAACTTGAATGGCATTGTGGGCTTTGTCTGGTCTACTTACAGCCAGATATCCAACTATCAGTTCAGCAACATTCAGCTCACTTGCAGTGAGTCTATGGTCACATCGTCAGATACATCGATAACGCCGTCCAGTGCCTCATCCACATCTACATCCGGTAATATATCCGCCAGTCCAACAGGCAGGGTGTCCAATGCGCAGTCAGGATCAACCTCTAGACTATTGAGTACGTCCGTGTCGATATCACAGGCTCGGTCCACCTCATCCTTTTCTGCTTCGTCGATCTCGCAAAGCCGCGCCTCTTCAGGCCTGTCAATCTCAACCGCCGCCTCTGGGACATCATCCCTCTCCAACAGCGGTGGTCGCTCGCAGACTGTGTCCGGCTCGGTCACTGCTCAGTCATCACCAGTCTCGTCAAGTTGTAGTAATCTTCTCATTGATGATTGGGAGTCTCAGTCGCGTCTGACCTTCCTCTTTTACAACGCCATGCTGCAGCCAAGCAGCGATGATGGAACGATGAAGAAAATCGAGGTTGCTGGCAACAGGGTCACCCTGACTCCCAACAACAAGGAGTCTTACTTCTACAGCAAGACTGCATGCACCAACTCTCAAGCTAAGGGGTACGGAGGCATTTCCCTTCGAATCAAGGCCAGCAGAGGAGCGACATTTGGTGTCCAACTGGCGTCAGCAACAACATGCAGCGCGGAGGATACGGCCTTCGGTTTCCAGACGACCAGTGAGCTCGGCTGGACCTTTGACGGTACCGAGAAGCTGTATAGCCTACCTTTCTCCAAGTTTACGACGATCGACATGTCCAAGGTGTCATCTATATTGTTCACCGCGCTCTCTGGGTCTGTGCAGTTCGGCCCTATGTCTTTTTACTGCGGTACTATCCCATCAGAGTACATCGTCAAGACGCTGCCGTCAACCACCGTCCCAGTCTCGACCGTTGCTGCGCCCAGTAGCACAGCAGTGGCCAAGCTTATAGATGACTTTTCCGCCAAGGACCAGAATTCTCTAGGGCAATGGCATGGCGGCGACAACGAAAACGCGGTCACGTGGGTTAAGGGTAAGGTGACTATAAAGGCGCCGGATGCCGATTTCGCCTACTACACCCAGTTCGAGAAGTCATGTGCCGATGTGACTAGCTACGACGGTTCTTACCTTCACGTTGCTTATACGGGGAGCAACAAATTCACCATTGCCATGCAGCAGCATAACCCGCAGTGTAACGATGCTATCGCACCATTCCCTGAGACCTGGGATTCGCTCGAGGCGGCTCGTTATGCTACTGGCAGCCACATCTACATTCCCATGTCACACTTCAACATCGTACGGACACGTGCGGTTGGCTTGGCCTTCAAGGGGTTCTACACAAGCGAGGCTGTCACCTTGACCAAGGTCGAGATTGTCTCTTCTGTGCCAAAAGATGTCTACATCCCGACAAAGATGCCTTCGGGCAATCTCGTCTTCGCCTGCAAGCGTCCCAACTCCATTGCGTTCGCCATTGACGACGGTGACCCAACCTATGCTCAAGAGGTCATGGAAGTCATCAGGTCCGAGAACATTAAGGTCACCTTCTTCACCGTCGGCGCGCCCCTTAGAGACCCTAGCACGAATCTGAGCAACATCTACCAGGATATGATGACGCAGGGCCACCAGATGGCTCTTCACAGCTACACCCATCCCAGAATGGAGGGCCTTCCCAACAATGATGCAATTACTTGGGAGTACAAGCAGGACATCGACGCTGTATCAGATATGTTCAATGGCCTCAAAACCAAGTACTTCCGGCCGCCTTTTGGCAACGAGGGCGCTCGTATGCGCCAGCAGCTGGTTTCGACAACAGGCAGAAGTGACGCCTACATCGTAAACTGGAACATCGACGTTGAGGATTGGCTCTGGGCCACTTCTTCAACACCCGAGAAGCAGCTGGAGGCTTTCCAGCGCGACCTGGACAAGGGGGGTAGCCTTGTCGTCATGCACTACTTGTACCCCAGCACCGTCAAGTACCTGAGGCAGTTCATTCAGATGGCCAAGAAAACAAACAAGCAGCTTATGCGGGTTGACCAGTGTATGGAGGATCCTGAGGCTCCTCCACTGTAGAGATGAGAGCTAGATGAATCTGAAACGGCATCTACTGGATTACTGAACATCCTTAGCGGCGTTTAAAACCCAGAGGGCATGTTTACCTTGATGCAGACTACCAGTAGTTAATATAATACAACATTACCGGCTCACCTCCCTTCACATCATGGGTGCGGACTGATAGACCATCTGCACGCCAGTGTTGGTATTGCACGCAACAAAGGGGTTCGGTGCTGACAGAGGGCCGCGCATACGCCGGCATGGATCAACCCCCAAAGGCTTGTCTTACCGCCTGATGGCACCATCAGCCACGGGCCAGGCATATGCACGGTAATAGATGCGTTTCCTCCACGAGTGCTGGACAGTTATTTCCCGCCAATCCACCTTCGTCTGCAGCGGCACCATGTGGTCTTATCAGCATCGTCTTTGCAATCATCGACGTGATTGGACGTAGCGGTCATCACTACATCGCCCGAAGACATGACTGGCATATGTCGTTAGTAAGAACCATCGATGGGAGTCGATATTGGCGCACCGGTGAGCCTAGCCGGTTATTGCCTTGTGAGGAGAGTACGCGCGGTCGGTGTATATAAGATAAACGAAACATACCTAGGATTCAAGTCCCGAACTTCTGGTCCGTTTCCAGAAAAGCAAAACGGCTAGTCTGTCCGCTGGTCCACGTCAATCATCTCCCGCCATGCCTCTGCCGACGGACGATAAAGTTGCAGCAACATCCCGAAGTCTGGTGGGCGTCCTGCACAGCATCTTCGGTCCACATCCGGGATTCAGACCAGGTTAGTAGGCCACCATTCCATCCTTCCATGAACTGAGAGTATAAGTCCATTAATTACTTTTTGCAGCGCATGCCAAAGGTGTCCTGCTCAGAGGTGTGTTTAGACCCACAAGCACAGCTGCTGGACTTTCGTGCGCTCAGCACTTCACAAACCCCGAGACGCCAGCCATTGCCCGCTTCTCTAGCTCCACGGGTATACCCAATCTCCCAGACACCGATTCCAACGGCAACCCGCGCGGGCTGGCGGTGCGCTTCCAGCTCGCAGACTCTCCTCGTCGTCTCCACACCGACATCATTGCACATTCAACCCCGTTCTTCCCGGCTCCAAATGGCGAGGAGGCTCTTGCCTTCTTCCAAAGCATCGCCAGTGGCAACGTAGCTGACTACGTCGCCACACACCCAGCAGCACTTGCTTTTGTGGAGGCGCCAAAGCCCACCCCTGCGAGCTTTGGACGTGAGGCATACTACAGCGTCAATGCCTTCAGGCTGATTGCGGCAGACGGAAAAGAGACATTCGTCCGCTATCGCTGGATACCCGTACGTGGTGAGAAGTATCTAGAGGCCGACGAGGTCAAGTCTAAACAAAACAACTTTCTTTTTGACGGCGTGCGCGAGGTTTTACGAGACGGCCCTATCGAATTCAGGCTCATGGTGCAAGTGGCTGGAGACAACGATGTTACCGATGACTGTACCGTCCACTGGTCCAAGGAGAGAAAGGTTGTGGACTTGGGAAAGCTGTCGCTGACCGGACTTGTGGACAATGATGTTGCAGAGCAGAAGAACATCATATTCGACCCCGTCCCAAGGGTACGTGGAATAGCTCCGTCAGAAGACCCACTACTCGAGATAAGGGCAGGCGTTTATCTGGTGAGTGGACGTGAGCGACGACAAGCCTAGACATAATGTTTTGAAGTATCCGTACGTATACAGGTATCGCGGGTTATCCTTGTTAAATTGTGTGTGTTACATATGTGTATCTAGAAGGCCGCTCGCTATAACTATTTTACCACTGTATAGTCCAGTGCGTTAGCAGTGTTAAAAAGTTAAGTTTTTCTCTATGTGTAATGCAGGCGCATTATATAACTATAAGGAGATAGAAGATATTGAATTCAGCGAATACAGTCCGTTGCGTTGGCGGCGTCCAAAAATCAACTTTTCGTCCGTGCGCTGCGGCCACCCCTAAATGCAGCCCCATAAAAAATCTAGATTTTTAGCTAATAGATTTATAAATCTATATTTTTAAATATTTACTATTACTATTACTATTACTAGCTTTAAAAGTAAGGTTATTTAGATATATATTAAGCCTCTTTTTTTAGTAATAGCTTTTAGTAATAGTAATATTATTAATAATAGCTTATAAATATATTAATTTTAATATTCTTTATAGTTACTATAAGGTATTTATTTAGAAGTAGCTTAAAGTAAAGGTAGTTAGCTAATAGCCTATAAGCCTTCCCTTTATTACTATTATTATTATTATCTTTATTATTTTTTATTATTATTACTATCTTTAAGTAAATACTAAATTAAATAAATATAAAGTATTAAATTAAATAAATATAAAGTATTAAATTAAATAAATATAAAGTATTAAGTTAAATAAATATAAAGTATTAAATTAAATAAATATAAATTTAACTATAATAGCTAAAATATTTATAAATAATAATAGAATACTTTAATAAGTATTTTTTTTTACCTATTAACTATTATAAGTTTTTTATAAATATAATTATTAGTAACTTTTATAAATAATAGTACTAGAATTAAATAAAAATAAATAATAAAAGATAGTATAGATTTTATAAGTATTTTATAAAATAAATAGAATATTATAGTATAAGAAACCTATACTATTTAAATTAGAGAATTAATAGACTAGTATTATAAATTAATATACTAGTATTACCCTTATACTAGTGTTAGTACCTATCTCTTTAATTAGTTAGGAAATCTAGTACTTTCCCTTAAAGGTAGTAAATATAAATATACTAATATTATAGTTCTACTATTTTATTAAGCTAAATTAACTACTTAATCTATATTACTACAAAAAATAGGCTCTAGAAGGGGCCCTTTATATAGCTATAAAAAAGGCCTCTTTAACTTAATATTTATAGCCCTCTCTACTTTTACTTTTAATTTAAGTTTTATAACCCTATTACTTAATTTTCTTATAATATATTAAAGTAAATATAAGGTATATTAGGCTTTAGTAGTATAGTATATAAATAATATAACTACTTTTTACTAAAAACCTTAAGATACTACGCCTAATTAAGGGACTAAGGGTATTACTATTTCTACCTATAGGTAAAAAAAAGGTAATACTCTTATTTTAATTAAGGTAGTATAAAGACTCTTAGTCTTCTTAAGTTATTATAATTAAGCTATAAATTAAAAGTAAAAGGCTTTAGTTTAACTAAATTAAGGTTTAAAGATAAAAGTAAAACTATATATAAAAATTAACTTATTTATTTACTAATTAAAGAGAAATATTTTCTTATATTTTTCTTAATTAAGGTTTTTATTATTTAGATAAATAAAAAGAAGATCTATAATCTTAGCTTTTTAACTTAACTTTAATTTACTATAGGTACTTTACTTTATTTTAATTATCTTTAATAGTTTTTACTAATCTCTAAAAAACTATTTCTTTTAAATTAAAGCTATTATTATTATAGTTTAATTTTATTTTTAAGCTTTAATAATTCTTATTATATTTACTTTATTTTATGTTAAATTTATATTATAATATATTAATTTTTTTTATTTTTAAGTTTTACTTAAGATAATTTATAAAGTATATATTTAGATTAAGTAAACTACTTTATTTATTAACTTATTATACTAATTAACTTACTATACTTAGCTATATTTACTTATAATTAGTTATTTATTTATTTTATTAGTAAGCTAAGACTACTTTATATTAATAAGCTACTTTTTATTAAAGTAATTTATTTTTTTCTAAAGTAAATTTTCTTTATATAAAAGTTTTTAGTAAACCTTTATTTATTTTACTTATTTATTAAAGACTTTTAAAGTTAAAGAGTTATTTTATATATTATTATTAGTTATATACTTAAAATATTTTTAATTTAGACTTTAAAATCTTAGATTAAAATAACTTATAGTAACTATAGTTTATTTTTAATAGTAGTTAGTATTATTTAATAAAGCTTTTTAATATTTTTTAGAGGGAGTCTTTTAGCTTTAGAGGTTATTTAATTATTTAATTATAATTTTAAGGGAATCTTACTATTAATTCTTAGAGATATTCTTATTAATTAATATACTTAAGAAAAAGTAAAATAAATATTTTACTTTAAGAGACTTCTTAATTAATACTACTATATAATACTACGTAGCGATAAAAATCTCTATATTTTACTAAGCCTTTTTTTAATAAGTAAGGTTTAGTTAATAATAACTAAGTATAATAAGATAAAAAAAAATAAGTTTACTATATATTATTATAGGGTTTTTAGTAAATAATAAGGTTTTATTAATTATATTAAGAAGTCTATTAATTATTATATTAGTATATAAATCTAGTATACTTATAATTATATATTTATAATTATATAGATTATAAATCTTTAGGTTAAAACCTAAGGTACTAAGTATAAATACTTAAGTATATTATATTAAAGTTTTTAAAGTTAAGTTATTATTTAACTTAATTAGTATATTTAAGGTAGTATTTTAATTTTTATTCTTTAACTAAAGTTTTATACTTAGCTTCTTTATACTTTTAGTATTAAAGTTAATAGTATAAAATTTAAAATTTAAAATAAATTTACTATAATAAAACTATTATTAGTAAGTATTATTAAGGTTTTATTCTAGTATAAGCTATATAGTATTATACTAATAGGGTTTTAAAAACTTAAACTCTTTATTAATTTACTAAATTTAATTTACCTAAAAATATTTACTTAGCTTAGGGTTTTATATTTAAGAGAAGTCTTAGCTTAGCTTAACTTTAAGGTAAATTATCTTATTATATATTACTAATTAAAACTATTTTAAGATAAATAAACTATATTTTTATTTTTTAAGTTATTATAAGCTATTAACTATAGAAGTACTAATATTTATTAGCTTTTTAATTATTATTAAAGAATCTATAGTATTATAAGCTTTTAGTATCTTAATATTATTTATAAATAAATATTTTAATTAGTTACTTTACTATATAAGGTTATATTAATATACTATCTTATTAGTTTAATTTATAATTATATTAGTAATATACCTAGGGGTATTTAAAAATATTAAGATATAAAGAAAGGATAGTAGGTTATATATAGTTACGTAACTTACTACCTATAGTAGAATCCTCTACCTTTAAAAAATAGTTTATTAGTAGCTCTCCTTTAGAATAAATTTACTACACTATAACTATACTATTATTTACCCCCTATATAAATAGTAATAAGGTATAAGACTATATTAATTAGACTAAGATATCCCCCCTCTAAAAACTATAGTTAAACTAATATTAATTAATAATTAGATTCTTTAACTATAGATTAATAAGGTTTACTATATATTAACTTTACCTCTTTTACTACCTTATTTATTATAGGGAATTAATAGATAAGCATAAGAAATTAATATATAGGTATAAGCCTTATATAGGTATAGCTTTTATCCTCTCTAATTAGCAAGAAAAAATAGTATATCCCTATAAAGGTAGTATGTATAAATACACTAATATTATAATTCTACTATTATATTAAGCTAAATTAACTACTTAACCTATATTACTATAAGAAATAGGCTCTAGAAGGGACCTTTTTTATAGCTATAGGAAATAGGCTCTAGAGGTAGAAAGGCCCCTTTTTAGAGCTATAAAACGGGCCCCCTCTAGAGCCTATTTCTTATAGCTATAAAAAGAGCCCCCTCTAAAGCCTATTTCCTATAGCTATAAAAAGTATCTTTATAGCTTAGTTTCTATAACCTTTTTTATATTACTTAACTACTTCTTATAATACTTATAATATAGTTATATAGATTTATTATTACTATAGACTATTTTTTACTTACTCTATATCCTCTAAATACTAGGCTATATTAGCTATTTACTTATATAATTCCCTATTATCTTTCCCTTACTAAAAATACTAAACTAGCTTCTTATTTATTACTAAAATAAACTTAATATTTAGCTTTAACTTAGCTAACTTACTTTTTAAGTAACCTTAGTTAGTATTAACTTATTTTTACTTTTAGGAGGGTAGCTTTACTTTTTTTTACCTATACTTTAGCTACTAGCTAACTAGCTTTTTTTAAGTAAAGTTAGTTATAATAAGATTAGCTATACTATATTCTTTAGTTTATTATAGAGAAATATAATAATCTTTAAATTAAAAATCTAGTAATATAAATTAAAGAAAAATATTTTTTAAAGATACTACTAAGGGTATACCTCTTATTTACTAAAAGTAGCTAAATTTAGTATTTTAGAGTAAATCTTA
The DNA here is from genome assembly GCA_019425465.1 of Colletotrichum falcatum. Taxonomy (NCBI): domain Eukaryota; kingdom Fungi; phylum Ascomycota; class Sordariomycetes; order Glomerellales; family Glomerellaceae; genus Colletotrichum; species Colletotrichum falcatum. The sequence continues at coordinate 751,641 of SWKJ01000201.1, read as the reverse complement.
TAGTAGTATAAAATACTTAGCTAAACTAAAATAGTATAGTTTAAGCTATATACTTTAAGAGAAATAGAAAATAGCCTTTTACTAGAGGGTATTACCTTTTTTACTAAGTAGTATTACTTTTTAATTAATATAAGATACTTTAAGGAAAGTATTATTTAAAGTTTATTTAAATACTTAAAGTAAAAACTTATAAACTTTTAGCCTATAAATACTTTATCTTAAGTATAAGCTTAACTAAAGTATAGCTTTTAATTATTAATTATCTCTTATATAATATTAATAAGTTAATATAAGTAACTAAGATTATTTAAAAAATAGTTCTTAATATTATTATTATTTAACTTTATACTAAAAGTAATATAAATATTAAAGTTTTAATACTTTTAAATAAAATAATAGGCTTATTATACTCTTAGGGGTAAATATATTATATAGAGATACTAAAAAATTAAGTATTAGTTATTAAACTCTTTATAAAGCTTTATTTAAGCTTTTTTAAAATCTTACTTAGTTTTAATAAAAATAATATACTTCTATATTATAAGTACTCTATAATATATATAAAAAAAAGGTTAATTAATAAGTATATTAATATAAGCTTTATCTTTATTATTAAGTATAGCTATTATTTATATTAGTAGCTAATAGCTTTTATTATTAAACTTATTACTATTACTACTATAGCTAAAGTCTTTAACTTACTTTTACTTAGCCTTAAGTATAATATTAAAATTAATATAGTAAATATAAAGTTATTATTAAATATCTAAAAATTACTTATTTAATATAGCTTTTATTTACTTATTATAGTCTATAATAATAATAGTAAAGTAATAAATTAAGTTTTAGTTTCTAAGCTAGTAAATACTAGCTAATAAAAACCAAAAACTCTTTAGTCTTTTATTATTAATAAAACTAAATATAATATTATAAATAAATTTAATATAGGTTTATTTAGTAGCTTAAAATAAAAAGAGCTTAAAGTAGTTAGTATTATAAGTATTATTAAAGTTAATTACCTTAGGGAATTACTTTTATATTTAAAGATAGTAGAGAAAGGTCTAAATAAAGCTAATAAAGTAGTTTAACTTATTATTTACTTATTTAACTATATATAAGATATTTACTTATTAAATAGCTTAATTAATACTATAGTTAGTAAATATTTACTTAGTTTCTTTTAGTTTATATAAGCTTTAGTATTATAGATATCTTACTAAGTAAAAAAAACTCTAAAAACTACTTTTAAATAATAATATATATATTATATATTTAAATCTTAACTTACTAACTTATAGCTTTAATAGTATCTTAGACTACCTAGGTAAGCCTATAATATAAAAAGTATATAAAGGCTTTAAGACTAAAACTATAATAATACTAATAATACCTAAGATTTTAATAAAAATATAATAACTACTTACCTTTTTCTAGGGCCTCTATAATAATTTACTATTTATAGCTATTTTTCTAAGATTTAAACTATTAAATATTAATACTTTATATAAACTTAGGCTTACTAAACTAATTATATTAAAAAGTATATTATATAATTTAGCCTTATACTTAATATTAATATTATTTTATAATATTAAATTTATTAGCTTTTATAAAGGTATTAACTTAATTAAAAAAAGTATTAAAAGTTTACTTTAAATTACTAAAAATTAGTAGGTTTAAGATTTTAAGTATAAAAAAAAAGATTTATTACTTATAGTATAATAAAAAGCTATAGTTTAAAAAAAGGCTTTACTTTAAGGGGAGAATTACTATAGGGGTAAATAAAGTAGTAAATTAACTTAAAGACTTTATAATTTTTACTATTAATAAATATATTTTTATTAATAAAAGAGTATAGTTATTAGTTATTAATTAGTCTTAGTAACCTATTAAGTAGTCTTAAAAGCCTATAGAATAAGCTTAAAAGTACTATTAAATTATTATATTATAAGTTAAGAATCTTATTAAGACTCTTTACTAGGGGGAGAGTAGCTATACTCTAGAGAAAGTTATAAAAAAGTAGTCCTCTAAGTTATCTTTATTCCTTTAGGGAAATAGTAAGTAAAATAAAGTTTAAGCTTTTTAGTAAGGTAATTATTTATAAGAGGGTATATATTTTATAGTAGGTTAGCTAAAAGCTCTCTAATAAGGTTATACTACCCTTAAGGATTACTAAATCTATAGAATTAGCTAATACTAGGGTAACTACTTTTAAATAAGGGAAATAATAATACTTATCTAGATAGTAGTAAAAGGCTATAATTAATTAAAGGTTACTTATAAATAATATAACTAGTAGTAAGAGGGTAATAAAGTTAAGGTTAGTATAGTAGGTTATCTTTCTCTTAAGGTTTAGTAGCTATTATAAATAAATAGTATAAGTTAGCTTAGAGGCTTAATAATATAACTAAATAGTAAAGGGAAAAAAGAAATAAAAAGGGTTAAGATACTTTATAGGTATTTAATAAAATAAAATTACACGAATAATAAAATTTTTAGCTAATTAGAAAAAATAAAAGCTATACCTATATAAGGCTTATACCTATATATTAATTTCTTATACCTATTTATTAATTCCTATATAAATATAAAGATAAATAGGTATAGATATAATTATAAAGAAAGAATAAAAGTAAATATATATTATTTATAGGGTATTAGTTAATAGTAGTTAAGTCTTTTTAATAAGTAAATATACTTCTAATAGCTATAGCTAAAGAGAAACGCTTTATATTTAAGAAGGTATAAGACTACACTAGGGACCTATTAATTAATTATAGAAGAAGAATAGTTTTTCTAAGTATATAACCTAAAAAAATATAATACTTTTTAGGCTTCTATTTTTATTATAGTTTTAAATACTTTAAAGAAAAAGAGAGAGGTAGCTATTTTTATAAAAAGAAAAAGTTACTAGTATTAGGATATAGAGGAAGGATAGTAAGTTATATATAGTTATATAACTTACCGCCTATAGTAGAATCCTTTATCTTTAAAAAATAGTCTACTAGTAGCTCTCTTTTAGAATAAATAAACTACGCTATAACTATACTATTATTTACTACCTACGTATATAAATAGTAGTAAAGTATAAAACTACGTTAATTAAACTAAGATATTCCCCTCTAATAACTATAGTTAAACTAATAATAATACTTAGTATTATACTTTAGTATAATGATTAAAGCTTAATTACTTATAGCTAGTAATACTTTATTTAGAGATAATAAAATAACCTAGCGTTAATTATAAAAATATATTATATTTCTCTTTAGTAAACCAATCTATTAAAAGGTAATATAGTAAATAATAGTTATAATATTAATAACTAAAATAAAGCTTTTTACTTTTAAATATATAACAAAAGAGTTAATAGCTTTATAGTACTTTTTTAATAATATTTCTTTAAATCTTAGAGAAAATATCTAAAAGGTATACTATAATAATTAATAAATAATCTATTTAGTTATAAGGGAAAAAAAAGAATTATAATATAAATTTAATATATTAATATTTAGAATATATAGCTTTATAAAGTATATATAGATAGTAAAATAAATATAGTATATTTATTAACTAATAAAATATTAGTAAATAGATTTACTAAGAATCTATTATAAGTAAAAGTTAAGTATTTAAAAGTAATACTTAACTTATAAAATATTTAAAATATAAAAAGAGAAAATGTTAGGATATAGAGGAAGGATAGTAGGTTACGTGTAGTTACGTAACTTACCGCCCACGGCAGAATCCTCACCTTTAATAAATAGTCTATTAGTAGCTCTCCTTTAAGAATAGAGAAACTACGCTGTAACTATACTATTATCTACCCCCTACGTGTATAAATAGTAGTAAAGTATAAGACGTATTAATTAGACTAGGATATCCCCTCTAACAAAACTATAGTTAAACTAATAGAAAGTAAAGTAAAAAAAGATTTAAAATTAATAAATAGCTTAAAGGCTAGGGGGCTTAAAAAATAATAATAATAAAAGGCTTAAAGCTAAGGGGCTTAAGGTAAAAAAAAAAAAGTTAAATAGCCTATAGGCTAAGGAGCCTAAATATACTCCCTCTTAAAAGTATTTACTTACCTCTATAAAGGAGGGTATTTATATAGGTATTAAGTAAAATACTAAATATAAAGTAAAGGCTTTAATTAAGGAATACTTTATTAATAAAGCTATTAATATTAGTATATACCTTATATACTTAGTAACTAATAATATTAACTAAGGGCTTTAATAAAAGCTTATAAGTATAAGCTTTATAAAGTAAACTATCTTTACTTTTTACTTTACTATACTTTTTCTCCTTTTCCCTATTAGTACTAGGGGGTATAGTAGCCTCCTTTATCTTTAGAGAGAGTAAAACTACCTATATAGTAGCTTAGAGAGCTATAATCCTCTAATATAAAAATTAGTAATATAAAATATAAAAGACTTAAAAATAATATATATACCTTTTAAGAAATTATTTTTATTATTAAACTAACTAAGAGATAGTTAATAAAAGTAATAAGCTTAAAGGCTAAAGGTTTATAAGTATAGTAGTTTATAAAGTATTATTTATATTTAAGCTTACTATTAGAGAAATATAACCTATTAAAGTAACTTATAAAAGTACTATAAAAATACTATTTATAGGGTTTTATAATAAATATAACTAACTTTTTTTTTATTTTTTAGTAATCTAGGGTATTAATAAGTATATAATTATTATAGTCCTCCTCTAAGTTACCTTTAAAGAAGAAAAAAAGCTTAGCCTTAAACGTAAAGTTATTAAATAAAAAAGTTATTTTCTTTACTTTATTTTCTATAAAAGAATAAGTTAATATAAAAATTATTAAAAATAATTTAAAAGTAACTTACTAAATAATACTAAAAAAAAGCTATTAATATTTCTCTTTTTATTTTTATTTTTAGTATACTCTTAATTTATTAAATAATACTCTATATAATACTATTATCTATATATTAAGTTAATAGTTAATTTATAAATTAAAATATAAAACTAATATATAAATAAAAGAAAAAAAAAGACCTTTTACTAGCTAGCTTAAGCTACTTAAAGGGAGCTAAGAATAAAGTTAATTATAAAGTATAATACTAAGAAGAAAATATAATATATAAGCTTTATCCTTAAGAGAGGACTAATCTTTTAGGGATTAAAATAAAGGCTCCTCTACCTTATTCTCCTCTATAAGAGGTAAAAGTACTTTCTTTAAGGGATAGGTATAGCCCTAGGGGGTAGGTGTTAGTAGTAAGGGTATATAAGGCCTTAAGAGAGCTAGTAGGTTATAGTGCCTAAAGATAGCTATAGTATATATATAACTCTCTCTAAAAGTAATTATTTTTTAAGGTATCTATAATTAAAAAGGAATTAATAGACTAGTATTTTAAATTAATATACTAGTATTATCTTTATACTAGCGTTAATATTTACCTCTCTAATTAGTTAAAAAATTATTATTAATACTATTAAATTCTACTAGACCTATATAAAGTATTTTACCTTTCTTATCTCCCCTTTATATTTTATTTATATTATCTATTTCTTTTATAACTATACTACCTATTTATTATAGCTTTTAAACCTTAAGAAAAGAATAACCTACTATACTAACTTTAACTTTATTACTCTCTTACTATTAGTTTTATTACTTATAAGTAACTATTAATTAATTATAGCTTCTTACTACTATCTAGCTAAATACTATTATCTTCTTTATCTAAAAGTAGTTACCTTAGTGTTAGCTAATTTTATAGAGTTAGTAATCCTTAAGGGTAGTATAATACTAAGCTTTTAGCTAACCTATTAATAAATATATACCTTCTTATAAAAGATTACCCTAAGATAAAGCTTAGACTCTACCTTACTTATTATTTCCCTAATAGAATAATTTAAACCTAGGTAACTACTCTCTTATAACTTTCTTTAGAGTATAGCTTTTCTCTTCTTAATAAATTATCTTAGTAATTTTCTTAGTAATCTTTTTAGCCTATTATATAGTAGTTTAGTAGTATACTTTAGTTTATTTTATAAGTTAATAAAATTAATTAATAGCTAATAACTATACTCCTTTATTAATAAAAGTTTATTTATTAATAGTAAGAATTATAAGGTTTTTAAGTTAACTTATTACCTTATTTACCTTTATAGTAATTCTCCTCTTAAAGTAAAGTCTCTTTTTAAACTATAGCCTTTTATTATACTATAAGTAATAAATCCTTTTTTCCCTTTATACCTAAAATCTTAAACCTATTAATTTTTAATAATCTAAAATAAACCTATAATATTTTCTTTAAGTAAGTTAATACCTTTATAAAGCTTATAAATTTAGTATTATAAAATAAAATAAATATAAAGCTTAAAGCTAAGTTATTTAATATACTTTTTAATATAACTAGTTTAATAAGCCTAAGCTTATATAAGGTATTAATATTTAATAATTTAAATTTTAAAAATATAACTATAAATAGTAAATTATTATAAAGGCTTTAGAGAAAAGTAAGTAACTATTATATTTTTATTAAAACCCTAAGTATTATTAATATTATTATAGCCTTAGCCTTAAAGCCTCTATATACTCTTTATATTATAAGCTTACTTAGGTAGTTTAAGATACTATTAAAACTATAAGCTAATAAATTAAGGTTTAAGTATATAATATATATACTATTATCTAAAAGTAATTCCTAAGGTTTTCTTTTACTTAGTAAAATATTTATAATACTAAGACTTATATAAACTAAGAGAAACTAAGTAAATATTTACTAACTATAGTATTAATTAAGCTATTTAATTTTTTAAATATTTTATATATAGTAAAATAGGTAGATAATAAGCTAAACTATCTTATTAACTTTATTTAAGCTTTTCTTTATTATCTTTAAATATAAAAATAATTCTCTAAGGTAATTTACTTTAATAATACCTATAATATTAACTACTTTAAGCTTTTTTTATTCTAAGCTACTAAATAAACCTATATTAAATCTATTTATAATATTATATTTAGTTTTATTAATAATAAAAGATTAAAGGGTTTTTAGTTTCTATTAGTAAGTATTTATTAGCTTATAAACTAAAACTTAGTCTATTACCTTACTATTATTATTATAAACTATAATAAGTAAATAAAAGCTATATTTAATAAGTAGTTTTTAAATATTTTATAATAATTTTATATTTACTATATTAATTTTAATAATATACTTAAGTCTAAGTAAAAATAAATTAAAGACTTTAGCTATAATAGTAATAGTAGTAGGTTTAATAATAAAGGCTATTAGTTACTAATATAAGTAATAGCTATACTTAGTAATAAAGATAAAACTTATATTAATATATCTATTAATTAACCCCCTTTTTTTATATATTATAAAGTTATTATAATATAAAAATATATTATTTTTACTAAAATTAAGTAAAAGTTTAAAAAAGCCTAAATAAAGGTTTATAAAAAGTTTAATAATTAATATTTAATCCTATAGTACCTTTATATAATATACCTACCCCTAAGAGTTTAATAAGCTTATTACTTTATTTAAAAATACTAAAACTTTAGTATTTATATTACCTTTAATATAAAGTTAAATAATAATAATATTAAAAGTAATTTTTTAAATAGTTTTAGTTACTTATATTAACTTATTAATATTATATAAAAAATAATTAATAATTAAGAGCTTTAGTATAAGTAAGCTTATATTTAAAATAAAGTACTTATAGGCTAAGAGTTTATAGGTTTTTATATTTAGTATCTAAGTAAACTTTAAATAATACTTTCTTTAAGGTATTTTATATTAATTAAAAAGTAAAACTACTTAATAAAAAAAGTATTACTCTTTAGTAAAAAGCTATTTTTTACTTCTCTTAAAGTATATAGCTTAGATTATATTATTTTAGTTTAATTAAGTATTTTATACTACTATAAGATCTACTTTAAAATACTAAATTTAGTTACTTTTACTAAGTAAAAAGTATACCCTTAGTAGTATTTTTAAGAGATATTCTTTTTAATTTATACTATTAAATCTTTAACCTAGAGATTACTATATCTCTCTATAGTAAGCTAAAAAATATAGTATAGCTAATTTTATTATAACTAGCTTTACTTAAAGTAAGCTAGTTAACTAGTTAACCTTATACTACCTATAGTAGCTAAGGTATAAGTAAAAAAAAGTAAGGCTACCCTACTAAAAATAAAAGTAAGTTAATATTAGCTAGGCTTATATAAGAGGCTAATTAGCTAAGTTAAAGCTAAATATTAAGCTTATCTTAGCTATAAATAAGAAGCTAGTTTAGTATTCTTAGTAAAAAAAAGATAATAGGGAGTTATATAAGTAAATAGCTAATATAACTTAGTGTTTAGAGAATTTAAAGTAAGTAAGAAATAGTTTATAGTAATAATAAATCTTTATAACTATATTATAAAAAGGTTAGGTAATAAGCCTTTCTATAGGTTATATAACCTCTATTTAAGATTTATAAAACTATATTATAAGTAGGCTATAATATATACTTTTATAAAACTTAAATTAGAAGTAGTAGTAGGGAGGGCTATAGATACTAGGTTAAAGGGGCCTTTTTTATAGCTATAAAAAGGGCCCTTTCTAGAGCTAATTTCTTATAGTAATATAGGTTAAGTAATTAATTTAGCTTAATAAAATAGTAAAACTATAATGTTAGTGTATTTAAGCTTCCTGCCTTTAGGGGAAAGTACTAGATTTTCTAACTAATTAAAGAGGTAGGGGCTAACGCTAGTATAAGGATAACGCCGGTGTATTAATTTATAACACTAGTCTATTAATTCCTAATTAAAAAAAGAGATTAATATTACTCTAAAGCCTTATAACTAACTAAAAAGTCTATAGTAATTTAGTAAACTTATAATTAAGTTAGGTTATTAATAAACAAAAAAACTAGTAATATAAGGCTATACTAAAGATAATTTTAACTATAAAGAGCCCTATATACCTATAAACCTATATATAGACTATCTAATTTTACCTACTAATTATAAACGCTTAGTTAAAATAAACTAACCTTATATAATAATTAGCCTATTTATACTAAATTCTTTTATATCTTTTCTTAAGTAAAATATAAATACTATAGTAGTAACTATAGTAATACCTAGGGGGTATATTATAAAGGATACTTTTAAAGTAACCTTAATATTACTATATAATACTACTTTCTAGAATAAGGTTATATTTAAATTAAGGTATAAAGTATTATTTAGAAACACTTTACTTTAGAACCTTTAGGAGAGAATTAAGCTACTTTTAACCTAATAAACTACCCTCTATATAAGATCCCCTTTATAATAATTACTCTATAAGGTAGGTATAAGTTACTTTAGTATTTTTAAAGTAGTCCTTAATAAGCTTAATTATAGTAGTAAAATCCTTAATATTAATAGTATAAATATATTAATAGTATAAATATATTAATAGTATAAATATATTAATAGTATAAATATATTAATAGTAAAAGGTAGTAGCCTTACTATAAAGTATTAGTAAAAAGATAAGAGCTAACTAGTAGGTATAAATATTAACTTTACTATAGTTATCTTTAAAAATACTTAATTTTATATTAAAGATATTATATTATTTACTATTATATTTTATTTTATTAGTTAATAACTTTATAAGGTTACTTAGTTACTATAGTATAGGCTATAATACTAAAGATAGACGTTTTATAGGTTAGTAGAAGGTAAAGTTATAAGGTAAAACTAGTACTATTAGTTAATAGTAATCCTTAGTTTTATTTATATTAATAACTAAATAATAAAGTAGTAATTAAATAGGTCTTATAGTTAAACTATTTTATTTTATTATTAGGCTTAGTAGAGGGATAATAGGGTACTAAGGTCTAAATTATACTAATAATACTCTAAGTATTTAAAGTAATAGAAATATTATAGCTAATTATTTAGATACTAAAAGACTATATAATAATTAGCTTATAGTAAGCTAATACTTAATCTTTACTATAGTATACTATAATTAACTACTTTATAATTTACTACTTTATAATTAACTACTTTATAATTAACTACTTTATTAATATAACTATAATTATAATTAATATTATTACTTTAAGTTAATATACTTATATTAAAGGTTATAAATAAATCCCTTATAATAATTAATAAGGTTATTAAATTAGCTAGACTTAGTATATAGGGCTTCTATCTCCTTATTAGTCTATAGGTAAAAGTAATTTTACTTAACAATATTAATAAGCTTAAGAGTAATAAGTTTACTATCCTTAGAGAAAAAGACTCCTTAAAAAAAAAGAAAGTTATAAAATATACCTAGTACTTTTAGATTAGCTATAAAGAATAACTTAATAGACTAATCTTTAAATATATAGTAATAGGCTTTCTATAGATCTTAACTATAGAGATCTTTTTTTTTAGATAGCTATTTAATAAGTAAGGTATAATAATACCTTTATAAGGTCTTTTTTATTAAAGAGAAGGTTAATATTAAAGTAAATATAGTTAATATATATCCTTATTAATATAAAGACTAATAGTTATTATAGCTCTTATAAGTCTATATTATTATTAGTAGTTATTATAATAGTAGTAATAGGATAAGTTAGTTATAAAGGATTTTTAATAGTAACTTACTATATTACTTTTATAATAATAAACTAAAGAGATAAAAAAGTCTCTATTAATACTTATTAATTATAAACTTTTATAATAGATAAGGTAATAAAAGAAGTAAAGTTAATATATAGTAAACTCTATTAATCTATAGTTAAAGAATCTAACTATTAATTAATATTAGTTAAACTATAGTTATTAAAGGGGGATATGTTAGTCTAATAGATATATATTATACTATACTATTATTTATATATAGATAGTAAATAATAGTATAGTTATAGTATAGTAATTTTATTTTAAAAAAGGGCTATTAATAGACTATTTCTTAAATATAGAAGATTTTACTATAAGTAATAAGTTATATAACTATTAATAGCCTATTATCCTTCCTCTATATCCTAATAATAATATTTTCTTTTTTTATAGAGTTTTATAATAATAATAAATCTATAGACCTCTTAGGTCTTATTACTTTAATAAATAGTTATTAGATCTTATATAAGTATTTTTAAGAATCTATAAAAAAGAAGGTTATTTAGTATACTACTCTTAGTATTATTTTATTTTTATTAAATCTTATAAGTATAAGGTATATAGTATTAGCTTTTTTTAACCTAAGCTACTATACTAGTTTTAAACTAATAAGGTTTACCTATAAGTAAAACTCTATATTAACCTTTACCTCCTACTTAATATATCTTTATAAAATAATTACTTTACCGTTAGTAGTTTTTTTAATAAATACTATATCTTTTATTATAGGATGATTTAAAGTATTACTTATATTTATTTCTTTTTTAAATTACTAAGTTCTTAGATATAGTTTTTTATTTAGATTATATTAATAGTAGCCTTATTTTAGTCTAGCTAGTATTAAATTAAAGTATTATTAGTCTTACTATTTTTTAATATTATATATATATTTGAATAGTGTTTTTATTTCTTATAGTTATAATAATTTATAAAGATAGTTATATTAGTATATTAGGGAGTATTTACTAAATAGTTACTATTTTTTTCTTTTTTCTTTAAATTTCTTTTTATAAAAACCCTTAAGGTTATAGAAGTTATTACTAAGGTTTTATTATTTAACTATAATGTAGCTTACTAAAAAGATAATTATTTTTACTTATAGTTATTTTCTTCTTATAGCTTTTTTTAATAATTATACTATAATAATTTACTATATAATTAGTAATTAAGTTCTTAATACCTATTTACTTTTTATATAACCTTCTTTAGGGTTTTAATAAATACTTTTTATTTAATTACTTTTTTTATAAAATAATAGGGAAACTAAAGAAAGAATTATAAGCTTAATTTTAGCTTTCTTTTATTTTATTTCTTAGTATACTATAGATTATACTTTATATAGTAAAAAAGGTTACTAAAGAGTTTTTTATCTTTTATTTTATTTTAAATAGTACTCTCTTATTATTAGTTTTATAGGGTCTAGCTAAAAAGGGTAATTACTACTAATACTTATATTATTACTAAGTAAGATAATAATAATAGAGAAGAAAAAGAAGGGAGGTTATTACTATTTAGCTAGTAAAGATAGATATAATACTCTAGCTTAAGAAAGGTTACATAGTAGTACATATAACCTTAGGCTAATCCCTCTATTATTCCGTGGGATATATTATATTATAATACTAGTAACGTTTTTAAAGTAATAATAACTACTAGTATAACTATATTTTAGCCTAGATCTAGTCTACTATAAAAAAACCTAAAAATATAATAAAAATAGAAGATAAAAAAGTATTTAATACTTTTATTTTTATATAATTAATTATAGGGTTTATAAAACCTATCCCTCTATTTTAATTATAATAATCCTATTATTAATTAGTCTCTCTAGTACCTTATTTAGGGTTATTTTTATAAATCTATTAGTAGGGTTATTATTACCCTTAATTTATTAAAGCTTATAAATCTCTTATTACGTATATAACTATTATAAAGCTATAATATTAATTATTAGTTATTTTTCTTTAAAAGTACTTAGTTTTATAAGGTACTTATATAATAAATATAAATTAATATAAAGGATTATAGGGATACTTAGTAACTTAAGGTAGTTAGTTACTTACTTTATAGTTATAAAGATAATATAGGCTATAAAAGCTTTTATAACTATACTATAAATCTTATTAGTAAGTATACTTATTATTATTTATTTATATTTTATTAAACTAAAGTAAATAATACTATTAGTTATCTTAAATTAGTTATTAGAGGTATTATTACTAGCTTTCTTAGTTATAAAGATAATAATAAATTCTAACTATAAGGTTAAATTTTTATTATTAGTAAAAAAGCTATTAATAAAAATAAAGAAGTTTATTTTAGTTAAGTTAATTATATAAAAAGTTAGTTTATAATTTAAGTTATTTATATACTATTTAATATAGTAGTTTAGTATAATAATCTTATTAGTAGTTAGTTACTAATATTATACTATAATAAAGTATTTAAAATATACTATAGGTTAGTAGACTAATATAATATAAGCCTTATAAGCCTATTATTTAATATATTACTTTATAGTATTAAGTAAGTTTACTTTAATAAGGTAAAGCTTTTTACCTTAGTTATTTTACTTAAGAACTAATAAACTATTACTAGTTAATAAGACTACTTTATTATTAAATATAAGAGGGTTATTAATAGTAAAGGTTTTCGTTAGCTTAACTATAAAGTTTACTTTTATAAGCTTTTTATTTTTATAAGTAGTAAATACTTTATTTAAGAGGCTTAGAGTATTATTAGTTTATATTCTTATTACTCTAAAGTCTAGGTTACTTATCTTAAAGATAAGTAGGTATAGGTTATAGGTTAAAGGCTTTATTTAAAGCTTTCTTTTATAGTAGTAACTATATATTACTTACTAGTATATATTAGCCTTTATAATCCTATAGAGTAGCTAGATTATTTATATAATACTATCTTTAGGGTAGAGGTACTAGATCTATAGTAAAAGGTATACTAAAATAGTTTATAATAACTATAATGTATATATATAGTAAGTAGCCTATTATAGTAAGTAGCCTACCTTATCTTACTTTCTAGCTCTTTAACCTTTATATAAACTTTCCTCTATATATAAATATATAATTTACCTTAATTAAAAGTTATATTATCCTTACTATCTAGGTAATTAAAAAAGACCTAAAAATATCTATATAAGAAGTAAATTCTACTTTTAAAGTCCTAAGATTAATACTCTACTACTAATATATTAGACATATTATATAAGCTAAGATATATTTAAAATTAATAATAATAACTATATTAAAAAAAAGTAATTTTTAAATAAGTTATTAATTTAATTAATTAAGGTTTTCTTTTATAATAAGAAGATATATAAGATATAGTAAACTAACTTTTTTCTAAATATAATATAATGCCTATTAAACCCTAATAAATAAAGAACTTTATATAATAATAAACTTAATTAAAAATATAATTTTAATATTAAATTAACTATTAGAGGGCTTTAGCTAAGAATCCTATAATTATATAAGGCTAGTTTATACTTATATAAAATATAATTATAAAGTCTAAAATATAGAATTATAATATCTATAATTTTAATAAAACTAGCTTCTTAATAGAAATATTATTATATATAAAGGTTATTATAACTTCTAACTATAAGGGAAGGCTTTATATAAAGTAGCTTAGTAATTATAAATAGGTTTTTAGTATTTAGGGTATATATATAAATAGCTAAATACTACCTTTATATATTATTATAAAAGGTAAATATTACCTTCTCTCTTAGTATACTAATAGTAAATTCTTAGCTATATAGTATATTTTCTTAAGTAAAAATAAATAAATAATAAATAAAATTAACCTAAATTAGTTAAAATACTTTAATTAATATATAAAGTCTTATATAAAGGGTACTTATTACCTTTTAATCTTTAATAGTTATAATAACTATAAATTAACTAACTTTAATAACTATTATAAAGAATAATATATTATTACTCTTTATATACCTCTTTATTTATTATATAAGCTTTAGCTTTTTAATATAAGGTATTTTAGTCTATTAAAATACTTATATAATAAAAAAGTTAAAAAAATAATATAAATATAGATTTTATATATTATAAAAAATAACTTTTTTTTTACTTTTAAGGTAGTATTCTTTACTTTAATAAGTAAAAATAATATATAAGCTAGTTTTAGATAGGTAGGCTTTATACTTTTTAACCCTAAAGTAGTTATTTTTTACTTAGATTTTAAGCTTAAGAAATTAATACTACTAAGCTTATATTTAAGTAGTTAAAGCTCTTAGAACCTAAAAATACTATCTATAGTAAAAAAGGGTATATAAAGTACTAATTCCCTTAAAAAAAAGATTTAAGTACCTAAAGGTACTATACTAGTAATAATATATAACCTTACTAACCTCTAAGCTAAAAAAATTAATAAGTTATTATATAGGCTTATATTTTTTAAGGTTAAGAACTATAGGTTTTATATAAGGATAAAGGTACTAAGTAAGTACTAGAGGGTAAAAAAGACTTAACTATATCTTAGAGGGTTACTTAATACTACTAAAGTAGAGGTACTATAAGTAAAAAAAGGTAGTATTAATACTAGAGGGAAGAATAACCCTTAAATAGAAGGTTATATAAAAGGTATTAAACTATATATATAATAATATAGTAATTATAAAAAGACTAAATATAATATATAAACCTATAAAGTAGTTTAAGATAGTAATAAGGAAGGGGATAATAAGTAGTTTTAATTAATTTTATATATTATAGTTAAATTTACTTATATAAAAGATAGAAGGGTAGGATAAGGTAGGCTACTTACTATATATATATATATATTAGTTATAAAGTTAGTTTATTAAAGTTTTATAAGGTTTAACTAGTATACTTGTTTTATTTTAAAGTTAGTTTTTACTTTTAAGACTATAGTATAAAAACTATAATTATTAAAGGTATTATAGAAGTAGTTAATATATAAATTAAATATTACTTCCTTAAGTATAATAAAGAAAATACTAATAAATTAAACTTATAAAATACTAACCTTAAAGTAATAGTTATAAAAATAATAAGCTTTAATTTAAGTAACTTATATACCCCTCTATTATACTTTAACTTCTTTAAATATAACTTCATAAAGTTAGTTAACTACTATATTACTAGATTACTAGTAATAAGAGGGAGAGTTATAGTTATTACTATTATATTAGTATTAAGTATAAAAAGTATATTAATTAGTTAGTTACTATAAATATTTTACTTAATAAGTCTTAGTAAATTTAAGTTTAATACTAAGTTAATAGGTTAATAGTAGGCTAGTATTACTTTAGGGATAATACCTATAATTCTATTTATAAAGTTATTATTAGCTAACTTACTTTTAAAGCCTTTACTCTTTATAGTATAGCTATTTACCTTTGCCTAGGTAACATAGTTAAAATTAGTAATTAATTAGTTAAGGAGATAAACTAGGGCTATAGCTAGTAGTACTTAGCTATATAGGTAGCGCTAAGTAAAGCTAGGTAAAGCTTCTAAACTAGAGTAACTATTAGGCTAGTTAGACTAATAGATCTAGCTAGACCTACGTATAAGTAGCCTACTTATATATAGTTATAATACGCTTCTTCTAGACGTAGAGTAGGCCTATAGAATAGAATATCTATAGTCCCTAATATAGGTAACTAATTAGCTAACCTTATAGCTAATTATATAATTATATAGTACCCTTAGATAGGGTAATTATATAGCTATTCCTATAGCTAATCCTATAGCTATCTTTATAGCTAATTATATAGCTATTCCTATAGCTAATCCTATAGCTATCTTTATAGCTAATTATATAGCTATTCCTATAGCTAATCCTATAGCTATCTTTATAGCTATTTATATAGCTATTCCTATAGCTATTCTAATAGCTATTTATTTAGTGTATTTATTAGCCTATATATAGACTAATAATAGGACCCTTATTTAAAAAGGGGTATTTAGAATTTATATATAAAATCTACCCCTATATTTTACTTCTTAAGTATTCTACTTAAAAGAGTATATTAAATAGTAGTATAACCTTAAGACCTATAACCTTAATAGCTTCCTAATATAAAGCTTACTTTTTAATATAAAGTATACTTCTTAATATAAAGTATATCTCCTAGTATAAGGTAAGTCTCTTAATATAAGACCTAATTTTTAACCTAAATTATAATATCCTTAACCTAGACTATTATTCTTTATAAACTTACTAAGATAGACCTAAATATAATTCAATATAAAGCATATACTTTAGCTAAGTTACTCCTTAATCTACTAAAACCTAAGGACCTATTTACTATTATATTGATATAAGAATCTAAATTAGCCCTCTTTAAGCCTTATTTTACCCTAGAATAGATTTTCTTTTATAAGCAATAGTAAAAGAAATATATAGAGTAATTTAGGATATCTAAATTAACTAAGAGCTAAAATATAACCTAAGGCTTAACTAAGGTTAAGTTAAAAGGTTTATAAATAAAGAAATAAAAATAGTATTTAGACTACTTAAAAAATAAACTACTAAACTATCCTAGATATAGGATTCCTTTAAAAAATAAATAAATATAAATTATATTTTTATTAATATTTATAATATAAAGGCTACTATTTATAAATTACTTATAATTCTATAATATTAATTAACTAAAAGTAATTTATTTAAAGAAAAACTATTAATAGAATTATTTAGTATAAAATCTACTAAGAATTTACTATTAAGATATTATAAAATAAAAAAAGAATTATAACCTTTTAACTATATATCTCTATCTAACTTACTTATTATAAATTCTTTAACCTTTAGTTAAAATATTTTCCCTAGAGATTTATCTCTAAACTTAGATTATAATAGTAAAATACTTATTAATAAAAATAAAAGTATTAAATACTAATTAATTTTAATAAAAGAATTAACTAAGATATAATAAAAAAAGATATAGCTATAGAGGCTTCTTTTTTATAGGATACTAGGTAATATAGTAACTTAACCTATAGTTCTTAGGTAGACTAAGGATTAGGGTTAAAATTAACCCTCTTTATTTAGCCTTAGTTTTAGTATAGACTTTTACTAGTATTAGTCTTAGACCTAGGTTTACTTTTAGTAAATACTATATCTTTAGTATACTAACTATTTAGTGTTAATAACTAGTTCTTTATCTTAGAGCTTAGCTAACTAAACTAGTTACTAGCTAACTAAATAAGTAATTAACTAGTAGTACTACTTATTTATTTTTAAACTAAAAATATAAAATAGTTTAATTTATTAAAATATACTAAAAATAAAGACTATTAATATATAAAAAGTATAAAGGTAGTTTAATAAAAAGTATTTATATTTATTAATATTATAGATAAGTACTATAGGCTAAGACTTAGATATAAGAAAGTTTTTATAGCTAACCTCTAATACTACTTCTTAGCAGCTACTACTAAATAGTATAATAGTAACTTAGATATAGATATAAAATATAAACTCTATACTTAAGACTATACCCTTAATCTATAGAAATCCCTACTTACTAAAAGGTTTAGAATTCCTAGAGAAAAGGTAAAACTTTAATTATAAAAGTAAAGATATACCCTTAATAATATTATTAACTATTAAGATATTTATACTTAGGTAGTAAAATTTATTTATTTAGCTTAAGCTATAAAAAAACTAAAGAATTAATTCTTAGTTATTATTTATAATAAAATAAATATAATACTTATAGTAGATATAAACTACCTATTAGTTTAACTATAGTTATTAAAGGGGATATCCTAGTCTACTTAACGTAGTCTTATACTTTACTACTATTTATATAGGGGGTAAATAGTAGTATAGTTACAGCGTAGTCTATCTATTATAAAGGAAAGCTACTAGTAGACTATTTCTTAGAGGTAGAGGATTCTACTATAGGTAGTAAGTTATATAACTACACGTAACCTACTATCTTTCCTCTATATCCTAACACTAGTAACTTTTTCTTTTTATAAAAATAGCTACCTCTCCCTTTTCCTCTAAAACGTTTAAAAACATAATAAAAATAGAAGCCTAAAAAGTATTATACTTTTTTAGGTTATATACTTAGAAAAACTATTCCTCCTTTATAATTAATTAATAAGTCTTTAGTGTAGTCTTATACCTTCTTAAATATAAGGTATTTCTCTTTAGTTATAGCTATTAGAGGTATATTTACTTATTAAAAAAACTTAACTACTATTAGCTAATACCTTATAAATAATATATATTTACTTATATTCTTCCCTTATATTTATATTTATATTTATATTACTTATCTCTCTATATATATCTTAGTTTTATTAGTTATAATAAGGTTTTTAAGAGATTAGTTTAGAGATAACTTTATAAGTTTATTTACTAAGTTATTTTTTTTACTAATTTATTATACTTTATAAAGCTTTTTTCTCTTATATAATTAGTAGAGGGCTATAATATTAATTATAAGGTATTTCTTTTATATAGTACTAAGTTTAATAAGGTATTTATAAAGAGAGTATAAGTTAGTAAGTATAACTATAGGGATTATAGGTACTCTTAGTTTATTAATAATTATAGTAAAGGTAATAAAGATAGTATAAGCTATATTAACTCCTATAACTATATTATATACTTTACTAATAAAAATACTATAGGTAACTTACTTTAACTTAATTAATAAAAAATAAATAATATTACCTTTAATAATAAACTTACTAATATTACTATTAATAAATTTATTAGTAAATATAATAAAAAAACTTAATTATAAAATTATATTATAGTTATTAGTAAATAAGCTATTTATAAAAATAAATAACTTAGTAATAGTTAAGTTAAGTAAAATAAATTAAAAGCTATAGTTAAGTAAGTTTATCTACTACTTTAATTAATAATTAAGTACCTTAATAGCTTTATTATTAAGGTCTTTATACTAGGCTATAATAAATAAATTAAAATAAGCCTCTAGTTAATAAATAAAGGTAATATATACTTTATAAGTATATTATTAAATATAGTTTTTTTTTATAGTAAGTATAGTTAAGTTAATAAGTTATAGCTTCTTCCCTTAGCCTTTTTAGTATAAAGTAATTAATTTATTAGTAAAGTTAATTATAATAATACTATTATTAAAGGTTAGTAGCTTATTAGGTCTAAGGAAAGTCTTTACCTTAGTAAAGAGTTTTATATTAGTAAGCTTATAATCCTCTTAGTTAAAGAATTAAGTTATAGTAAGTCTAAGGGTATTCTTAGTCTATATTTTAATTAAGGTAAATTCTAAGTTAATTAAAGATAATAAAAGTAAATAGAGGTTATATAAGGTTATTACTATATTAAGGTTAACTTTATAATAAGTACTATAAGTAATTTACTAGTAGGTACCTACCTCTATAAGCTTATAAAGTAGTTATTAAATAATTATAATAGATCTCTTAGAGTAAAAATAATAGATCTTAGTTAAAAAAAGAGTATAGATTAATCTTTTAAATATATTAGCTAACTAAATATAGGC
The DNA here is from genome assembly GCA_019425465.1 of Colletotrichum falcatum. NCBI lineage: Eukaryota > Fungi > Ascomycota > Sordariomycetes > Glomerellales > Glomerellaceae > Colletotrichum > Colletotrichum falcatum. Next base: position 731,461 of record SWKJ01000201.1, on the reverse strand, counting down.
TTAGGTAATATTATAAATCTATATAACTAAACCTTATTAAATTAATAATAGTATAATTATAAAGATTAATTATTAACTTATATACTAAATAGTAAAAAACTAAATAAGGATATTTTTTTTTACTATTATTAAAGTAACTTTATATAATAAAATATAATTTTTTATATAGTTTTCTATTAATATCTTTAACTTTATAAACTATATAAGACTTAAAAATATAACTAGTATATTCTTTAAGGTTATATTAGATAACTTTAAAAATACTATAGTTAATAAGACCTTAGTACTCCTTAGTAGTTAACTTTTTAAAAAGCTAACTTAGAGTAGTAATAACTCTTTAGGTATATAAAATAGTAGTAAGCTTTATAGCCTTTTACTTCTTTAGTAATAAAAAGGTATAGTAATTACTATTAGTCTTAGGTAGGAGTATAGTATTAGCTATAAACTTAACCTATAGGTACTTTATACCTTTAAACTAAGTCTTATAGTATATTAGTAACAAAAGTATAGTTATCTTTTTACTATTAGAGGTAAAAATAAGTACTACTATATTTATAGTAGTCCTTTTACTAGCTATATTACTATTATTATTATTAGAGGTAAACTACTTATTATTAATTATAGTAAGTTTATTTTTATTATTTTTATTATAAAAGGGTTTAATAAAAGTAAATTAAAAGGTATATAAGTTATTAATATTAATAATATAATTTTTATTATTAATAAAAAAAAGTTTATATAGTCTAAATTATTTACTTTTCTTATACTAAATATAAATATAGCTACTAATTAGTAGTTTTTTTAGTATAGTAGTAATAAGGCTATTTTATATATTTAGTACTTTATTAACTTATTAGGTTATAAAGTACTTATAGAGGTTATTACTAGCTTTATATATAATAGCTATATATTAAATAATATTAGGTAAAGGTAGTAACTTAGTTATTATATAAGGGTAAACACTAAAGATAAAAAAGGTTAAGATAATACTATTAGGTTTTATAGTATTATTAATAGCCTTTATTACTATCTAAAGTATTAATTTATATAAAATACTAAGGTACTTTTTTTTAATAATATTATAAGTATAGTAAAGAATAGTATAGTATCTTTTAACTTTCTTAATACTATAATATACTTTAACTAGTATAATTTTAACTTAAATACCTATTACTTAAGCCTTATAACTAAACTCTATAAATATAAAGTTATACTTAGTATTTATAATAATAAAGTTAAGTAAACCTTAGTATATATTAATTTAATAAAGGTAAATTACCTCTTATATAGTCTTAGTAAATATATTATAAAGAAAGTAAACTATATTAAATATAATAAATAAGTTAATTATATAAAAAACTAGCTTATTACTATTAAAGTATATAATATTAATAATAACCTTATAGTTAAAGTAATATTTATTATATAAAGTAAATTAAAAATAAAAAAAGTACTACTATAAAGTTAATAGTATTTATAGTACTTAGTAAGTCTTTTAATTACCTTTATCTTAATATTATTATAACCTATATTATAAAGAATCTTATAAAGCTACTAAATTAATAAGTACCTAAAGTAATAATAAAGTTATTAAAGCTTAATAGTAGTAAAGTAATTATTTACTAAGCTTTACTTAGGTAATCTAAGTAGTATTTATAAGTACCCCTATTTTTAGATAATAAGTATAATAATATTACCTTACTAAAGTATATTAATAAAGTTATTAAAGTAAATAAGTAATTAGTTTATATTAACTAAGTAAAGTAAAAATAAGGTATTAGTTAGTATTATATAAAAGGTAATAAACCTAAAGAGTATAGTAACTATAATAGTACTAATTAATAGTATTATATTACTATTACTAAATCTAATATTAGCTTAGCTTTTACTAGTATTATTAATAACTATATATAGTTAAATCTTTTATAGAGCTAAGGCTTAAGGGTAGTCTACTATTAAATATATTAAGGCTTTTATATTAAGTAAGATACCTTAGAAAACCTCTACTAAATACCTTTTAAGGGTAAATATAGTTATAGGAGTTTTTATAGTATTATTATATAAGTTAACTTTAGTAAGTTAATAGTTAATAAATTAATTTATAAGGTTAGTAGTAAAAGTATTTCTATTAAGGGAGGTAATATTAAAAAATATAGTAGTTATAAAAAATAAATTATTTAGTAATCCTTTATTATTATTATTATCTTTACTAGCTATAAGTTTTTAAAAGTAATAGTAGAGGTCTTTATTATTATTAGTTTTAATACTATTAGTAGTAAGTATAAGAGTTAATCCTTTATATATAGTAAAGAAGGTAAAGTATTATTAGTATATAATATATAGAGTATCTTAAATATACTAGTTAGCCTTAAATTAGTTATATACTTCTTATTACTTATTAATAGTATACTTATTTAACTAATAACTAGTCTTATAGTAGATATAGTACTTTTTATTACTAAGGTTACCTTAATAAAAGTAAGGAGGTTTATAGTTAAATAAGTAAATACTACTATTATTACTATTAAATTAGTTATTATATCCTTAACTATAGTAAGTATAGTTAACCTAATATTATCTATTAGGTTTAATAAGCTAACTAAAAAGGTAATAGGTAGCTTCCTCTTATTAAACTATAGTACCTATAGATAAATATAACTAGTTAGTAATACCCTTAAGTATAAGCGTTAAACTAAATAGGTAGAGTTTATATTCTTATATATTTATATAAGTATTTAGAAGTTATATCCTAAGGACCTTATTACTATAGAGGTTTTTAAGTAGGGTTTACTAAATAGTTATAAGCTTATTAATTATTACTTTAAGTATCTATAACTTATTTTTATTAGGGTTATTATATATAAAGTAAAAAAAAGTAGTTTTATACTACTTTATAAAGTAAACTTAAATTATTTTAATATTGTTAAAGTAATTCTTAATAAAGTTAGCTATAGTAGTAAAGTCCTTAATATTAGTAGTATAAATATATTAATAGTAAAAGGTAATAGCCTTACTATAAAGTATTAGTAAAAAGGTAAAAACTAACTAATAGGTATAAATATTAACCTTATTATAGTTATTTATAAAGATATTTAACTATATATTAAAAATATTACACTATTTACTACTATATTTTATATTATTAGTTAGTAACTTTATAAGGTTAGTTAGTTACTATAGTATAGGCTATAGTACTAAAGATAAAGGCTTTATAGGTTAATAGGAGGTAAAGTTATAAAGTATAGCTAATACTATTAATTAATAGTAATCCTTAGCTTTATTTATATTAATAACTAGATAATAAGGTAGTAATTAAATAGGTCTTATAGTTAAGCTATTTTATTTTACTATTAGACTTAGTAGAGGAATAGCTAAATACTAAGGTCTAAACTATATTAATAATACTTTAAGTAGTTAGTATAGTAAAAATATTATAGCTAGTTATTTAAATACTAAATAACTATATATTAGTTAACTTATAGTAAGCTACTACTTAATCTCTACTATAGTATATTATAATTAACTACTTTATAATTAATTACTTTATAAATATAACTATAACTATAACTAATATTATTACTTTAAGCTAATATACTTATATTAAAAGTTATAAATAAATCCTTTATAATAATTAATAAGGTTATTAAATTAGCTAGATTTAGTATATAAGGCTTCTATTTTTTTATTAGTTTATAAATAAAAATAATTTTACTTAATAATATTAATAAGCTTAAGAGTAATAAGTTTACTATCTTTAGAGAAAAAAACTCCTTAATAAAAAAGAAAGTTATAAAAAATACCTAATATCTTTAAATTAGCTATAGAGAATAGCTTAATAGACTAATCCTTAAACTTATAGTAATAGGCTTCCTATAAATTTTAACTATAAAGATCCTTTTTTTTCTAGATAGTTATCTAATAAGTAAGGTATAATAATACCTTTATAAGGTCTTTTTTATTAAGAAGGAGGTTAATACTAAAGTAAGTATAGTTAATATATATCCTTATTAATATAAGGATTAATAGTTACTATAACTCTTATAAGTTTATATTATTATTAGTAGTTATTATAATAGTTATAATAAGATAGGTTAGTTATTAGGAATTTTTAATAGTAACTTACTATATAACTTTTATAATAATAAACTTAGGAGATAAGGGAGTCTTTATTAACGCTTATTAGTTATAAACTTTTATAATAAGTAAAGTAGTAAGGGAGGTAAAGTTAACATATAGTAAACCTTATTAATTTATAGTTAAAAAATCTAACTATTAATTAATATTAGTTTAACTATAGTTATTAAAGGGGATATCTTAATCTACTTAACGTAGTCTTATACTTTACTACTATTTACATAGGGGGTAAATAGTAGTGTAGTTATAGTATAGTCTATCTATTATAAAGGAGAGCTACTAGTAGACTATTTCTTAGAGGTAGAGGATTCTGCTGCGGGTAGTAAGTTACGTAACTACACGTAACCTACTGTCCTTCCTCTATATCCTAACACTAACTAAATAAGAATACTACTTAAAAGTAATTTATTAATTAACTATATTAAAAAATAAAAGATAGTAAAGAAATTATATATATAAATTATAGAGAGATTTAGTTAAAAATAAAAAATATAGTATAGTAATAACTACTTAAACTATATATATATATATATAAACTAAACCTTTATTTAAACTCTTAAATTCTAATTATTATCTTTTACCCTAAGGACTAAATAGTCTATATAAACTAATTAATAGAAAATTCCCCTAGTAAATCTAACGCTTATAGCTCTTAAGCTAAATATATATCTAAAGATAAGCTATTATTAAGCCTTATAAATAAATAAGAGTAATACCTCTTAACTTAATTAGTCTAAAAAGCTAAAACTAAGAATTAAAAAAGTAAAATTCTAAAATTCTTATATATAAATCTCTTTAATAACTCTATAACTAAAAGTCCTATAATTATATAATTATTCTTTCTAGATTTATCTTAAATAATAACCTATAGAAGTATATACTTCTATATATAACTATACTAATATAAACTACTATAGACTACTGTATATAAACGTATATACCTCTAAGTATTATATATATACTAGTGCTTATACCTATACTTATATATATATAAGAAGTATATTAGTACCTCTTAGTGCTTAGATATATACTTAGATATATACTTAGATACTATATATATCTAAAGGACTTTCTATATAAGTAAGAAATATTCCTTTTATTTAGATAGGGTAAATATATAGATTTTATCTATAGTTAATATATATATACCTTTTCTATTTATCTCTATTTTAACTTTTTTACTTTTCTTATAATTATTTTAAATAACCCCTTATTATTCTTACTAGTTATAAGCCTAGCTCTAGTAGAAAAGATATTCTTTTTATTTTTCCTCTTTTAAGTTATTATAACTTTATATATTTTTTTACTAAGTCTAGAAAACTTAAAGATTTTCTTTTTAGGATAAAAGCTATAACCTTGCTAGGGGATAAACTATATTAGCTAAGGGAACTTTAAGGAATTATAACCTTAAATTTATTATAATCTATACTTAGTAACCTATATTTAATAGAATAGAGAGAGGGATTAGCTTACTAGGTAAATTATATACTCTACTATATTTTATATTACTATAGCTCTAGATAATATTTAACTTTACTTTATACGTTAACCTTATAAGTTACTAGATTATTTTAAATCTAACTAGTAAAGAATTTCTTTTTACCTTAAGCTAAAATTAAACCTAAGACCTCTTAATTAGTAGTTAATTAATTAAATTAGTATAGTAGTTAACTAGACTACTAGACTAACTAGTCTACTATCTAGCTAGTAAAAGCTTTAGAGGTTTTTACCTATAAATATTATAAAAATAGATAATTTATATAGTATATATTATATAATATTAACTAAACTACTTTAAATATCTATTTTTTAATATAAATCTAACTAAACTAACTAAAACCTTCTTCTTTTTTTCTATTAATTAATATTAAACTAAATTAATATAATAGAGAAATCTATTACTATACCCTACCTTTTAAGTAGCCTTAACTATAATATTTAGGTAACTAAATTTAAGGCTTTACTTATTAGTAAAGATATTAACTTAAGTTTAAAAATACCTCTAACTATACCTTCTTAATAGAAAAATAATAATAAAATATTAGCTTATATAAAGCTATTTTATAAGGATTCCCCTTTAAGGGTTATAAAAAATTCTAAAATAGGTTTTAAAGCTTAAAAAAAACTAAAGGATCTATATAAACCTATAAGATTTACTAATAAATATTTTACTTATAAAGAATTCTTTAATACTTTATTAAATGTTTTTAAATCTATAAAAAAATACCTAAATAAAGTAAAAAAGCTTATAGATAACCTATCTTTTAAAGATATAGCTTTATTAAAATAAGTTATTATAGCTTAGGTATTAAATAGTCTAAATAATAGTTATAAAGGTTTTATAATTAATATAATATAAGCCCTTAGAAAGGATATAAATTCCTATACTATAAAATTACTTTTTATAAATCTTATAAATAAAGTAAAAAGAAAAGGTTCTTTTATAGTATTATATACGTTTACCTTTAAAAAAGGAATTAAAAGGCTTTAAAAAAATAAAAGGAGTTTACTATATATATTATAAGTTAAAAAACTATATAGTTAAAGACTATAACTTCTTATATCTAAATAAAGCCCTAAAGGGTAAAAGAATAAGGATAATAATAAGGAAAAAGTCCTAAGGTAATAAAGGACTAATATAAAGAGAAATAAACTCTATAGGGCCTAGAAAGCCTTAATAGCTAAGAAAGCTATAATAAAGAAGAAAGATTCTAAAGAATTAAATAAATTTAATACTAAAAATATATATATAATAGTTATAGAGGATAATATAGTTATAGATAACCCTCTAATTAAGAAAGAGAGTAAAATTAACTTAGATTTTAAGGATATAAGTCTTATACTCTCCTTTATAATACTTATAACTAATACTATAATAGGTGATAATATAAGTCCTATATATATAACTAGAAATAATAAATATACCTCTTTTTACTTAAATACTACTACTACTATAACTATAATATATAATAAATCCCTATTTATAAAGACTACTTCTATAACTAAGTATATTAACTAAGGTAATATAGAAAAACAAAATCTCTTTATAAGGAGATATAGCTATTTCTTTTCTTAATAATAATAATAATATATATATCCTTAAAGACTATTATTATATACTTAAATTAGGTATTAATCTTCTAAGTTAGAATAAACTAAGAAGACTAAAGATAGCCTCTCTTTTCTAGGATATAAAGGTATCTTTAATAAATATAACTAATAAAAAAACCCTTTATAAGGGGAAATAAAAGATAGTTTATACTACCTAAATATAAAGGTTTTAAATAAAAAGAATTTTAATAATAATAAAAAATATATAATTACTATAAAAATAAAAAGGAAACCTTATAAATATAAAAAGGTTAAAGATAATAAAGAGATTAATAACTATAAGAAGTAATATAATAAACTAAGATATATAAGTTAAAAAGTCTTAATATAACTTAAAGATAATATAAATATAACTAATAATATAATTAAAAAAAACTATACCTATAATACCTATATAAAAGTAAACTTTACTACTAAAGTTAATAAGTACTTAGATAACTATAATAAAGTATATAAATATATAGAAAAAGTTTCTTTTAGTCTCTATAGACCTATAATACCTTCTATATATAATAAATATTAATAGTTTATTATTTTTTTAAAAAAAAAATCTAGACTAATATCTATAAAACTACTTAGAACTAAAAAAGGAAAAGAAGTAAACTTTATTATTCTAGAGTATATAAATAAAAATAATATAAATAAAAATAAAATAAAAGACTTTAATATAGATAGTAGTTATAAGTTTAATAATAATACTATAAATTATACCTATATTATTAAGGGAATAAGCTATAATATAAAAGTATCTTATACTTATAAACCTAATAGTATAATAGAAAGAGTAATAAGGACTATAACTAATAAAGTTAGAGCTATACTTTTATAGGTAAATCTACCTTTATATCTATAGGGAGAAGCTACCTTAATAGTAGTAGATCTATATAATATAACCCCTTATAAAGCTCTTAACTATAAAACCCCTTATAAAATAAGAAATAATATAAAGCCTAACTTAAATAATATAACTACTTTTAGTTTTATATATTACTATAAGAATAAAGACTATAAGATAAAGAAGTTAAATAATAAAGTAATAAAAGCTATAGTACTTAACTACTAAAATAACATATATAAAGTCTATAATTTTTAAAAGAAGACTTCTTTTTAAACTAGAGATATAGTTATCTTAGAAAATTAGTTTATACCTCCTACTATTAATAATATAAATAATAATATAAATAATATAACTAAAAATATAAATAATAATATAAATAATAGTAGTAATAATATAACCCTATATAATAATAAAAGTAAAAGGGAAGACTTAAATCTTAGAGGTATAAATATAAAGCTAATAAATAATAATATAAATTATAATAATAATATAACTAAATTTAAGATAATAGTAGAAATTCCTAAGTAGGATAATAATAAGCTTAAAGAATATAAGTAGGTAATAGACTAAGAAAGCGCTTTATATACTATAGAAGACTACCCTATAATTAAACTAATACTTTCTACTATAAATAATTATAATAATAAGATAAATAGGTTTAATAAAGCTATATATATCCTTATAATAATAATAGATAAAGACCCTACTACCTATAAAAAGGCTATACTTTCTTTATATAAGAGAGAATAGATTTAAGTAATAGTTATAGTTAGAAGTTAATAACTTATATAATATATATACTTAGGTAATACTTCTTTTACCTAAAGGGGTTAAACCCCTAGGAGAAAGATAGGTATATAAATTAAAAATAGATATATTTAATAACCTATTAAAATATAAAGTAAGGTAGGTAGTATAAGGATTTAATTAATATATTAGTATTAATTATTTAGAAACCTTTAGTACTACCTATAAGCCTAAGAACTATAGAGCTATATTTATTATAGGTATAAAATTAGGCTAGTCTTTTAGGTAATTTAATATCTCTAATACCTTTTACTACGCTAATATTAATAAAGAAATATAGGTATAACTACCTATAGGTTTCTCTTATAATTATAAAATAAATACCCTTAAATATATAAATAATATAAATAAAAAAGCTTTATATTATAAGCTTAATAAAGCCTTATATAGTTTAAAATAAAGCCCTAGACTTTAATATAAATAGTTAAGATCTATACTTATAAAAATAGGCTTTAAAGAATCCCCTTATAATAAAGGTATCTTTATTATTAATAATAATAATATAAGAGCTATAATAGTATATTATATAGATAATATAATAATAATAGCTCCTATAGATAGAGATATAGAATATTTCTACTATAATATAAATAAAGATTTATAGATATAAGACTTAGGAATTCCTTATACGTTTCTAGGGAACAAAATATATATTAATAAAGAAAATAAGATCTTATATATCTATTAAACTAAATATATAAATAAAATACTAAAAATAATAATAAAAAGGATATATATCCTTATAATATACCTATAAATCCTACTATTAAGCTAAGGAAAAATATAGGGTAAATAACAAAAGATAAAATAACCTAATACTAATAAGAGATAAAATCTCTACTCTTTGCTAGCCTTAAAATAAGGCTAGATATAATATATCTAGTTAATATATATACTTAATATATAAGTAACCCCTCTAAGGAGTATTTTATTACTCTAGATAGAATATAGGGATATCTAAATAAATATCTTAATTTAGGATTAATATATAACTATAATATAGACTTATAAATTATAGTATTCTCTAACTTTAATTAGGTAGGAGATCTAGATAATAAAATGTCTACTACTAGATATATAACTACCTTAGGGTACTATAATATTATAAGTTAGAATAGTATAAAATAAAAGACTATTACTTTATCTACTTATAAAGCTAAATATATAGCTTTATATAAAGCTATAAAGGAATCTATATATTTATATAACTCTTTTTTTATTTATATTATAACTTAGGACTAAATATAATATTAAATAAGCCTATTATTCTTATAGATAATAAGGTAGTATAATATATAGTAGAAAACCTAGAGCTTTATAAGAAATCTAAATATATAGATATAAAGTATTACTTTTTTAAATAAACTATTTATAATAACTAAGTCTCTCTATATTATATATATATAAAGAATAATATAGTAGATATATTTACTAAATGTATTAATAAAGAAGTATTTAAATACTTTATAGAGACTATAAATCTTAATATAAAGGGGTTTTTACTTAAAGAAACTATAGATAATAAGGAAATACTTTCTAAGAAGAAAGTAGTATAGCTTAAATACTAAAGGGTTTCCCCTATATTTCTTATATTTTTCCTACTATATAGGTTTTTATAAGTTTTAGTATAACTATAATAATAATATTTTTCTTTTTCCTTATTTTCTATAAGGTTTTTAAGTTTTATATAATAAGTAAGTTATTTCTATAATTTAGATATAACTTAAGGAGGAAACTAAGAATTAAAGAAGTAAAATTCTAAAATTCTTATATATAAATCTCTTTAATAACTCTATAACTAAAAGTCCTATAATTATATAAATATTTTTTCTAGATCTATCTTAAAAAATAACCTATAGAAGTATATACTTCTATATATAACTATACTAATATAAACTACTATAGACTACTATATATAAACGTATATACCTCTAAGTATTATATATATGCTGGCGCTTATACCTATACTTATGTATATACGAGAAGTATATTAGTACCTCTTAGCGCTTAGATATACGCTTAGATATACGCTTAGATACTATATGTATTTAAAGGACTTTCTATATAACTAAGAGATATTCCTTCTATTTAGATAGGATAAACATATAGATTTTTATCTATAGTTAATATATATATACCTTTTTTGTCTATCTCTATTCTAACTTCTTTACTTTCCTTGTGACTATTCTAAATAACCCCTTGTTATTCTTACTCTAAGGAATAAGCTTTATAGTAGTATAATAAAAGGAATTCTAAGTTTTAAGGACTAAAAAATAAGCTATTTTACTAATATACTCTTAAAGAAAATATTAATAATATAGATAAAAACCTATTAGTTTTAGCTAAAGATAATAAAAGATAAATTAATATCTCTACTTTATAAACTATTAAAAATAATAGGTATAAAATATATAAAACCTTCTTTATAAACTCTAATACTAAGTTAAATTAAAGTAAAAAAAATCTAATACTCTTAAGGAAGTTAAATAAACTAAAAAAGATAACTCTTAATATTACTTTATTAAAAATAACTTATTACTTATAATATCTATTAATAAATTATAGTATATTAATAAGTACCTTAATATTTACTAAGTTACTAAAGTATATACTTATTATAACTTTATAGTTAGTTTTTTTTATTTAAGTTTATTACTATATAATAGCTAATTACTAACCTAAGACCCTAATATCTACCTATAAGGTATAAGAAAAACTAAGTATTAAAAGCTAACCTTAGGCTATATATAACTTATCCTCTTAGCTATATATAGTAATATATACTAAAATTAACTTTTAGCCCTCTTTAGATATACTTTTATTTATAGCATATATAAACCCTAAAGTATAGAGATATATTATTACTTTTTTACTTTTAAGGGCTATTTTAGACTATTAACTTAATAAAGCTATAAAAGTAAACGTTTAAGGTATATATAACTAGTAAGCTATTAAATAACTAACTTTCTCCCTTATTATTAAAGAATATATTAATAGATAAAAAATAACTACTTAGCTATATATAGGTACTTAAGTAGTTTAAAACCTAGATATAGGTTTTCTACTTAGCTAAGAATTTAGTATCTTTAATAAAGTAAATATACTTAACTCTAAAAGACTAGTTACTATAACGGTATATAATAATATTTATATTTTAGTATCTATTTATATTAAATAGACTATAAGAATATATATAGCTAAAATAGCCTTAAATATTACTATCCCTCTATAATCTATATACTATATACTAATTAATATAGCTAAGAATTTAAAATTTATTCCCTCTTATTTAAGCTTATACTAGAGAGAGTAATTAGTTCTATTATAGACTATTCTTTATTTATTATAGTAAATAATATCTCCTATTAACCCCTTTAAATTATAAAAAATACTAAACTTAGCTATTTATTAGCCTTTAAAGCTAATAAAATTTATTTAGTAAGTCTATATACTATTAAAAAATACTTTAAAGCTAAAGCTAAAGACTTATAAATAGTAAAAGATAACTATAAAAAAGCCTACAATATCTTTAAAGGATCCCTTAATATAGAAGCTAAGCTAAGTATTAAGAAAAATAATAAATATAGTATTTATAAATTACCTAAAGAAGTCTATATTTATAGTAAAAATTCTAAGTTTATTTAAAACCTCCTTATAATAGTTACTAAATATCTATTTATTTAAAAAGATATAGGGCTAATTAAGGTAAATTTAAAAGACTATATAAAGGTTTAGTTAATTAATAACTATTATAATAAGAGGATTAAATAAAAACTTTACTTTACTAATATTAAGGATTAAAAGATTACTAATAAAATATTAGATAATTTTTATAAATAAAACTAAATAAAATTCTCTATATAACTTATAGCCTTTAAAGTACTAATATTTATTATATAGAGAATAGTAAATAGTAAATAAAAAGAAAGAATAATAGTTAACCTATATACTTCTAATAAAGTTACTATTCTTAATATATATCTAATACTATTATAATCTAAAGTAATATAATAATTATATAAAAAGAAATTTATCTCTATAGTAAACGTAAAGTTATTTTTCTATTAGTTTTTTATTTATAAACTATACTATAAATAATTTACTATAGTAAGTTATAGAAGATAAAAACATTTTAAGGTTATATTTATAGGCTTTTATAACTTACCTATATATATATAATAATATATAGATAACTTACTTTACCTATATATAAAATTTACTAAAGCTTTTATTAGTAATATTATTATAATATTTAATACTACTAAAGAATACTATAACTATTTAGAGGCTATCTTTAAACTATTTTAAGGTATTAACTTATCTTTATTAGTAGTAAAATCCTTTTTTAGCTTTTTCTTTATATAACTACTTAGTTTCTATATAAATACCTTTTTACTAATAAATATAAAAAAGTAAACCTAAGTACTTATAGCTATTAAGATACTTATAAACTTAAAGAACTTAGAATATTAAATTAGTATAACTAGCTACCTTTACTATATAATCCTATAGTATACTAGCTATATAGTTTTTCTTTAATAATAAAAGACTAGCCTTTTAGCTATAGTAAGAGAATAAGGAAAACACCTAGGATTAGTAAGAAAATACTTCTTATATAATAGTATCTTTATACCTATATAACTAGAAATTAATACTTTTAAAGATATTAAGTTTACCTTTATATCTAAAATAGTAATTTATTATTATAATCCTAAGAAAATACTTTTTATTTAGCTAAATATAGCCTATAACTAAGGCTATAATACCTTACCATTCTAACTTAAAGATAAAGCTTTATAGAAAAAGAAAAACCTATAAGAAAAATAGATATTTTATTAGTAATATACCTTAGTAAACCTATTAATAATACTAAAAGAAAATACTAGCTAATATAGTTAGAAGTCTTATACTTTATCTAAGCTATTTAAAAGACTAAAATATTAATATAATTAGTATTAGTAAATCTAATAATTATTCTAGCTAACTATACTATTATATTTATAATTATAAAGTAAGTATCTCTTTTTATTACTAATAAATAAAAGGCTAACTTATAGTTAGTATTAATATTAAAGTACTTAAGCTAATTTTAGCTTAAATACTTTTATATACTAAGTAAAACTAATATAGTTATAGATACTTTATTTAGGTTACCTTCTAGTAAAGATATTATAAAAGATAAAGGAGAATTAAATAAAATTTAAAATAAGTATACTATAAATATAGCTATATAAGTATATATAGATAATAACCTTTACTAAGCTATTATAGATAGTTATACCTTAGATAAAAAATAGACTAATATTATTAATATTATTAAGGATACTAAGGATAACCTTTAGGTGCTTTTTTAACTAAATACTAACCTCTTCTACTTTAAAAAACTAAGTAAGTAAAAGTAACTCTATATACCTAACGCTATTAATATAAAACTTATAAAAGAAGCTTATAATAATAGATATTATTAGGGCTAAAAGTAAATATTCTAGGAGTTAGTTTACTAGTTTTAGATTAAATACCTTAACTATAAAATTACTAAGTATATTACTAATTCCCCTCTATATATAACCTATAGTATATTAAGATTAAAACTACTAGGAGCTTAATAGCTAATTAAAATACCTTTGATTCCTTTTTATACTATTACTATAGATTTTATTATTAGGCTTTTTAAAATTCCTTTATAGTATATACTATAGGAGCTTTAAGGTTTCCTAACTTTTAACTCTATAATAATAGCAATAAATAAGTTTTTTAAAAGTATTTTATTAATTCTTAGATATATAACTTATAGTATAGTATAATAGTCTAAGGTACTACTTAGATAACTATAACTATTAAACTAGGGTATCTTAAAGGCTATTATTTTAGATAAAGATACTAAATTCTTATTACTACTATAAAAAAACCTTTAGTAAAAACTTAAAACTAAACTTTTATACTTTATAAAATAAGGGTATATAGCTATAAGCTTAGACTAGGAAAGATATAGAATATAGGTATAGGTATTTTATAAGACTTTTTACTAAAGCTTCTAGTTAACTATACTTTAGCCTTCTCTTATCCCTTATTAGTAACTAGATACTAACGTTTAGCTATACTTTTCTTAATAGGTTTAATAGCCTATTACTTTGTTAACCCCCTTTATAATTACCCCCTCTTTAGCTCCTTAGTCCCTAAGAAGAACTTAATCTATACTCTATTAGTATCCTTTTACTATTATAAATAGCTTTTTAATCTAGGTAAGGTTTTTATACCCTATTAGTAGTATACTATAGCTTAGTTACCTAATTTAGCTAATCCTTTAACTACTTAGTTAGATAGGTAGTTTTACTATAGTATTACTACTAATTAATATCTTAAGTTTTTTTTTAGTCTCTAAGTATTATATAATTCTTATTAGTAGTTTTTTTATAGTCTTATATTTATTAGTTTTTACTATATATTTACTATAAATAAAGTTATATCTTAAATAAGATTTAGCTAAATAAAAACTTTTTACTTTACTTTATTATTATTCTTTTTTCTCTTAGGTAATAGTTCTCTAAGCTCTTATAGTTATATAGTATTATTATTCTTATACTATTTTATTTGATAGTAAGTTATAAGGTTATTATTTTTTCTCTTTTATCTCTTTTTTCTTTATTATATTACTAACCCTTTACTACTTCTTTTTACTTAATATATTAACTTCTCTTTTATTTTATCTATTTATTACTATATCTTTATAGGTTTCTTTTTTTTTCTCTTTTTTTATTTTTAATACTATCTCTTTTTCTTTTTCTTTAATTTATTCCCTTTATTAATAAGTTACTAATAATATCTACTATAGTATATATTACCTTAGTACTAAATATACTATATAATATAGCTAAGGGTTTTAACCTCCTTTAAGGTAGTATACTCTATATTTATTATCTTAGCTTACTATTATAAAACCTAATAAGCTTAGTATATTATACTAGTAATTATATTACTTATTATATAGTATATATTATTAAGAAAAAAAAGTATTTTATAGTATATTACTATTAGTTATTATAAATTTTTTATTACTAAGTTATTACTAATAGTGTTTTTTTAATAGGTTCTTAATAAGGTTTTAGGTATTACCTAAGTTACCTAAAACTAATTTATTTACTTTTATAAGTAAAAGTAAAAGGGTTATTTTACCCCTCTTTAGTAATAGTATATATATTAAGAAGTAAAAGCTATTTTATTTACTTAGGTTTTTATTACTAAGTATATCTTATACCTTTTATTATAGTTTAGTAAATAAAATATATAAAGGCTTATTCTATAAAAATTTACTTTTAATAGAGAGTACTTAGCCTTAGTAATCTTAATCTAAGTAAACTATTATTAAGTTATTATTAATTTTACTTCTTTTAATTAGTAATACTTAAGCCTATATACCCTATAAAAAAGCTAATATATTTTAATAACTTAAAAACCTTTAATTAGCTTATTTTTATAATAATAGTAAAGTAAATACCTTATAATAATTTATCCTAGATTTTAATTAATACTAGGAGCTACCCTAGGGGGATACTAAAGAAGCCTTTACTAAGTTCCTATATTAAAATAACTTTTACTAAAAGGTTAAAAAATATTATTAAAATCTAGTTTCTACTTATTTTATTATTATTATTAATTTAATACTTATTTTATAAAGTATAAGGATTATTACCCCTAGAAGGGTTTAAATATTATTACTACTCCTATAAAATACTACTATAACTCCTAAAAAAAGGAGTTTAATATTAATAATACTAATAATAAGTTACCTTTTAGTTATATAGTTACTACTTAGCGTTATAAAAAAAGAAAGCTTACTTTACTTTACTTATTAGTAGCCTTATTATAGGGAGCTTTATTAAGGAGAGCCTTATTATTTTTTTCTTTAATCCCCCTTTTTCTTAGGGTAAAGACTTAAATTAAAGAGGTTAAACTAGTAACTCTCTTAGTAGTAGTAGTAAAAATATTAAGTTACCCTTAATTTCTTTTTCCTTTAGTTTTCTCTTTTAGGGTTTATTTTATTACTCTTTTTATTATTTTATTTAGTAAAAATCTTTTATTTATTATATACTATACTCTTATTAATATTTATATAGCTATATAAACTTAGAGGTTTAACTTTATTAACTTTTAGTAAATTATTATTAACCTTTATATTAAGTTAGAGGTACCTTAATATATAAATAGTAATTTTAAGTTTAGTAATAAAACCTATCTTAAAGTACTTATAGTATTTTACTCTACCTTAGTAAAATCTTTTTTATTTATAAGGGAGTTTTTTAGTAAGTAACCTATCTCTTATAAGTACTTTCCCTTAGTTAGCTTATTATCTACTAGTCCTTTATACCCTATTCCCCTTTACCCTCTAGTTAAGGTATTACTATCCTAGGACCCTATATACCCTTAGTCTATAAATATATATATCTACCTATTAGTAAGTCTATACCTCTATATATAGCTTTTAGTTTCTCTAGACTATTTATACCTTTATATATAGCTCCTAGCTTGTCTAAGTTATCTATACCTCCTATAGCTTTAAAGACCTCTTTAGTAATTACTTTATATATACTTATTACTCCTCTTTAGCCTCTTATTATTATTTTTTAGCCCCTATTACTACTTTATTAAGTATAGGTCCTATAAAGTATATAAAGTTTTACTAAATAGTAAAGCCTTACTTTTATACTCTACCTACTTCTAAGGTATTAAAGCCTAATATACTTAATATCTTCTTAGCCTATATAAGGGAAGACTATAAGAGAGTAGTAAAAATTTATACTAAGATTTATTAGTAAGAGACTATCTATAATACTAATAAATATTTAAAAATAAAGATCTATATTCTTAGTATTAAAAAAACTAACTAAATATAGTTAAAGGAGTATAATTAGCTTAAAAAAAAGGTAAAAGTAATAGCTAAGGAGACTAAGGCTAACTAGTATAACTCTAAGTAAGGGGATAAATAATTATCCTTAGTAACCTTTTACTATTAGTTTTTTTATACTTTACTTTCTATTTATTTATTAAAAAAGGTAGTAGTTAGTTATCTTTACTAGGGGTTTATAAGTTAGTTTTTATTTTCTTATTTTTATTAAGATATACTTATTTATTTACTAATTATTTTATTTCTTATATATTCTCTTAGTATACTTTTTATATATAGCTACCTTTTATTAAGTATTTTAAAGGTATATCTTTAGTTCCTATATATTATACTTAACTAGCTAGCTTACTTATTTTACTAAGTATTTTTAGTCCTTTAAGGGTCCTTATATAGTAATAACTTTTTTTATTTTTTACTCTTTTAGCTTATTTTTAAGCTCTAAGAGTATTAATTAAGACTTACTTTCTCTTTATTAATTATTTTATAGTTTAATTATACTTACTAAGAATATATTATATATTTAATAGTACTATTTTAGTAGGTATACTTAGTATACTTATATATTTATTTATTCTATAATAATAACCTATATAAAGTAAGGTACTAGTTTTTTATTCTTAAAATAGAAGTTTTTTATTAATAGGCTAATAACCTTTTTATATTTATACTCCTTAGGGATATACTTAGTATTATATCTCTTTACTTATACTTCTATAACTTTTTACTACTATTATTATACCCTTACTTATAGTTTTATAATATAACTAAGTTATTCTTTTACCCCCTATATAGTTACTTTAACTATTAGTAGTATATACTTAATATACCTTAGGTTATAGCTATATAACGCTTCTATTAATAAAAGGCTAATAGTTAAATATTAACTATTATTATATATAAATTTAGCCTTAGAAAGTTATACTACCTATTAATTAATTAAGCCTTTAGTATAAACCCTAAGATATTTCTCTAGGGTTTAATATATTTATTTTATTTACTTATTTATTTATAGGTAGTATACTATAGATAGTTAGTAATAAATTACTTATTTAGTAGTAAGTTTATATTAGAATTTACTTATAATTAACTTATTATAGTTATTTATAATACCTATAGGAGTCCTAAACCTATATTCTACTTTTTTATATAAAATCTAGGCTAGTTAAGCTACTAAGATTATTTTTTATATAGAAATAAATATTATAAACTTTATTATTTAGTATATAATAACTAAAATACTATTATACTTAGTACTATTATTCTAAAGGCTTAGTAATAACCTTATAATAAAATCTATACTAATTTCTTTAAATAGGTATATTAGTATTAGTAGGGGTTATAACTTTTTATATAGTTTATACCTTAGTATTTTTACTCTCTAGTATTCTTAGTATAAGCTTATATATTTACTTATATTATAGAGAATATTAAGTTAATAGAAAGACCTTATAATAAGTTTTTATATTTTATTTATACCTATATACCTTATTATTAGGTTATTATAGTATAGGTAAATAATTATTAGTCTTAGTAATACCTCTCTAGGGATAATTAATCTTCCTTTATAAAATAAAGTTTTTTTTATCTAAGTAATAACCTTTATATTCTTTAGTAGGTCTATAAGCTCTCTATATATATATTTAGTAGTCTTTATCTTTAGCCTATAGTTTATAAATAAAGTTTTTAAGGTATTAAAAGGCTATTAAAGAATTACTATTTTATAGTCTATAAGTCTACTTATAACTCTATATAGGATATATTATTTAGAATAATAATCTTAACTTTAGGTATTTCTTCCCTTTCTTTAGGTCTTTACTAAGCTCTCTATAATATATCTTAGCCTTTTAGCTATAGGTTTTTATAGCTATATTTTTATAGTAATACCTTAGGATTCTTAGGTTTACTAAAGGCTTTAGGGTAAAGAGAATTCCTCTTTTATTATAGCCCTTATAACTTATATAAATACTATAGCTATTTTACTATTTTCTCTAGCTAAAGTAATAGCTTACTATACCTATAGTAATAACTATTTTACTAACTTTAATTTTATAGATAGTATAAGGAGTATATTATTATATATTACCTCCCCCTCTATATAGTTTAGCCTCTTAGATAAACTATTTATAGGATTTATTATTTTAGGTTAATATTAAATCTTAAAGTTAAAAGCTAATAACTTATAGACCTATTTTACTAGCCTTCTATAAAGGTCTTATACTAATATATTAATAATACTCTTTAGTGCTTAGTAGTCTATAAGAACTAAGAATAGCTTTAATATTCCTTATAAGTAGTAAGCCTAATATTTTAAGCTTTTAATAATTACTAGTAGCTTTTATTATCTTATACTTTATTTTTACTTTATATTTATTAGCTTCTATAAGAAGTAAATAACTAGTCTTTATTATCTTTCTTAAAGCTATAATAATATACCTAAGATAGCTTTTTAAGATATATTTATTTTAACCTTTAATTCTTATATAAGATCCTAGTATTATAGTATTATTACTAAATAAAAGGTTATCTTAAGCTTTTTTATTAGTTTAACCATAGTTATTAAAGGAGATATCCTAGTTTAATTAACGTAGCCTTATACCTTACTACTATTTATATATATAGGTGGTAAATAATAGTATAGTTATAGTATAGTTTCTCTATTCTTAAAGGAGAGCTACTAATAGACTATATATTAAAGGTAAGGATTCTACCGTAGGCAGTAAG
Organism: Colletotrichum falcatum; assembly: GCA_019425465.1. Lineage (NCBI taxonomy): Eukaryota > Fungi > Ascomycota > Sordariomycetes > Glomerellales > Glomerellaceae > Colletotrichum > Colletotrichum falcatum. Next base: position 710,948 of record SWKJ01000201.1, on the reverse strand, counting down.
TTATATAACTATATATAACCTACTATCTTTCCTCTATATCCTAACACTAGTAACTTTTTCTTCTTATAAAAATAGCTACCTCTCCCTTTCTCTCTAAAACGTTTAAAAATATAATAAAAATAGAAGCCTAAAAAGTATTATACTTTTTTAGGTTATATACCTAAAAAAAAACTATTCCTCCTCTATAATTAATTAATAGGTCCCTAGCGTAGTCTTATACTTTCTTAAATATAAGGTGTTTCTCCTTAGCTATAGCTATTAGAGGTATATTTACTTATTAAAAGGACTTAACTACTATTAGCTAGTACTCTATAAATAATATATATTTACTTATATTTTTTCTTTATATCCCTATATTTATATTTATATTACTTATCCCTCTATATATATCTTAGTTTTATTAGTTATAATAAAGTTCTTAAGAGATTAGTTTAAGGATAACTTTATAAGTTTATTTACTAAGTTATCTCCTCTATTAATCTATTATACTTTATAAAGTTTTTATTTTATATAATTAGTAGAGGGTTATAATATTAATTATAAGGTACTTCTCTTATATAGTACTAAGTTTAATAAGGTACTTATAGAGAGAGTATAAGTTAATAAGTATAACTATAAGGATTATAGGTACTCTTAGTTTATTAGTAATTATAGTAAGGGTAGTAGAGATAATATAAGCTATATTAACTCCTATAACTATACTATATACTTTACTAATAAAAATACTATAGGTAACTTACTTTAACTTAGTTAATAAAAAATAAATAATATTACTTTTAATAGTAAACTTACTAGTATTACTATTAATAGACTTATTAATAAGTATAATAAAAAAACCTAATAATAAAGTTATATTATAATTATTAGTAAATAAACTATTTATAAAAATAAATAACTTAGTAGTAGTTAAGTTAAATAAAATAAATTAAAAGCTATAGTTAAGTAAGTTTATTTACTACTTTAATTAATAATTAAATACTTTAATAGCCTTATTATTAGGGTTTTTATACTAAGCTATAGTAGATAAATTAAAGTAAGCCTTTAGTTAATAAATAAAAGTAATATATATTTTATAAGTATATTACTAAATATAGTTTTTTTTATAATAGATATAGTTAAGTTAATAAGTTATAGCTTTTTTCTTTAGCCTTTTTAGTATAAAGTAATTAATTTATTAGCAAAGTTAATTATAATAATACTACTATTAAAGGTTAATAGCTTATTAAGTTTAAAGAAAGTCTTTACTTTAGTAAGGAGTTTTATATTAGTAAGCTCTTAATTCTCTTAATTAAAGAATTAAGTTATAGTAAGTCTAAGAGTATTATTAGTCTATATACTAATTAAAGTAAATTTTAAGTTAATTAAAAATAATAAAAGTAAATAGGGGTTATATAAAGTTATTATTATATTAAGGTTAACCTTATAATAAGTATTATAGGTAACCTATTAGTAGGTACTTACTTTTATAAGCCTATAAAATAGTTATTAAATAATTATAATAAATCCCTTAGGGTAAAGATATTAGATCTTAGTTAAAAAAAAAGTATAGATTAGTCTCTTAAGTATATTAGCTAACTAAGTATAAGCTTAGGTAATATTATAGATCTATATAACTAAACCTTATTAAATTAGTAATAGTATTATTATAAAAATTAATTATTAACTTATATACTAAATAGTAAGGGACTAAATAAAGATTTCTTTTTTACTATTATTAAAGTAACCCTATATAATAAGATATAATTTCTTATATAGCTTTTTATTAATATCCTTAACTTTATAAACTATATAAAACCTAAAGATATAACTAGTATATTCTTTAAAGTTATATTAAATAATTTTAAAGATACTATAGTTAATAAGACCTTAGTACTCTTTAGTAGTTAACTTCTTAAAGGGCTAACTTAGAGTAGTAATAACTCCTTAGGTATATAAGGTAATAGTAAGCTTTATAGCCTTTTACTTTTTTAGTAATAAAAAGGTATAATAATTACTATTAGTCTTAGGTAGGAGTATAGTATTAGTTATAAACTTAACCTATAGGTATTTTATTTCTTTAAACTAAGTCTTATAGTATATTAGTAATAAAGGTATAATTACCTTTTTACTATTAAAAATAAAAATAAATACTATTATATCTATAGTTATTTTCTTATTAACTATATTACTATTATTATTATTAGAGGTAAGTTACTTATTACTAACTATAGTAAGTTTATTTTTATTATTTTTATTATAAAAGGGTTTAATATAGGTAAATTAAAAAGTATATAAGCTATTAATATTAATAGTATAGTTTTTATTATTAATAAAAAGAAGTTTATATAGTTTAAATTAACTACCTTTTCTATATAAAATATAGATATAACTACTAATTAGTAGTCTCTTTAGTATAGTAATAATAAGGCTATTTTATATATTTAGTACTTTATTAACTTATTAGGTTATAAAGTACTTATAGAGGTTATTACTAACTTTATATATAGTAGCTATATATTAAATAATATTAAGTAAAGGTAGTAACTTAGTTATTATATAGGGGTAAATACTAAAGATAAAAAGAGTTAAGATAATATTATTAAGTCCTATAGTATTATTAATAGCCTTTACTACTATCTAAAGTATTAACTTATATAAGATACTAAGGTACTTTTTTTCAATAATATTATAAGTATAGTAGAGAATAGTATAGTATTTTTTAACTTTTTTAATACTATAATATACTTTAACTAGTATAATACTAACTTAAATACCTATTACTTAAGCCTTATAGTTAAACTCTATAAACGTAAAGTTATACTTAGTATTTATAGTAATAAAGTTAAGTAAACCTTAGTATATATTAATTTAATAGAGGTAAATTACCTCTTATATAGTCTTAGTAGATATATTATAAAGAAAGTAAGCTTTATTAAATATAATAAATAAATTAATTATATAAAAAATTAGCTTATTATTATTAAGGTATATAATATTAATAATAACCTTATAGTTAAAGTAGTATTTATTATATAAAGTAAATTAAAAATAAAAAAAAGTACTACTATAGAGTTAATAATACTTATAATACTTAGTAAGTTTTTTAATTACTTTTATCTTAATATTATTATAGCCTACGTTATAAAAAACCTTATAGAGCTACTAGATTAATAGGTACCTAAAGTAATAATAAAGTTATTAAAGTTTAGTAGTAGTAAAATAATTATTTACTAAGCTTTACTTAGGTAGTCTAAGTAGTATCTATAGGTACCCCTATTTTTAAATAATAAGTATAATAATATTATCTTACTAAAGTATATTAGTAAGGTTATTAAAGTAAATAAGTAATTAGTCTATATTAGCTAAGTAAAAGAAGAATAAGGTATTAGTTAGTACTATATAAAAAGTAATAAACCTAAAGGGTATAGTAACTATAATAATACTAATTAATAGTATTATATTACTATTATTAAATCTAATATTAGTTTAGCCCTTACTAGTATTATTAATAACTATATATAACTAAATCTTTTATAAAGCTAAGGCTTAAGGGTAGCCTATTATTAAATATATTAAAGCTTTTATATTAGGTAAGATACCTTAGAAAACTTCTACTAAATACCTCTTAAGAGTAAATATAATTATAAGAGTCTTTATAGTATTATTATATAAATTAACTTTAGTAAGCTAATAGTTAATAAATTAATTTATAAGGTTAGTAGTAAAAATATTTCTATTAAAAGAGGTAATACTAAAGAATATAATAGTTATAAAGAATAAATTATTTAGTAGTTCTTTATTATTATTACTATTATTACTAACTATAAGTTTTTAAAAGTAATAGTAAAGGTTTTTATTATTATTAGTCTTAATACTATTAGTAGTAAGTATAAAAGCTAATCTTTTATATATAGTAAAGAAAGTAAAGTACTATTAATATATAGTATATAGAGTATCTTAAATATATTACTTAGCCTTAAATTAGTTATATACTTTTTATTACTTATTAGTAGTATACTTACTTAACTAATAACTAGTTTTATAGTAGATATAATACTTCTTATTACTAAGGTTACCTTAATAAAGGTAAAGAGGTCTATAGTTAAATAAATAAATACTACTATTATTACTATTAAATTAGTTAATATATCCTTAACTATAGTAAGTATAATTAACTTAATACTATTTATTAAGTTTAATAAGCTAGCTAGAGAAGTAATAGGTAGTTTTTTTTATTAGACTATAGTGTTTATAGATAAATATAACTAGTTAGTAATACCCTTAAATATAAATATTAAATTAAATAAATAAAGTTTATACTCTTATATATTTATATATATATTTAGAAGTTATATCCTAAAAACCTTATTACTATAAAAGTTTTTAAGTAAGGTATACTAAATAATTATAAGCTTATTAATTAATACTTTAAGTATCTATAACTTATTCTTATTAAAGCTATTATATATAAGGTAAAAGAAGGTAGTCTTATACTACTTTATAAAGTAAGCCTAAGTTACTTTAGTATTCTTAAAGTAATTCTAAATAAGGTTAACTATAGTAATAAAATCCTTAATACTAGTAGTATAAATATATTAATAGTAGAAGGTAATAGCTTTACTATAAAGTATTAGTAAGAAAGTAAAAGCTAACTAATAAATATAAATATTAACTTTACTATAATTATCTATAAAAATATTTAACTTTATATTAAAGATATTATACTATTTACTATTATATTTTATATTATTAGTTAGTAATTTTATAAGGTTAGTTAGTTACTATAATATAAGCTATAGTACTAAAAATAGAGGTTTTATAGGTTAATAAAAGGTAAAGTTATAAGATATAGCTAGTATTACTACTTAATAGTAATCTTTAGCTTTATCTATAGTAATAACTAAATAATAATAAAGTAGTAGTTAAATAGGTCCTATAGCTAAATTATTTTATCCTACTATTAGACTTAGTAGAGGGATAGTAGGGTACTAAGGTCTAAACTATACTAATAGTACTCTAGGTAGTTAAAGTAGTAAAAATATTATAGTTAGTTATTTAAATACTAAATAACTATATATTAATTAACTTATAGTAAGCTACTACTTAATCTCTACTATAGTATATTATAATTAACTACTTTATAATTAACTACTCTATAAGTATAATTATAATTATAATTAATATTATTACTTTAGGCTAATATATTTATATTAAAGGTTATAAATAAATCCTTTATAATAATTAATAAAGTTATTAAATTAACTAAACTTAGTATATAGAGCTTTTATCTCTTTATTAGTTTATAAATAAAAGTAATTTTACTTAATAACATTAATAAGCTTAAGAGTAATAGGTTTACTATCCTTAGAGAAAAAGACTCCTTAATAGAGAAAAAAGTTATAAAAAATACCTAGTATCTTTAAGTTAGCTATAGAGAATAGCTTAATAGACTAATCCTTAAACTTATAGTAATAGGCTTCCTATAGATCTTAACTATAGAGATCTTCTTCTTTCTAGATAGCTATTTAATAGGTAAGGTATAATAATACCTTTATAGGGTTTTTCTTATTAAAAAGGAGGTTAACACTAAAGTAAGTATAGTTAATATATATCCTTATTAATATAAGGATTAGTAGTTACTATAACTCTTATAAGTTTACGTTATTATTAGTAGTTATTATAATAGTTATAATAAGATAGGTTAATTATTAGGGATTTTTAATAGTAACTTACTATATAACTTTTATAGTAATAGACTAAGGAGATAAAGAAGTCTTTATTAACGCTTATTAGTTATAAACTTTTATAATAAATAAGGTAGTAAGAGAGGTAAAATTAATATATAATAAACCTTATTAATCTATAGTTAAAGAATCTAACTATTAATTAATGTTAGTTTAACTATAGTTATTAAAGGGAATATCTTAGTTTAATTAATATAGCCTTATACTTTACTACTATTTATATACGTAGGGGGTAAATAATAGTATAGTTATAGCGTAGTTTTTTTATTTTTAAAGGAGAGCTACTAATAGACTATGTGTTAAAGGTGAGGATTCTGCCGCGGGCGGTAAGTTACGTAACTATACGTAACCTACTATCCTTCCTCTATATCCTAACATTTTTAAATATAGCCTATACTTTAAGTATTTATATAAATTCTTTTTACTTCTTTTTTAACTTACTACCTTTAAGGAGAAAGGTTATTAAGGTAATAATACCTAAATACTTTAAGATAAACTTCCTATAAAAGTTATAAAATCCTAAAAATACCTAAATCTCTCTAAAAGAGATAAGTAGTTTCTATTTAGTAACTACTTATATATAGTCTTTATTTATTACTATACCTTTAAGTATAATTATATATCCTAAGAAGTTTATTTTCTAAGTATAGAAGTTATATTTACTCAATTTTATATAAAGTTATACTTTATATAGTTTTTATAAGACTTTCTTAAGGTCCTTAGTATATTACTCTCTTATTTTAAAATATATTATAATACTATTTATATATATAATATAATATATATCTATTAGTTTAGTAAATACTTAGTAAATATATACCTAGAATATAGTAGGTATATTAGTTAATTTAAATAGTATAACTATATATTTAAAATAGCTATATTTTATATAAAATACTATTTTTTATTAATCTAAGGGCTTAATTTAAATATAGTAGTAAGTATCTTATAAGTTAATCTTTAAGATTTACTTTACCCCTTATAGTCTTTTTAGGAGTTTATTAATAAGTAGTAAAGGATATTAGTTCTTAATAGTAACCTTATTTAATCCCCTATAGTTAATATATAGTTACTATATACTATCTTTCTTAAGTATAAAGAGGATAAGTACCTTAGCTTTACTTACTAATACTTATATATAGCTATTTACTAGGTTTTTAGTAATATAGTCTTAGAGCTCTTTAAGCGATTATTAGCTTAAAAGATAAATTAGTCTATATAGTAGCTTTATACCTTTAATAAGGTTTATAGAGTGTTCTATATTTAGGAGGGGGTTAATACTTTTTACTACCTATTTATTAAAAGTATTTTACTTTAATTTTAGTTTAAGTAGTAGTTTTACTTTTATAGTTAATTCTTTTTTTTTTACCTAAGGCTACTATAGCTAATTTATTTTTAATAGTTATACTATAAATATAAGTAATATATATCTTTTTATAGTTTTCTATAATTATTATATAATTTATTTAGGGTTAGTAAAGGATATATAGTTATATTTTTATATATTTATTCTTATTTTTATAATAATACCTTTCTTCTCTATAAATCCTTATAATAATAGTAGGTCTATAGACCCCTTAGGTCTTATTACTTTAATAAATAGTTAGTAAATCTTCTATAAGTATCCTTAAGAATTTATAAAGAAGAAGGTTATCTAGTATACTACCCTAGTATTATTTTATTTTTATTAAATCCTATAAATATAGGGTATATAGTATTAGCTTTTTTTAAGCTAAGCTACTATACTAGTTTTAAGTTAATAAGGTTTACCTATAAGTAGGAGTTTATATTAACTTTTACCTCCTATTTAATATATTTTTATAGAATAATTACTTTACCTCTAGTAGCTTTTTTAATAAGTACTATATCTTTTATTATAAAATAATCTAGAGTATTACTTATATTTTTTATTTCTTAAATTACTAAGTTCTTAGGTATAGTTTTTTATTTAAATTATATTAATAGTAACCCTTTTTTAGTTTAAGTAGTATTTAATTAAAGTATTATTAGCCTTATTATTCTTTAGTGTTATATATATATTTAAATAGTATTTTTATTTTCTATAGTTATAATAAGTTATAGAGGTAGTTATATTAGTATATTAGGGAATACTTACTAAATAGTTACTACCCCTTTTTTTTTTCCTTAATCCTCCTCTTATAAGAAACCTTAGAGTTATAAGAGTTATTATTAAGGTTTTATTATTTAACTATAATATAGCCTACTAAAAAGGTAATTACCTCTACTTATAGTTATTTTCTTCTTATAGTGTTTTTTAGTAGTTACTTTATAATAAGTTATTATATAATTAATAGTTAAGTTCTTAGTATCTCTTTACTTCTTATATAACCTTTTTTAGGGTCTTAATAGATACCTTCTACCTAATTATTTCTTTTTATAATACTATAGGGAGGCTAAAAAAGAAGTTATATACTTAATCTTTACTCTCTTTTATTTTATTCCCTAGTATACTATAGATTATACTTTATTTAGTAAAAAAAGTTATTAGGGAGTCTTTTATTTTTTATTTATCCTAAATAATACTCTTTTATATTTATATCCCTAGGCCTCTAGGTCTATATAAGTTTAGTAAATAAATACTAAAAAATTATCTTAACTTACTTTTTCTTTTAGGCTTATTTAATAATTTCTTTATTATATTTATATAGATATAGTAGCCTTAAATAAGGCTTACTTAATTTAATAGCTTACTAAGGCTTTTAGTTATAAATTATTTACTTATTTAATAGCTTTAATTTAATTATTTATTTAAGTTATTATAGAGTTTTTATTAAAGACTTAGTAGTTATAGTTTAGTAGTTTTTTATATTTTTTAAGTTAATCCCTAAGTATAAAGTATTTAGTAATAATATATAAGAGTTTTTAATTCTACCTCTATATTTTTATAGTCTACTATTATATTTTTATTTATTACTATTAAAAGAATTATAAGATTTTAACTAAGCTTAGTTTACTACCTATAAGTATAGTTTAATATCTTAGGTCTAAATCTTTTATTAGTAATAAAGATCTTTTACTTATTATTTACCCTTATATTTACCCCTATAATATATCCCTTAGGGCTTTAACTATAGAGTTAATATCCTAGGTAGTTATATTTTTTACCCCTTAGTAACCCTTTTAAACTAACTTATCTAGTTTATTATATAAATATAAGGTAGCCTAATAGGTATTTATATAAACTATCTTATTACTAAGTATATAGGGATTAGATTACTATAGTTTATTAAGCCTTTTATCTTAGCTTAGGATTACTAACTTATTACTATTAGACTTATAACTTAATATTCTATCCTATACTAGTTATCCTAGTCTATAGAGTAAAAAAAATTATAAGGGTATATAGCTATAAGCTTAGACTAAGAAAGGTATAGAATATAGGTATAAGTATCTTATAAGACTTTTTACTAAAGCTTTTAGTTAACTATACTTTAGCCTTCTCTTATCCCTCGTTAGTAACTAGACGCTAATGTTTAGCTACACTTTTCCTAATAGGTTTAATAGCCTATTGCTTTATTAACCCCCTTTATATATAACTTATTACCCCTAAATAAATAGCCTTTTAGAATATAAAAACTAAATAGTAGAAATTACTATTTACCTTTTCTTAGCATAATACTTAGAAATACTATAGTCTTAAGTTTTACTAGTACTTTAATTTAACCTTAATAATGCCTTTTTTAGTATAATAAATACTTTACCTAATAAGCTACTCTATAGATTTAAAATAAATAATTTACTTTAGTTACTTAGAGATATTTCTTCTTAATAAAACAAAGAAATACTCTAGGAGGAGGCTAAACGTTTAATCTTATTAGCCTAAATATACTTAAAAAACTAATATAATAAAATATTTAAATAGATAGTTTTTAGCCTAGGTAATTATATTTACTTTTACCTTAGTAATAAATACTAATTACTTAGTAAACCTTTAGTTAAATAGGGATAATAAAAAATAGAATTACTTAAAGTACTTAAGTATATAAAAAAGCTTATATACTACTTAAAGCTTTTAATAATAATAAATATATATCTAGTAGTAGCTATAACTTATTTACTTTTAGCTAAGCCCCTAGGAATTAACCCTTTTAACTAATAAGAGGTAATTCTAAGAGTAATAAAAATAAATAAAAATACTAAATAAGAAAATAAATAAGTAAAGCTATACTAATACTATAAAATTAATTATATATTAAATAAAAAGATAAATAAATAAAGATTAAAAGAAAAAGTTAAAATAAAATACTTAGTAAAGTTAAAAAGATATTTATTATAATATAATATATAAATAAACTAAGATATATTATAAGTAAATAAAGCTATAAAAGACTTTTAAGCTAAACAATAATACCTTAAAGAAGTTATAGATAAAGCCTCCTCTTTACTTATACTTAAGGAACCTATTAAAGAGTCCCTTAAGCTAAGTAAGCTTAGCTATCTAAATAACTTATTATTAAAACTAAAATTATAGCTAAAGCCTTAATAATAGAGATAAAAAAGACTACTTAAATAAAAAGGTAGTAAATAAGTTAAGTAAACTAACTTTATAGGAATAATAACTAGTAATAATCTATATAGATAACTTTACTCTTAAGTAAATAAATAAATAAAACTAAGCCCTATATATATTAAGACTTTAAATAAAATTAACCTTTTATTTACTTAGTAACTAACTTACTTTACTTTAAATATATTAAACTTATTAAACTATAATATAAGTAATAGAAAACTTTTTTAACTAATAAATTCTACTATTTACCTTTTAAAAACCTTTTCCCTCTCTTTTTTTTATTTATCTTTTTTACTTATAAAACTTATCTTTTTAGTTATTCTTTAAATTATTTCTTTTATTATTTATCTTACTAATTTTTTACTTTTTCTTTTATTATTCTTTTACTATCTTTTTACTTTTTTCTTTTACTATTTATTAGCTATTTATTTTACCTTTTATAAGCTATTTTTTAAACTATTCTTTTACTAGTTATAATACTATTATAATACCTAAGAAGTATAGTAATATAATAATACCTATAGGCCTTAGTAGTTCTACTAAGAAGGTAAAAATCGCTAATATAAACTATATACTATACCTTAATAATAATAGTTAATATATTTTAGTTATTAGTAACTTAAACTACTATTAAAATAAATAAGTAGCTTACTTAAAAGACTATAATTACTAGTATACTAAGGATAGTAAAGCTTACTTAGTAGATAGATATTACTATACCCTAGCTAAGTTTACTAAGGTTAAGGTTATAGAAGTTTAAGGCTATTAGTTAGTCTTTACCCTAGGATTAAATAATATTTATTTTATTCTTAAAGATAAAGAGAATAAAGATAATAATAACTAGATTTAAAATATATTAATACTTTAAGTAAAAAAGAATTAAGTTAATAAAGAGGCTATAGTAAAGGCTAAATAACTAGCCTATTAATAAGCCTAATAATATACTTAAAAGTAAGCTAATAAGTAGGCTAATATTACTACTACCTATACTATAGCTATTATAGTAAAAAATAAAAATAAAAAAAAGGTTATTAATATAGCTATTATTTTATAAAGTATTTTTAAAGTATACTAAGTAGCTATAACTAGTAGTATTAATTTAGTTAACTTTTACTAAGCTATTAGTAACTAGAGAGTAAATATCTTAGGCTATATTAATTAGGTTATTACTAATATATTTAAGCTAAAGGTTATCTTTAAGCCTAAGTAACTATACTTAAACCTACTTACTTATTAAGATAGTATCTTAAAGCTAACCTAAGTAAAGCTAGTACTATTTATTATTACTAAAAATCTCTTTATAACTAAAAGGTATCTATCTTTTAACTTAGAAAACTCCTTATTAATTAGGTCTTTTAGTAGTATAATTAAAAACCTAATATTATTCTCTAGCTAAATGAAGCTATATAACTAAGTATTAACCTATTATAATATTAGTAGTATATAATTAACTAAATTAACTTCTTATTATTTATATACTAATATTAAGGCTATTTAAAAGGCCTAAATAGTTAAATAATTCTAGAAAGCTATAACTAAAGCCTTAGTAAAGTAACTTATACCTTTTAATAGTAATAATAAGCTAATATAAGAAATTAAATATAATAAGGCTAATAGGATCCTAAAGAGCTAGGTAGTAGTTAAGCCTTATAATATAGCCTATATATTACTTAATATTATTACTTATACTATTTATACTTTATATTAATACTATTTTATTAACTAAAGATTAAAGTAATTAACTACTATAAATATTATTAGGATATTTAAGATTTTAGTTAAAGCTAACGCTATTATAACCTATATTATTAGTAAGGATAGTATAGAGGTATTAGTCTTATTTATTTTAAATACCTACTAAGTAGCTAAACTATCCTATAAACCTACTAAGGATAAAAGTAAAGCTAATATAAAAATAAGTATCTCTAAGATTAAGATATAGCTATTATACCTTTCTACCTATAACTAATAGCTAATAGCGCCTAGGTATAATATTACTAGCTAGACTATACTCTATAGTAACTTAGAGAAGATAAATAGTCTTATAGTATAGTAAACTATAAATAAAGTAATTAACTAACTTTAATTAGTATTTAATATACTTATTTTATTAAGCTAAATAAAAATAGTTAATACTTAACCTTAATAAGTTATTATTGCTTAAGTAAAGTCTTTTATATAATAAAGGTTATATAGTAAAACTAGTTATAATAACGCTTATAAATATAAACTAAGGATAGGTATAGCTAGTAAAAAAGCTATATAAAAAGACTAATTAAGGTATATAAGGAGAATATCTAAGAAAGAATTTATAGTTTATTATTATATTTTATTTTACTTTTACTTACTATTAGTAATACTATTAGCTAATTATTTTTCTTTATATTTACTTAACTAAATAACTATTAAGATAATAGTTATTCTTTTTATTAGTAGTATTTAATATACTTCTTTAAGACGTAGGGTAGGCTTATAAAATAGAATATCTATAGTCCTTAATATAGGTAACTAATTAGCTAACCTTATAGCTAATTATATAATTATATACTATCCTTAGATAGGCTAATTATATAGCTATTCTTATAGTTAATCCTATAGCTATCCTTATAGCTAATTATATAGCTATTCCTATAGCTAATTATATAGCTATTCCTATAGCTATTTTAATAGCTATTTATTTAGTGTATTTATTAGCCTATATATAGACTAATAGTAGGACCTTTATTTAAAAAAGGGGTATTTAGAATTTATATACTAAATCTACCCCTATATTCTACTTCTTAAGTATTCTACTTAAAAGAGTATATTACCCTTAGTAAAGGGGTTTCTCTATTATATACCTAATATACTAGTTTTATATAGCCTTTTTACCTTATATCTTATAAAACTTAGATTATTTTTTTAAGCTTTAGCCTATTAATAAAGTTTTATTTTTAGTTTTTTTAATATATAATTATATTTTTATTTATATATTTATAATAATTTTATTATTTTTAGTAATAAGCTTATATTTAGCTTTAAAATTATTAAGAGCCTTTATATTTTTTAGTAGGTTTATTAGCTCCTAGGTAAAGTTTATAAACTCTTTTTAGTATATAAAAACCTACTATATCTTATTTTTACCTTAGCTTTACTATTATACTTTTATAATTTCTTTTACTTACTATTTTCTTTTACTTTACTTAATTATTAGTTATAGTTATATATTAGTTATATACTAACTAAGTAAAGGGTTATCTATAGTATAATAAAAGAGGTTAATATAAAAGTAGTAATAGATTTCTCTTAGTATATTAAGTTTAACTATAAGAAGGCTAATAACTTTAGTAACTTAGTATTTATAGTATAGTTAGTTTAGTTTTTAGTTTAGTTTTAATAAGTAATAGTTATATATAGAAAGCTAAACTTTATTACTTTTTTAAAAGTATTTTACTAGGCTTCTTTATCTATTTATAAAGTCTTTTATATATTACTAAGTTATTACTATTACTACTTAAAGTATAGTAAGTACTTTTATTATTTTCTTTATTAGTTACTTTATAACCTTTTTATAAGTATTATATACTTTTAATATATCTTTATAAATAATAATAAGTTTAATATAATAACTATACTCTATAAAGAAAAGGCTTAATTTTACTATAGTAACTAGTTTATTATTAATTACTAGTTAAGCTACTAGAGTTTAGTAAGCTTAATTTTTCTATAAGTAGCTTATATAAATATATAATATTACTTAAACTTCTTAGTTAAAGTACTTAGTTATATTATTACTTTAGGGGTAGTATAAAATACTTAGTTTTTATTTTATACTAGTAAGTATATAAAATTTATACTAAAATTTACTTATTTAGTTACTTTTTTAGTTACTAACTATACTTTATAGTATACTATAAAATTAATAGTAGTAGTTTAAAAACCTCTTAGTATAAGCCTTTACTTTTATAGTAGTTATTAGTTTAAGGGTTACTAATTTACTTAGCTAGTTTATAATTACTTATAAGTATATAATATTATTAAGGCTTAAAGTTAAGAGATTTATAATAAAGTTTATTAATAAGTTACTCTTTAGTTACTTAAGTATATTTAGAGGCTATAAGAGTTTTCTTTTTACCTTATATTATACTTTACTAGTCTTATATATATTATAATTATAATTAAAGTATTATACTATATATACTTAGCTTAGTTAATAAAATTTTTATAAAAGTATATTTAAGGTATTACTTTTACCTAAGTATTTTATAGCTAGTAAGTTATAATTATATTATATTAACTAAGTATATAAATAGTTATTAGAGGACTTTAGGTTACTATTACTTAGTATTTATAGCTTTTTTCTTTAAGTAAACTACCTTATATTATTAATTTAGTAGTTTATAACCTAAATATATAGTAAGAGAGTAAAGGGTAAAGAGTACTTTTTGTCTTTAACTACTTTATATACTACTTACAATACTTTATCCCTATCCTACATAGTATCTTATAGATATTAAAGTTCTTTATTATTTAATATTACTATATATAGTATAAGCTATATATTTATAGTATAGTAAATACCTATAAGTTAAGCTATATTAAGGATTATTTATACTTATTATAATATAATATATCCTATAGAAAAATAGAGGGACTAGCCTAAAGTTATTATTAGTATATAGGAATATTAGAAGGTAAGTAGATTATATAACTCCTTACGTAATCTACTTACTGCCTACCTAGTAGAATCCACTAGCCTACCTATCTACCCCTCTACTAGTAAATAGATAATAGTTAATTAACTACTATTATCTTTATAACTAGCACTTAATAGTATACTATAATTATAGTACCTAATTAACTAGTAATAATCTAATATTAATTAATAATTAACTTATTACTAGGTTAATATTTAATTAATAAGGTAATTAACTAAAGAGGAATTATTAAAAGTAAGAGTTAATACCTTTAACTATTATACTTCTTTACCTTATATTTCCTCTATTATAGAGATTTATATAAGGGATATATATATATATATAATCTACTTAACTAGTAGATTAATATATATATTAATTACGTAAGCAGGATTCTTACGTAATTAGGGGATGTCTAGAAGATTCTAAGAGAAGTAAAATTAACTTCTTCTCCCCTCTTTCTAACTATCTAGGTTATTCCTTTACCTATTATTTTAAGTTAAGGTTACTATCTTATAAAATAGGGCTTACGCAACTAAGGGTTAATTTCTAAGTAGCTTACGTAAGTATAGAATATTCTAGTAAGCTATTTATATGTATATAAGGATAGATATTTCCTATCCTTTATCTCTCTCTAAGTAAGTAACTCCTATAGTAACAATCTAACTACTATACTCTCTTTATACCTCTTCTCTTATATAACTATTCCTCTTCTTTACTTAACTCTACCCCTGATATATCTTATATTCTTGCTTCTATAAGATATAACGTCTTATAGAGTATTCTTATATCTCTATAAGATAACCTATTCTGCTCACAGGTTATAAGCCCAGATGCCTCAGTGGTTAGGCCATCACATATGTGTGTAGCACCCCACACGTTACCCCGCACGAGCGGAGGTTGTGCGTTCAATACGCAATGCCGTAAGTCCAGAATGAGCAGGCAAGAGCAAGTGCGACCGTGAGTCCAAAACAGGCAGGCGCACAGACCAACCGGATAAGGTCAGTACCGGAAATACCCTAAAAGGGTGGGTGTTAGAATGTTGATTCCTACTTAAGGCCATTCCCGTCACAGACCAGTGGCGGGCCTGCTTTTTAGGTCACTCACAAGAATTTACTAACTAACCTATCTATAGATTTATTAACTATAACCTTATCTTTTATGCCTATATACTATTAATAAAGGTATTATTTTATACTTTTAATGATACCCTTATAGCTAAAAATTTAACTATACTTTATATACTATTAACTTAAGCTTACTATATATCTTTAGTAATTATATATTTTTTTATTTAATAACTTTACCTTTTACTTTATTAGTTATTTTATTTTTTATTTTTTTTATTTTCTACTACTATTTACTAGTAAAATTAACCTTATTTTTCCTCTTATTAAAACTTAGTTAATATAAAAGCTCTTACTAACTTAGTTCTCTTCTCTAAAACTATAAGAAAGTAAAGAACTACTACTATACTATTAATAACTAATATTATAATATTTACCTTACTACTAAGATATCTTATAAAAAGGGTAGTACTATAGGATTATTAATAGCTAAGCTTAATATCCCTATAAATATAACTAAATATATTAACTTAAAATACTTAGGTAATAAAATTCTACTTTATAAATAAGATAATATAAAAGTATACTCTTAGCTTATATACTATATAGTATTATAAAAGTAAAAATATATTTATAATTATAACCTTTAAAGTAAATATTAATAAAAGTTTAAGGGATAAAATATAAAATTCTTTATTATAATAGGTATATAACTACTAAGTATTTTTTATAACTTTCTCTATTATTATAGAATCCTTTTTCTATATAATTATAAAAACCTTATTACTAAGCTTATTATACTTATTAATAAGGAATATTTTTATTTATAAACTAATAAAGAAGTTAAAAAACTCTATATAATAGCCTTTATTTTTAATAAGACTATTAAAAAAAGACTTTACTTTTATAAAGACCTCTAATAATAATATATTAGCCTTACTAAGTAATATTAAATAAAAAAAGAAGAGTAGATAATATATAATAAAGATATTAATATATTAAAATAATAGTTAACTAAAAATAAGGCTTAATAGTAAACCTTATAATAATAATAATAATAGTAATTTCTTTATTTAACTCTTTAATATACTAACTTAGTATTAGATTTACTAACTATTATTATACTAATAGTACTATAATAGTTATATTATGAAAGGATCCTTCCCTTAAGTAGCCTAAAATAAATACTAGCTCCTATTATTAGTAACTACCTTACTACTTAATAATTAACTAACTTTATTAAGTTATATACTAATAAGATAAAGTATAGTAATAATTAATATAATATATTTAATATTAAACTTAATATTTTTTATAATTACTATAGTAAATTAAATATTTTTAATTATTAACTTATATTTACTTTTTTAATTATATTATATAAAAAAGTATTAACTTATTATTTTAATTATATCTTAGGTATAAGTATTAAGAACTTTAATATTATAGTTTATTATATTTAAAACTATTTTAAAAATCTTAAGAGTATTTAAATATATTTTACTAAGTAATAGAATATAACTTATAATTATATTACCTATAAAAATCTAACTAAGGGTAAAATAAAGGTTTTAAAAATACTTATTAAAAAAATAAATATTATTTAATAAGCTCTCCTACTAATATACTAGTCTAATAAAGTCCTATAAGGATACCTACTTAATGCTTACTATAGGATTTATAAGTATAAAATATACTTATTTAACTTAGTTAATATACTTAAGAGAGTATATAACTAATTAAGATTATCTATTAGTATAGTAATATAGTAAAATAAATAACTATACTAATACCTCTATAATTAAACTTTAACTACTAAACTTAGTAATTAATACTAAGTTAATTAAACTTACTATAGTAATAGTTAATTTAATTATTTTAATAGTAATAACTAACTTTTTAGATAAGTATATATAATAAAAGAAAATAATAGTAATTATTATAGTAAATTAAGTAAAAGGTATTATATTTACTATAAGATAAACTACTAGTTAATAAAATATTAAAATACTAAGTAATATAAGGTATATTAATAATTTAAAAATAACTATAATATAAAGAATTTATTATATAAGGTATATTATACTTTCTTTATTAACTATAAAGGACTTAAAGACTTTAAAGGTAATAATAGTAATAAAGATAAAGAGGATCTTAGTTAATACCTTTAAGATATATACTATATAGATAATAATTATATTAATAATATATTCTTTATATTTACTATATTCTTTAGTAATAAGTCTATTAATAATACTACTTTAATTATTAGCCTTACTAATAAAGTATTTTATTATTAACTAATAAAAGTTAATTTATAAGAATATATAGAGGGACTACCTATAGCCTTTATACTAAACTACTACTCTATAGATATTTTTTAGGGTATTCTACTAAATATAAGAGTATTAAGTTTTTTTATAGTAGGTTACCTATAAGTACTTACTCTTTAAAAAATCTAACCTATAGTAAAGATTAATATTACTATAGCTAAAGCTACTAAGATATATTTTAGTAGTAGTAAGCTTATTTATTTAATAAGAATTATTATAGTTATTTATTATAATATAATATATCCTATAGAATAATAGAGAAACTAGCCTAAGGTTATATATACTACTATATAACCTTCCTTAAGCTAAAGTATTATACCTATCTTTACTAGCTAAGCAGTAATAACTTCTTTTTTTCTTTTTCTCTATTATTATTATCTTACTTAGTAATAATATAACTACTAGTAGTAATTACTATTTTTAGCTAGACCCTATAAAACTAATACTAATTAGTAGTTAACTTTATAGTAAGTTACTACTACTATAGATTAGTAAAGATTACTAAAAAAGACTATAATAACCTTACTAGGTAATACCTTATTCCTATTATAAGGCTTTAGTACTACCTAGGTAAAAAAAGATTAATACTTAGATTTATAATCTAATAAAAGCCCCTTTAACCCCTATATCTATTATATAGTAACCTTTAGCTTTATTACTTTTAGAGAAGTTAACCTTTATAACTTTTAACTTATTATATCTCTTAACTACTTATCTTATTAACTAATAATAATAACTTTATTAACTTTACTTTTTTAACTCTCTCTTTCTCTTTTTTACGCTTATAGCCTACCTCTACTACTATTTTTTTTACTTTTTTCTTTTTCTCTTTTTAAGTAAATAGAGAACCTTACTTATTAGTAGTAACTTATAGCCTCCCTACCTATATTAATAGTAACTTATAGTTAATTATTTATATTAATAGTAAATAAAAAACTTTATTTTTATTAACTATATAGCTTTTTTATTAACTACTCTCTTTTAATACCTTTATCTACCTACTTAATCCTATATACTAAATATAACCTAATAGCTTAGCTAGTTTAGCTATTTTAAGAGTTAAGAATATAACTTAACTACTTAACTATATAGTAATAGGTTATTTAACCTATTAACCTTATTTACCTTAGAGTAAACTTCTTTTTACCTTTATTATTATAACTTTCTTTTTATCTTTTACTTTATTTTTTATTTTATTATTTATCCCTTCTTTTACTTTATATTTTATTTATACTAGTAGTAGTAATTTTTTTAATAAATAAATCTACCTCCCTATCTATAGATAAAAGAAAAATACTTATATTTAAGAGGTTATTAGGCTAATAAAGAACTATATAATTTATTTTTATATAATAATAGCTATTAATTTATTTTTATATAATAATAGCTATTATAGATAATACTAAGAGATTTTCCCTTAGAAGGGGATAATAAAGTCTACCTTTATAATATTAATTACTTATATACTATCCCTAAATATTACTAAGGTTATATTTTTATATTTTTATAGGGGATTATAAATATCTAAGATATCTCTACTACTTTTAACTAACTTAAGTAAAGGAAAGCACTTACTAATATTATTACTATTTAAATAGTTTAATATAGCCTTATAAACCTTATTAGTTTTTTACTATAGAATACTTTTATTAAAGACTTTAAGGATTAAAATATTAATAATTTTTTACTTATATTTAGAGAGATTATCTAAGAGTTTAGAGATTACCTTATATATAAGGGGGTATAAGTATAAACTATAAAAAATATAAAGGTAGTAACTAAGATCTTTAATAGTATTAATACTAATAACCTTTACCTTTAGACTTAGGTAAAGGTAAACTACTATACTATAAAAAGTAAAGACTTTAAGAGTAAACTAAATAATAATAACTTTATAAATAATATTATAGATACTATCCCTAAGGTAGTATTAGCCTATTATTAACCTACTAACTTAGTATTAAACTTAGGTTTAGTAAAACTTATTAATTAAAGTACTTATAGTAACTAACTAATTAACTTACTTTTTATATTTAATACTAATATAATAATAGTAACTATAACTTTCCCCCTTATTATTAGTAATTTAGTAATATAATAGTTAACTAACTTTATAAAGTTATATTTAGAGAAGTTAAAGTATAGTAGAGGGGTATATAAGTTACTTAAGTTAAAACTTACTATTTTCTATAATTACTACTTTAAGGCTAGTATCCTATAAAATTAATTTACTAATACTTTTTTTATTATACTTAAAGAGGTAGTATCTAACTTTTATATTAACTACTTCTATAATACCTTTAATAGTTATAGCTTTTATAATATAGTCTTAAAGGTAAAAAATAACTTTAAAATAAAAGAGGTATACTAGTTAAACCTTATAAAGCTTTAATAAACTAACTTTATAACTATTATGTATAATAACCCTAATAAAATAAAAGCTAAGGTATTAAAGCTATTTATTAAAAAAATTATAATTCTTTTTTACTTTATTATAAGAGTTAGTATACCCTTAGATATAGTACTTTATAATATACTACTTAGCTTTTACTAGGGAGTAAAGAAATACTCCCTTACGTTATTTAGCCTAGCTATAACCTTTATAAGTATATATATATAACTATACTCTACTATTAGTAATATAGCCTAGTTTAAATAATAACCTTATTAGTACCCTATAGAAATAAAGAACCTTAACTTTAAGGGTAATAATATATACTAAACTAACTATACTTATAATAGATAAGGTAGTTATTAGTAGAGGTATAATAATACTTACTATAGCTACTATAATAGTAGTAGTAGTAGCCTAAGGTATACCTTTAACTATAACTAATAATAAAGGCCTAATAATAATAATAACTTAAAGAAATACTTTATTTATAGTAAGTAAAGATACTAGTTAACTAAATACTCTAAAGATAAAAGATAATAATTATACTAAAGGTATAAAGACTAATACCTTTCTAAAGTATTATATAAAAGCTTCTATTAATTTATTACTAACTATAAAAGACTTAAGCTACTTAACTTTAATAATAAGGATTATAAAAAAAAGAATAATAATAATAAATTAAGTATAGTATTCTTTATATTTATAATATTCTTTAGTTTAGCTACTATTAATAGCTTAGCTTTTTCTTTTACTTTTTAAAACTAATTAACCTTATATTTTATTATAAAGGAGGATCTTTAAAGGAAAATAGCTAATATAACTTACTAAGAACCCTTAAATATTTTTATTTTTAATAATTAGTATTTATTAGTAGTTTTTTAGGGTATTATACCTAACTCTAGCGTAGTAAAGTACTCTACTATTAGGTTTAATTAATACTTTATACTATAATATCTTTTTAATAGGAATCTTATTATAGATACTATTAATACTAAGTAGGTAAAAATCTACTTTAGTAATAGTAAGTATCTTATTTTAAAAGGGATTATTAATATTAATATACCTTTAGGTACTTTTACCTTTTATATAATACTTATAAATATTTCTTTTTTACTTTACTTTATAAATATAAACTATAAAGGTATTAAGTTTAATAAGCTTACTAATAAGCTTATCTAAGGTAAAAATATAGTACCTATTATCTATAAATAGGGCTATATATAGATACTACTAAATTAACTAGTATAAAGTATAGCTTAATATTATCTTATAGAGCCTAAGTTATAATAAATCTATTACTATTTTAGGTACCCTTTTATTTAATAATTTTACTAACTATTATAGAAGTCTAGTAATAAGACTAAGGGTACTATTTTTAAGAAGATTACTAAGGTATATTATTAGTATTAAATAAATATAAAGGTACTTAGGAGGTTTAAGTTTACTATAAAAGATAATTATAACTTTAACTATAAGGTTATTATTAATATAATATATATTAATAAAAACTACTTTATTCTTTATATTATTAATATAGTAATATCTTTTTAAGTAGTAAGGTTCTTAGAGAACCTTATAGTAAAGTATATATAAAAGGTACTTTATATATACTAAGTTAATATATATTTTAACCTACTTAATTAAATTATTATAAATATAGGCTTTAATATTTATTTAAATACCTTTAAGAGGTCTATATAGTTTTTTTATTAATATAAAAAAAATATTAATTAAAGTATATTATAGTATTAGTAAAGTTAAATAATACTATACTTTCTTTTATTATACTTATAAGATTTTTTATAATAAAAGTACTATACCTAAAGTAGCCTTTTAGCTAGCTAGTAAAGTAGTTAATAATACTATTAATCTAAATAGTTTTATCCTTATATTACTAGTTTTTAGTATCTACCTATAGATCTTAAACTCTTTATATTTATTACCTACTATAATAAAAAAAGTAAAAGTAGTAAAAAAAATAATAAAGGTAGTATAGTAAATTTATATAAAATACTAAGTTAATAAAGTAATAGCTATATATAATAGCCTAAATACCTTTAAGACTATTATATTTTTATTTTAATTAATAGTCTAAGTTTATTATAAATAAAAAGGTTAATAAAAACCCTTTTATCTTATTATAAATAATAAAACTAAGTATACTATTAATATTTCTTATAGCTTATAAACTTTTTAAACTACTATAGTTAAGCTATACTATTATAACATTTTATAAGAAAACTCTCTAGAGAGTAATAGTAATAAAGAAAGCTATTTAAAGAATAATAGTAATAAAGTTAGTCTTTTATATAGTATTTCTAGTAATAATAATAAAGATAAGCTTATAACTATACTTATTAAAGAAGCTAAAGATACTATTATTATTAATACTAGCCTAAGGTAAAAACTAAAACACCTATACTACTAAAATTACTTTTTAATAAAATAAGTCTTTATTTTACCTTAGTTATAACCTATAAAGTAATTACTTTTATCTTTTTAAATACCTTTATAATAGTAAAAAAAGAAGTTAACTAGCTACTTTTTTTTAACTTATATAAAAAAAGTATTATTATAACCTTTAAACTACCCTTTTAGTATTTTTATAACGTTAAAATTAATAACTTAATTAACTATAAAGTCTTTAAGTTTATTTAATTTAATAAAGCCCTTTATAATAAATTTTAGATTTTTATATTATATATAGTAAATAAGGTTAAAGGTAAAAATAAAATACCTTATAAGAAGTTTTATATTATAATCTAAGGTTATATAAATAATAATAAAAAAGCTATCCTTATATAATCTCTAACTATATAATATACTAGCTAATATTTAATACTTATAATTACTATAATAATACTTTAACTATATAAATTTACTTTATAACTAAGGGATATTATCTAGGTATACCCTTAATTAACTATATAGTTATTATAAACTATTTTAATATACCTCCTACTATAAATCTAGTATCTTTACCTTAAAGGTATTATTATATAAGTAATTTAACTACTTTATAAAATTATAAAAGCTAATATATACTAGTAGGTAATATATAGTTACTACTATAAAACAAAACTTTAAATAAAACCTTTAACTTATAACTTATATCTATTTATCTTTAAGATAAGTAGCTTAGATTTTAGAATAGTAAAAATATAAACTAATAATACTTTATACCTCTTAAATAAGGTATTTATTACTTATAAAGATAACAAGCTTATAAAAGTAAACTTTATAGCTAAGCTAAAAAAAACTTTTACTATTAATAGCCTTTTTATATTTAATAGTAAAGTAGTTTTACTAACTACTAATAGCTTATTAGATTTTAAGTAAAAAAACTAAAGTAAAAAACTTTAACTTATTAAAATAAATATACTTAATACTATAAAGTAATATATTAAGTAATAGGCTTATAAGACTTATATTATATTAGTTTATTAACCTAAGGTATATTTTAAATACTTTATTATAGTATAATACTAATAACTAACTACTTATATAATTATTATACTAAAATACTATATTAAATAGTAAAAAAATAACTTAGACTATAAATTATTTTTTATTTAATTAACTTAACTAAAGTAAACTTCTTTATTTTTATTAATAGTTCTTTTATTAATAATAAAGATTTAACTATATAGTTAAGTTTTATTATTATCTTTATAACTAAGAAAGCTACTAATAATACCTTTAATAACTAATTTAAGATAACTAGTAGTATTATTTACTTTAATTTAATAAGATATAAATAAATAATAAAAAGTATACTTATTAGTAAGATATATAGTATAGTTATAAAAGCTAATATAGCCTATATTATCTTTATAACTATAGAATAAGTAACTAACTACTTTAAGTTACTAAATATCCCTATAATCCTCTATACTAATTTATACTTATTATATAAGTACCTTATAAAGCTAAATACTATAAAAAAAATTAATTATTAATATTATAACTTTATAATAATTATATAAGTAATAAGAGATTTATAAGGTTTAATAAATTAAGTATAATAATAACCTTACTAATAGATTTATAAAGATAGCCTTAAATAAAGTACTAAAGAGACTAGTTAGTAATAAGACTATTATAATTAAGATAGAGAGATAAGTTTTATAAACCTTATAATTAATTATATAAAAATAAAAATATTAAATATCTTTTTATTTACTATTTTTATTATAATTTTAGGCTTATTAGTAGTAGACTAAATCTAAGCTAAAATATAGGTATACTAGTAGTTATTATTACTTTAGAAAGTTACTAGTATTATAATATAATATATCCTATAGAATAATAGAGGGACTAGCCTAAGGTTATATTTACTGCTTTATAACCTTCTTTAAGCTAAAGTATTATATTTATCTTTACTAGCTAAATAGTAATAACCTCCCTTCTTTTTTTTCTTTATTATTATTTTACTTAGTAATAATAGAACTATTAGTAGTAATTACCCTTTTTAACTAAACCCTATAAAACTAATAATACTATTTACTTTTATTTATAGTTATTATTATTCTTTATAGTAGATATATTTTACTTATACTTGAAGAGTATATTTAGTATATTAGTATTTCTACCTAAGTAGTAAACTATATAGAAATTATATTCTACTAGTATCTTTACTTATTAGCTTTAGTATTATATTAGCCTTTATTTTATTATAAAGTACTTAAGGGACTTATAGTTAACTATTACTATAAAGAGGCTTTTTATACTTTAAAGCTTTACTTTTTATACTTAAAGGTAGTCTAGTACTACTAAAACCTTTTTATTATAGATTAATATTATAAAGGGGATCTTATATAAAGAGTAATTTATTAGGTTAAAAGTAGCCTAATTTTATCCTAGAGGTTCTAAAGTAAAGCGTTTCTAAATATAACTTTATACCTTAATTTAAATATAACCTTATTCTAGAAAGCGGTTTTATATAGTAATATTAAGGTTACTTTATAAGTATTCTTTATAATATACCCCCTAGGTAGTACTATAGTTACTACTATAGTACCTATATCTTACCTAAGAAAGAATATAAAAAAATTTAGTATAAATAGGCTAGTTATTATATAAGGTTTAGTTTATTTTAACTAAGTATTTATAATTAGTAGGTAAAGTTAAATAGTCTATATATAGGTTTATAATTATATAAGGCTTTTTATAATTAAAGTTATCTTTAGTATAGCTTTATATTATTAGTTTCTTTTTTTTTATTAATAACTTAACTTAATTATAAGTTTATTAAATTACTATAGATTTTTTAGTTAGTTATAAGGCTTTAAAGTAATACTAATTCTTTTTTTTTAATTATAAATACCTTAAAAAATAATTACTTTTAGGGAGAGTTATATATATACTATAGCTAACTTTAGGTACTATATTTTACTAGCTCTCTTAGGGCTTTATATACCTTTACTACTAACGCTTACCCCCTAGGGCTACGCCTACCCCTTAAAGTAAGTACTTTTACCTCTTATAGAGGAGGATAAAGTAAAAAAGCCTTTAACTTAGTCCCTAAGGGATTAATCCCCCCTTAAGAATAAAGCTTATATATTATATTTTCTCCTTAGTATTATACTTTATAACTAACTTAATTCTTAGCTCCCCTTAAGTAACTAAAGCTAGCTAATAAAAGGTCTTTTTCTCTTTTTTTTACTTATATATTATTTTTATATTTTAGTTTATAAATTAATTATTAACTTAATATATAAATAATAGTATTTTAGAGAGTATTATTTAATAAATTAAGAGTATACTAAAGGTAAAAAAAAAAGATATTAGTAGCCCTCTTTTAGTATTACTTAGTAAGTTACTTTAAAATTATTCTTTATATTTTTTATATTAACTTATTATTTATAGAGGATAAATTAAAAAAAAGAACTTTACTTTTTCTTTTTAATAACTTTACTATTAAGGTTAGGCTTTCTCTTTTTTTTAAGGGTAACTTAAAAGAAAGCTATAATAATAATATACTTATTAATACCCTAAACTACTAAGAGGTAAAAAGAGAGTTAGTTATACCTATTATAAAACCTTATAAGTAGTATTTTTATAGTACTCTTATAGGTTACTTTAATAGGTTATATCTCTTTAATAGTAGGCTTAAATATAAATAATATTTTATAAACTACTATACTTATAAACCTTTAGCTTTTAAGCTTATTACCCTTATTAACTATTTTTTAGTTAGTTTACTAGTAAAAATAACTTCTTAAAAGGTATATTTATTATTTTTAAGTTCTTTATATTTTATATTACTAATTTTTATATTAAAGGATTATAGCTCTTTAAGCTACTATATAAGTAGTTTTACTCTCTTTAAAGAAGAGAAAGACTACTATACCCCCTAATAATAATAGAGAAGAGGAGAAAAAGTATAGTAAAATAAAGAGTAAAGGTAATTTACTTTATAAAGGTTATACCTATAAGCTTTTATTAAAACCCCTAGTTAGTATTATTAGTTACTAAGTATATAGTATATATATTAATATTAATAGCTTTATTAGTAAAGTACTCCCTAATTAAGGCTTTTATTTTATATTTAATACTTTACTTAATACCTATATAAATATTTTTTTTATAGAGGTAATTAAATACTTTTAAGAGGAAGTATATTTAGGTTTCTTAGCTTATAGGCTATTTAACTTTTCTTTTTAGTTACTTTAAGCTCCCTAGCCTTAGGCTTATTATTATTTATTTTCTTTTTAGGCCCCCTAGCCCTTAGGCTATTTATTAATTTTAAGTCTTTTTTTATTTTACTTTTATTTTATTTTATTATATTTTAAATATCTTATAAGTTAAATATTACTCTAAAATACTTAAACTTTACCTATAAAAGATTTTTAGTAAGTCTATTTACTAGTATCTTATTAGTTAATAAATATACTATATTTATTTTATTATTTATATATACTTTATAAAGCTATATATTCTAAATATTAATATATTAAAGTTATATTATAATCTTCTCTCTTTCCCCTATAACTAAATAGATTATTTACTAATTATTATAGTATACGTTTTAGATATCTTCTTTAAAATTTAAAGAGATATTATTAAAAAGGTATTATAAGGCTATTAGCTTCTTTATTATATATTTAAGGGTAAAAAGCTTTACTTTAGTTATTAATATTATAACTATTACTTACTATACTACTTTTTAATAAATTAGTTTACTAAAAAGAAATATAATATATCCTTATAATAAGTATTAGGTTATTTTATTATCTCTAAATAAAGTATTATTAACTATAAGTAAGTAAGCTTCTATTATTATACTAAAGTATAATACTAAGTATTATATATAAAAGAGATATTAAATATATTACTTTATAGTATAAATATAATATATACTTAGGTTTATAAAAACTTTTAAGAGAAGTAAGTATATAAATACTATATTAAGGTAGATTATAATTACTATATATAAATTTAATCCTACTATTTCTTAAAATAACTTAACGTTTATTAGTATTATAATACTTTTATTAATAATAAAGTTAGTTATTAGTAGTAGTATAGAGGGTTAAATATTATTATTATAGTTAAATTTTACTACTATATTTTAAATATACTAGTTATAGTAGAGATATATCTTTTAGTTAGGTTTATTATATATAATTTAAATCCTAAAATACTACTTTATATCTCTTATCTTTTTTATTTTATAAGTATTTTTTATACCTATAATAACTACCTTTACTTTATCTTAACTCTCTTTTAGGTATATAACTAAGATATTATTAATAATAAAAAAAGAAATTAAGTTATCTATTATAATAAATAGATAAGGGTTTTCTTTTATTAGTTAAAGTCTTAGTAACTTAAGTATTTTTAAGAACTCTTTAAACTAAAGAAAAAAGGTATTATAATAACTATATAAGGCTTATATAATTAATATAAGTTATCCTCTATCTTAGTATCCCTTTAGAAGTTAGTAATAAATTAATTTACTAAAGGGATCTTATTTTATATTTAGAAATATATTTAACATAATATTAAATTATTTTACTTTAAGCTTAAATTAAGTAGTAATTACTATTACTATAACTATAAAAGGTTTATATTATAAAAGTTACTATATATATTTTTAAGAGGGGATTTCTTTTTTATATATCCCCTTAGGTAACTAGTTAAGCTTTATAGTACTTAAGACACCCTTTAGGATTCTACTTATATATTTATACTTACTTTAGTAGTAATAGCTTTATTTTTAGTAGAATATTTAAATTATTAATATATATAAATATTTTAAGACGCCTAAGTTTAGCTATCTTAATATCTATTACTATATTAAGTATCTTCTAAATATTTACTAGGAGCTTCTTAAGTTTATATTATATTAGAGGTATATGTAAAAGATTTTTTAATAATATTTTTATATATTAGATACTTAGATTATTTATTAAGTTATTACTTTATATATTTATTATAATATAATATATCCAATAGAATAATAGAGGGATTAGCCTAAGGTTACATATATTACTATATAACCTTCCTTAAGCTAGAGTATTATATTTATCTTTACTAGCTAAGTAGTAATAACCTCCCTTCTTCTTCTTCTCTATTATTATTATCTTACTTAGTAATAATATAACTATTAGTAGTAATTACCCTTTTCTAGCTAAACCTTATAAAACTAATACTAATTAGTAGTTAACTTTATAAGTTACTATTACTATAGATTAGTAAAGATTACTAAAAGAGACTATAATAACCTTACTAAGTAATAACTTATCCCTATTATAAAGCTTTAGTATTACCTAGGTAAAAAAAGATTAATACTTAAATTTATAATCTAATAATAGCCTTTTTAACCCCTATATCTATTATATAATAACCTTTAACTTTATTACTTTTATAGAAGTTAACTTTTATAACCTTTAATATCTTATATCTTTTAACTACTTATCTTATTAACTAATAATAATAACTTTATTAACTTTACTTCTTTAATTCTCTCTTTTTTTTTTATACTTATAGTTTACCTCTATTACTATTATCTTTTATTTTCTTTCTCTTTTTTCTTAAATAAATAAAAAGCCTTACTTATTAGTAGTAACTTATAGCCTCTCTACCTATATTAATAATAACTTATAGTTAACTATCTATATTAGTAGTAAATAAAAAACTTTATTTCTAATAACTATATAGCTTCTTTATTAACTACCCTCCTTTAATACCTTTATCTACTTACTTAATCTTATATACTAAATATAACTTAATAACTTAACTATATAGTAATAAGTTATTTAACCTATTAACTTTACTTACCTTAGAGTAAACTTCTTCTTAGTTTTACTATTATAACTTTTCTTTTATTTTTTATCTTATCCTTTACCTTATTATCTATTTTTTTCTTTTACCTTATATTTTATTTATACTATTAGTAATAATTCCTTTAATAAATAAATCTACTTCCTTATCTATAAATAAAGGAGAAGTACTTATATT
This sequence comes from Colletotrichum falcatum, assembly GCA_019425465.1. Lineage (NCBI taxonomy): Eukaryota > Fungi > Ascomycota > Sordariomycetes > Glomerellales > Glomerellaceae > Colletotrichum > Colletotrichum falcatum. The sequence goes on along the minus strand of SWKJ01000201.1, from coordinate 680,758 downwards.
TAAGAGGTTATTAGACTAATAAAGAACTATATAATCTATTCTTATATAATAATAGCTATTAATTTATTTTTATATAATAATAGCTATTATAGATAGTATTAAGAGATTTTCCTTTAGAAGGGGATAATAAAGTCTACCCTTATAATATTAACTACCTATATACTATCCCTAAATATTACTAAAGTTATATTTTTATATCCCTATAGGGGATTATAAATATTTAAAATATCTCTATTACCCTTAACTAACCTAAGTAAAGGAAAGTATATACTAATATTATTATTATTTAAATACTTTAATATAGCTTTATAAACTTTATTAGTTTTTTATTATAGAATACTCTTATTAAGGACTTTAAGGACTAAAATATTAATTACTTTTTACTTATACTTAAAGAGATTATTTAAGAGTTTAAAGACTACCTTATATATAAGGGGGTATAAGTATAGACTATAAAAAATATAAAAGTAATAACTAAGATCTTTAATAGTATTAATATAAATAACTTTTACCTCTAGACCTAGGTAAAAGTAAACTATTATATTATAAAAAGTAAAGGCTTTAAAAGTAAGCTAAATACTAAAAACTTTATAAATAATATTATAAATATTATTTTTAAAGTAATATTAGCTTACTATTAACTTATTAACTTAGTATTAAACCTAGGTCTACTAAAACCTATTAATTAAAGTACTTATAGTAATTAACTAACTAACTTACTATTTATATTTAATATTAATATAATAATAGTAACTATATTTTTTTATTATTATTAATAATTTAGTAATATAATAGTTAACTAACCTTATAAAGTTATATTTAGAGGAGTTAAAGTATAGTAGAAAGGTATATAAGTTACTTAAGTTAAAGCTTACTATCTTTTATAACTACTACTTTAAGGCTAGTATTTTATAAAATTAATTTACTAATACCTTTTTTATTATACTTAAGGGAATAGTATTTAACTTTTATACTAACTACCTCTATAATACTTTTAATAGTTATACCTTTTATAATATAGTCTTAAAAGTAAAAATAACTTTAAAATAAAAAAAGTATACTAATTAAACCTTATAAAGCTTTAATAGACTAACTTTATAACTATTATATATAATAACCTTAATAAAATAAAGGCTAAGGTATTAAAGTTATTTATTAAGAAGATTATAACTTTTCTTTACTCTATTATAAGAATTAGTATACCCTTAGATATAGTACTTTATAATATACTACTTAGCTTCTACTAGGGAGTAAAAGAATACTCCCTTATATTATTTAGCCTAGCTATAACCTTTATAGGTATATATATATAACTATACTTTACTATTAGTAATATAGCTTAGTTTAAATAACTTTATTAATACCTTATAGAAATAAAGAACCTTAACTTTAAAAGTAATAATATATATTAAACTAACTATACTTATAATAAATAAAGTAGTTACTAATAGAGGTATAATAGTACTTACTATAGCTACTATAATAATAGTAGTAGCCTAAAGTATACCTTTAACTATAACTAATAATAGAGGCCTAATAGTAATAGTAACTTAATAAAAACTTTATTTATAATAAATAAAAATACTAGTTAACTAAATACTCTAAGGATAAAAGGTAATAATTATACTAAAAGTATAAAAACTAATACCCTTCTAAAGTATTATATAAAAGCTTTTATTAATTTATTACTAACTATAAAAAACTTAAGCTATTTAACTTTAATAATAAGGATTATAGAAAAAAAGATAATAATAATAAGTTAAGTATAATATTTTTTATATCTATAATATATTTTAGCTTAGCTACTATTAATAGCTTAACTCTCTTTTTTACCCTTTAAAATTAATTAACCTTATACTTTATTATAAAGAAGGATCTTTAAAGGGAAATAGCTAATATAACCTACTAAAAACCCTTAAATATCTTTACCTTTAATAACTAGTATTTATTAATAGTTTTTTAAGGTATTATACTTAACTCTAGTATAGTAGAGTACTTTACTATTAGGTTTAATTAATACTTTATACTATAATACTTTCTTAATAGGAATCTTATTATAGATACTATTAATACTAAGTAAATAAAAATTTACTTCAATAATAATAAGTATTTTATCTTAAAAGAAACTATTAATATTAATATACCCTTAGGTAGTTTTACTTTTTATATAATACTTATAAATACTTTTTTTTACTTTATTTTATAAATATAAACTATAAAGGTATTAAGTTTAATAACCTTACTAATAAACCTATCTAAGGTAAAAATATAGTACCTATTATTTATAAATAAGGCTATATATAGATACTACTAAATTAACTAGTATAAAATATAGCTTAGTATTATCTTATAGAGCCTAAGTTATAATAAATCTATTACTATTTTAGGTTTCTTTTTATTTAATAACTTTATTAACTATTATAGAAGTCTAGTAATAAAACTAAAGTTACTATCCTTAAAAAGATTACTAAGGTATATTATTAATATTAGATAAATATAAAAGCACTTAAGAGGTTTAAGTTTACTATAAAAAATAATTATAACTTTAACTATAAGGTTATAATTAATATAATATATATTAATAGGAACTACCCTATTCTTTATATTATTAATATAGTAATATCTTTTTAAATAGTAAGATTCTTAGAGAACTTTATAGTAAAGTATATATAAAAAGTACTTTATATATACTAGATTTATATATATTTTAACCTACTTAATTAAATTATTATAGATATAAGCCTTAACTTTTATTTAAATACCTTTAAGAGGTCTATATAGTCTTTTTTTATTAATATAAAAGAGATATTAATTAAAGTATATTATAGTATTAGTAAAGTTAAATAATACTATACTCTTCTTTATTATATTTATAAAATCCTCTATAATAAAAATATTATACTTAAAGTAGCCCTTTAGCTAGCTCTTAAAGTAGTTAATAATACTACTAGTCTAGATAGTCTTATTCTTATACTACTAGTCTTTAGCGCCTACCTATAAATCTTAGACTCCTTACCCCTATTACCTACTATAATAAAAAAAGTAAAAGTAATAAAAAAGGTAATAGATATAGTATAGTAAATCTATATAAAGTATTAAGTTAATAAGGTAATAGCTATATATAATAGCTTAGATACCTCTAAGACTATTATACTTTTACTTTAATTAATAGTCTAAGTCTATTATAAAAAAAAAGTTAGTAAAAACCCTTTTATTTTATTATAAATAATAAAACTAAGTATACTATTAATACTTCTTATAGCTTATAAACTTTTAAAACTACTATAGTTAAGCTATACTATTATAACCCTTTACTAAAAGGCCCTCTAGAGAGTAATAGTAAATAAAGCCCTTTAAAGAATAATAGTAATAAAGTTAATCTTTTATATAATATTACTAGTAATAATAATAAAGATAAGCTTATAGCTATACCTATTAAAGGAGCTAGGGATACTATTATTATTAATATTAGCTTAAAGTAAAAACTAAAATACCTATACTACTAAAACTACTTTTTTAATAAAATAGGTTTTTATTTTACCTTAGTTATAACCTATAAAGTAATTACCTTTATTTTTTTATATACCTTTATAATAGTAAAAAGAAAACTAACTAGCTACTTTCTCTTAACTTATATAAGAAGAGTATTATTATAACCCCTAAATTACCTTTTTAGTACTCCTAGAAGGTTAAGATTAATAATCTAATTACTTATAAAGTTTTTAAGTTTATTTAATTTAATAAGGTTTTTTATAATAAGTTTTAGATTTTTATATTATATATAGTAAATAAGGTTAAGGGTAAAAATAAGATACCCTATAAGAAGTCTTACCTTATAATCTAAGGTTATTATTAGTATATAAGAATATTAGAGGGTAAGTTATTATATAACTCCTTATATAATCTACTTACTACTTACCTAGTAGAATCTACTAGCCTACCTATTTACCCCTCTACTAGTAAATAGATAATAGTTAATTAACTACTATTATCTTTATAACTAATACCTAATAGTATACTATAATTATAATACCTAACTAACTAGTAATAATCTAATATTAATTAATAATTAACCTATTACTAGGTTAATATTTAATTAATAAGGTAATTAACTAAAGAGGAATTTACTAACTAACTTATCTATAGATTTACTAACTATAACTTTACCTTTTATACCTATATACTATTAATAAAGGTATTATTTTATACCTCTAATAATACCCTTATAGCTAAGAATTTAACTATACTTTATATACTATTAACTTAAGCCTACTATATATCTTTAGTAATTATATTTTCTTTTACTTAATAACTTTACTTTCTACTTTATTAGTTATTTTATCTTTTATTTTTTTTTTATTTACTACTACTATTTACTAGTAAAATTAACTTTATTTTTTCTCCTATTAGAACTTAGTTAATATAAAAGCTCCTACTAACTTAGGTTTTTTCTTTAAAGCTATAAGGAATTAAAGAACTACTATTATACTATTAATAACTAATATTATAATATTTACTCTACTACTATAATATCTTATAAAAAAGGTAGTATAGTAAAATTATTAATAGTTAAACTTAATATCCCTATAAATATAACTAAGTATATTAACTTAGAATACCTAAGTAATAAGATTTTACTTAATAAATAAAATAGTATAAAAGTATATTTTTAGCTTATATACTATATAATACTATAAAAATAATAAGATATTTATAGTTATAACCTTTAAAATAAGTATTAATAAAAGTTTAAAAAATAAAATATAGAACTCTTTACTATAGTAAGTATATAACTACTAAGTATTTTTTATAACTTCCTCTATTATTAAGGAACTTTTTTTTTATATAATTATAAAAACCTTATTACTAAGCTTATTATACTTATTAATAAGGAATATTTTTACTTATAGACTAATAAAAAGGTTAAAGAGCTTTATATAATAGCCTTTATCTTTAATAAGACTATTAAAAAAAAACCTAACTTCTATAAAGACCTCTAATAATAATATATTAGCCTTACTAAGTAATATTAAATAAAAAAAGAAAAGTAAGTAATATATAAGAAAAATATTAATATATTAAAATAATAGTTAGCTAAGAATAAGGCTTAATAGTAAACTTTACTTTAGTAATAGTAATAATAATAGTATACTAACTTAGTACTAGATTTACTAACTATTACTATACTAGTAGTACTATAATAGTTATATTATTAAGGGATCCTTCCCCTAAGTAGCCTAGAATAAAGACTAGCTCTTATTACTAGTAACTACCCTACTACTTAATAACTAACTAACTTTACTAAGTTATATACTAATAAAATAAAGTATAATAATAATTAATATAATATACTTAATATTAAACCTAATATTTTTTATAATTACTATAGTAAGTTAGATATCTTTAATTATTAACTTATATTTACTTTTTTAATTATATTATATAGAAAAGTATTTACCTATTACTTTAACTATATCTTAGGTATAAGTATTAAGAACTTTAATACTATAGTTTATTATATTTAAAACTATTTTAAAAATCCTAAGAATATTTAAATATATTTTACTAAGTAGTAAAATATAACTTATAATTATATTACTTATAAAAATCTAACTAAGGGTAAAATAAAAGTTTTAGAAATACTTCTTAAAAAGATAGGCGTTATCTAATAGGCTTTTTTACTAATATACTAGTCTAATAAAGTCCTATAAGGATACCTACTTAATACTTACTATAAGATTTATAAGTATAAAATATACCTATTTAACCTAGCTAATATACTTAAGGAAGTATATAACTAATTAAGATTATCTATTAGTATAGTAATATAATAAAATAAGTAACTATACTAATACCTCTATAACTAGACTTTAACTACTAAACCTAGTAATTAATACTAAGTTAATTAAACTTACTATAATAATAGTTACTTTAATTATTTTAATAGTAATAACTAACCTTTTAAATAAATATCTATAATAAAAAAAGATAATAGTAATTATTATAGTAAATTAAGTAAGAGATACTATATCTATTATAAAATAAGCTACTAGTTAATAAAATATTTAGATACTAAGTAATATAAAGTATATTAATAATTTAAAAATAACTATAGTATAAAGAATTTATTATATAAAGTATATTATACTTTCCTTATTAATTATAAAGAACTTAAAGACTTTAAAGGTAATAATAGTAATAAAAATAAAAAAGATCTTAGTTAATACCTTTAAAATATATACTATATAGATAATAATTATATTAATAATATATTCTTTATATTTACTATATTCTTTAGTAATAAGTCTATTAATAGTATTACTTTAATTACTAGCCTTACTAACTAAGTATTTTATTATTAACTAATAAAGGTTAATCTATAGGAATATATAGAGGGACTACCTATAGCCTTTATACTAAACTACTACTTTATAGATATCTTTTAGGGTATTTTACTAAATATAGAAATATTAAGTTTTTTATAAATACTTACTCTTTAGAAAATCTAACCTATAGTAAAGATTAATACTACTATAGCTAAAGCTACTAAGATATATTTTAGTAGTAGTAAACTTATCTATTTAATAAAAATCATTATAGTTATTACTTTATTTAAGCCTATTAATTTTTATATAATACTAACTAATACCCCCTTTTTACTTTACTTAACTAATATAGATGAACTACTTATTTACTTTAATAACCTTACTAATATACTTATTTAAGGTAATATTATAATATCTATTATATAAAAATAAAGCTACTTATAGATACTTATTAAACTACCTAAATAAAGTATTACTAGTTATTACTTAATAATAGGTAAGCTATAATAACTTTACTATTATTTTAAATACCTATTAGTTAAGAGACTTTATAAGTTACTTTATAAAGCTAGTTATAGTAATATAGAGAAGTAAGCTTTAGAGTAACTTATAAAATACTATTACTTTTACTAACTCTATAATAAAGCCCCTTTTTAATTCTAATTTATATTATATAATAAATATATATTTAACTATAAGGTTATTATTAATATAATATACCTTAATAATAATAAGCTTATCCTTTATATTATTAATTTATTTATAGTATTTAATATAGTTTATTTTATATATAATATCTTTACTAAGACTATATAGGAGGCTTTATAACTCTACTAGATTAATATTTATTAAGGCCCTCTAGATTAAATAGTTCTAAACGCTAAATATAACTTTATATCTATAGAGTTTTTATATAAGGTATATATAATAGGTATTAAAATTAAGATTATACTTATAGAGGTATATTATTTAATTAGTAAAGTTAAATACTACTATACTATCCTTTAATATATATATAAAATTATTTAGAAAAAGTCCCCTAATACTAGCTATAAGGTAAACCTCTAGATAGCTATTAAAACTATTAATAACACTACTAGGCTAGATAGTATTATATTAACTTTACTAGTGTTTAGTACCTACCTATAGATAACTACTAACTTAGCCTTATCTTTAGATATTATTAAATAAATAATAGTAATATATAAGGTTAATAATAACTTATAAAAGTACTTTACTACTTACTAGGTTAATAAGGTACTAGGTATATATAATAGCCTAGATACCTCTACTATTAGAAACCTTCCCTTAGGTAGTTAAGTATAAGTATAGTAAAAATATAGGGGATAAACTAACCTATATATACTTATAGTAATTAATAATAAAATATATACTATTAATATTAATAGGTTATATAACTTTTACTTTATATTAGTTAAACTTTACTATTTAGAAGATATAAAGCCTATAAATAATACTATAGATAATATACTTAACCCTATAGAGAGAGCTAATAATAGTAGTAATACTACTAAAGATAATATTAACCCTTTAATTAAAGTATAACTAAAAAAACTAACTCTAAAAAACCTATATATAATAAAATACTATAGTACTTTTTACCTATATATAAAGTTCTTTACTAACGTTTACTTCTTTAGTAAAACTAATATAGTTAATATAACCTATATTATAATAAAAAAACTAATAGCCCTTAAACTCTTATAGTAGTTATAGTTATATAGTATAATTACTATACCTAGTTAACTATTTAAATAGTCTAACTATAATAAAGTTATAAGCCTTATTAACTATAGTATCTTTAAGGTTATTCCCTATAACCTAAAGGTTTATAGAGAGTATATCTTTAAGTTCTATATAGTCTATAAGGTAAAAAATATAAATATATTATAGCCCTTTAAGAAGTTATAACTAGTTATTTAAGGGTATACTAATAATAGTAAAGAAACTATCTTAGTATAGTTACTAACTATTTAGTATACTAGTTAATAAGTTATCTTTATAATTATACTTTCTTTACTTTAGAATAGTCTTATAGTATAGCTTTAAGATATTACTTAGGTATATATATAGTCTATTTTATAGCTTAATTAATCTATTTATATATATTTACTACTTTATATTTATAGTAATTACCTAAATAGTTATATTATAAAGATTATAAAGCTATTATATAGACTTATAAAAGCTAAAATTTATTAATAGGCTACTTATAGTAAGTACTACTATAAGAAGCTAAAAATAATTACTACTTTATATAACCCCTATTTACTTTTTTTTTTACTAATAATAAAAACTTTATAATTATTAACATATAAATAAATAGTACCCTTAGACTTTTAGATATAGTTTTCTCTAAATAAAAAAATAAAAAATTAGCTAAAGTATAGTTACTTATAAAGCTAGAAAGCTTTTTAACTATTAATAACCCCTTTATATTTAATAGTAAAGTACTTTCTCTTTATAATAATAAAGTAACTATTATTTTATACTAAAAAAGATAAAGTAAGAAAATTTAACTTATTAACCTATTAGTAACTACTACCCTATAAGATTATATTTAGTAATATACCTAAGGTATCTATATTATATTAATCTATTAACTAAAGGTATATTTTAATATATTAGTTATAGCCTAATATAAGAAGCTAAATATAGAGGTTATTAAGAAACTTAATAAGTAACTATAATAGTAGATAAACTTACTTAACTATAGCCTTTACTTTATCTTACTTAATCTTAGTACTACTAAGTTATTTATCTTTATAGATAGTTTATTTACTAATAATAAAGATTTTTCTTTATAACTTAGCTTTATTATAGTTTTTACTAATAAAAGCTTTAATAGTAATAATAATACCTTTATTATATATAATAATATTATTTATGTTTTATTAATAAAGTCTAAGAGAGTTATAAGAAGTATACTAGCCTTAAAGGTCTATAGGATAGTAGCTAAAGTTAATATAATATATATAATTACTATAATACTTATAATAAGTACTAAGAAACTAAAGACTCCTAGTATTCTAATAATTATATATACTAACTTATATTTACTTTATAAATACCTTATTAAACTTAGTATTATATAAAAAAAGAGACTTATAATTAATATTATAGCTTTATAATAATTATATAAGCACTAAGAGCTCTATAAGATATAATAGATTTATAGTTATAATAATCTTATAGATAGATTTATTAAAAACCTTATTTAACTAAATACTTAAATAATTTATTATAATAAATAAGGTATAAATCTAAGTAAAAGGATAAGTTATAAGGATATAATAGGTATATAGGGATAGTATTATAGACACTATAAAGCTATGAAACTAGTTAATAGTAGTTAAATCTATTAAATAAATAAATATACCTCTAATAGCTATAGCTAAGGAAAAACACTTATTATTATAATAGTATTAGTCTATACTAATTATAGCTAAGTAGCTAGAGAGAGAATAGTAGTATAGAGTATAGATAAAAAAAGTAAAAAAGAAATAAGCTTATATAACTATAAAAAGTATAATTCTTTTTAATCTTATATTTTATTATATTTTTAGGCTTTTTAGAGGAGAAGGGGACTAGTTAACTTTTTATTATATAAAAAAGTTACTAGTATTAGTATATAGGAATATTAGAGGGTAAGTAGATTATATAACTCCTTATATAATCTACTTACTACCCACCTAATAGAATCTACTTACCTACCTATTTACCCCTCTACTAGTAAATAGATAATAGTTAATTAACTACTATTATCTTTATAACTAGTACCTAACGGTATACTATAATTATAATACCTAACTAACTAGTAATAATCTAATAGTTATATAGATAATAATAAGGAGGCTATCTTTACTTAATCCCTAACTATATAATATATTAGCTAGTAATTAATACTTATAATTACTATAATAATACTTTAACTATATAGATTTACTTTTTAGTTAAGGGATATTACTTAGGTATACCCTTAATTAACTATATAATTATTATAAACTATCTTAGTGTATCTCCTATTATAGATTTAGTACTTTTACCCTAAAGGTACTATTATATAAGTAATCTAACTATTCTATAGGATTATAGAGGCTAATATATACTAATAGGTAATATATAGTTACTATTATAAAGAAAAGCTTTAAATAAAGTTTTTAATTTATAACCTATACCTATTTATCTCTAAAATAAGTAACTTAGACTTTAAAGTAGTAAAAATATAACCTAATAATACTTTAAGCCTCTTAAATAAAGTATTTACTACTTATTAAAATAAAAAGCTTATAAAAGTAAACTTTATAGCTAAGCTAAAAAAAACCTTTACTATTAATAGCCTTCTTATATTTAATAGTAAAGTAATTCTACTAATAACTAATAGCTTACTAGTTCTTAAATAAAAAAACTAAAGTAAAAAGCTTTAATCTATTAAAGTAGACTTATTTAATACTATAAAGTAATATATTAAGTAATAAGTTTATAAAGCTTATATTACATTAGTTTATTAACCTAAAGTATATTTTAATTACTTTATTATAGTATAATACTAGTAACTAACTAGTAATAAGATTACTATACTAAATTACTATATTAAATAGTAAATAAATAACTTAGACTATAGACTAATTCTTTACTTAATTAACTTAACTAAAGTAAACCTCTTTATCTTTATTAATAGCTCCTTTACTAATAATAAAGATTTAACCTTATAATTAAGTTTTATTATTATCTTTATAACTAAGAAAACTATTAATAATACCTCTAATAATTAATTTAAGATAACTAGTAGTATTATCTATTTTAGTTTAATAAAGTATAAATAAGTAATAAAAAGTATACTTACTAATAAGATCTATAGTATAGTTATAAAAGTTAATATAGCCTATACTATCTCTATAACTATAAAATAGGTAACTAACTCCCTTAAGTTACTAACTATCCTTATAATCCTCTATACTAATTTATACTTATTATATAAGTATATTATAAAACTAAGTACTATAAAGGAAAAATAACTAATAATTAATATTATAGCTTTATAATAATTATATAAGTAATAAGAAATTTATAAAGTCTAATAAATTAAGGGTAATAATAACCCTACTAATAGATTTATAAAGATAACCCTAAATAAGGTATTAAAAAAACTAGTTAGTAATAAAACTATTATAATTAAGATAAAAGGATAAGTTTTATAAACCCTATAATTAATTATATATAAATAAAAGTATTAAATACTTTTTAGTCTTTTATTTTTATTATATTTTTAGGCTTATTAGTAGTAGACTAAATTTAGGCTAAAATATAGGTATATTAGTAGTTATTATTACTTTAGAAAGTTACTAGTATTATAATATAATATATCCTATAAAATAATAGAGGGACTAGCCTAAGGTTATATATGCTACTATATAACCTTCCTTAAGCTAGAGTATTATATCTATCTTTACTAGCTAAGTAGTAATAACCTCTCTTCTTTTTCTTTTCTATTATTATTATCTTACTTAGTAATAATATAACTATTAGTAGTAATTACCCTTTTCTAGCTAGACCCTATAAAACTAATAATATTACTATATATATAATTTTATAAACTATATAGTAGCTAATATTAAATTCTTTTATTACTTCTTCTTAATTATTAAAGTAGGTATTAAGGAACTTATTAAGGTATTATTTTTACTTTTAACTAAGAGCTAAAAAGAAGGCTTACTCTATACTAGATTTACCCCCTAAGTTTATAGAGGGGTAACCTATACTTAGATAGTATTTTAGTTTACTATATAAGACTATACTTAGTCTTTTAGGTAGTTATTATTATTATTAGCTTATTTTTATTATTTAGCCTTATTTTTCTTAAATTAAATTAGTAATTTAATTATATAGCTATATATTATTTTAAACTTCTAGGGTCTCTTTAGAGTATTAAGTATTATTTAGTTATATAATAGTTTATTAACCTCCCTATAAGTTAAGGTATACTAGTTTTTTTATTTTTATAATAATACTATTTCCCTTATATTAAGGTTTTACTACTTAACCTTAATTAAGTACCTTATAGCTTAAATTACTTTTATTAAATATAACCTTAGTATTTAAATTACTAAATACTAGTATTATCTTAAGAGTTTAAACCTCTTTCTCTCTTTATTTTATAATACCTTAATTAAGTTACTTAATATCTTAACTATTTTTCTTAGTACCTATATTTAAGGGAGTTTATACTTATAATATTATAATTATTATATTTAGTATTTTATTATTTTATTTATTACCCTTAGTATATTTATTAATATATTTTATTTATACTTAGTATTTTTAATAATATTAACTATCCCTTATACTTTTTATTTAGTAATTATATTATTTTCTTTACTTAGTTTTAAGAAAAACTTTATTTTATTAAAGTATATATTATAAGTAATAATTATATATTAAAGTAAAGGTATTTAGATTCTATATAGGTTATATATATTTTATATATATTTTACTAAATATCTAATATATTCTCTTAGTTTAACTTTAAATTATTTTCTTTAAAATTCTTTTTTATAGTTACCCTTTAATAAGTAGGCTCTATAACTATATATAAATATTTATCTTTAGTAAAGGTAAAAGTTATATTATAATACTACTATATATATTAATACCTACTAGTAAAAATACTATTTAAACTATACTTTTTTTTTTTAATAAATATTATTTAGTTATAATATTAAAGAGAGCTTATATTATATATATAAATTACTATAAGTATTACTTTAGGCTATAGTTTATATAATAAGCTTAATAAAGAAAGTATTTTTACTATATAAGTAATAATTTCTTAATTTACTCTCTTATTACTACTTATAGGCTCTTTTATATTTAGTATTAAAAGCTTTATATTAGTTTTAAACTCTTTAGCTTACCTCTTATACTTTATTTTACCTATTATACTAATAACTAATATATCTTTATTTTAATAAATCTTATAAATATTTATACTTTATTACTAAGATACTTATATAATAAATTTATATATTATAGGGAAAATATTTTTATATATTTTACCTAGGAGTACTATACTAAAGAGATAAAATATATATTTATTTTTTAATATAAGTAACTACTTTAATTAGTTAAACTTAATTAAAAAGTTAAAGAAATCCTATAATATCCTATAATATAGGTATATTTATTATTTTTTAAATATTTATTTTAAAATAACTTTACTTATATAGGTAACTATATAGTACTTATACTTAATATAAGTTAGTCTTTTAATTCTTACCCCCTAAGTATTAATTAGGAGTCTTAAGAGAGCTTTAGGACTAAGGTAGCTAGTATATAAGTACTAAAGATAGGTATTATTACTTTAGTCTATAGGTATATATTATAATTTTTAATATATTATTATAAAGACTTAGGTATTAACTATTACTATAAGGCTATAAGGGATTCCTTTATAGTAAGAATTCTAGTATAATAAAATAGGCTTATATTTAAGAAAAATAATATTACTTTTAGTTTATAATTATCTATTATAGGGTTAACCTTTAGGTAAAAATAGATATAAGAAAATAGCTTATCTTTCTTTATATATAAAGGGTAAACCTAATACGTAGATATATATACTTTATATATAGGGACTACTATATAGGGCTAGACTAGTAGATATTTTAACGCCTATAAAAGTTAGTAAGCCTACCTAATACTATAAAGGCATTATAATACACCCCCCTAGGCGTAATTAATAGTTTTAAAGCGTTTAACGCCTAAGATAGCTATATATAAAAGAAATTACCTAAAAGGTATAAATAAGGCTATATCTATTTAGCCTAGATCTATTAATATAAAAGAAATAGTATTATATAACCTTATTTTTAGCTATTAAGTTAGGGAGAATAGAGGCCTTAAAGGTTAAGATTTAATTAATAATTACCTAGCTAAAATTAAAGGCTTTAATTAGCCTAATAACCTATAAGTTTTTATTTTTTTCTTTATTAACTTTAGTTACTTTAATATTTTACTTTATAAAATAAATTCTTTTTTTTGTTCTTTATTATTAATAACTATAACTATACGTTAATATACCTTTATTTTTTATTTTGTTTTTTATATATATATATCTCTTAAAAATACCTTTTTTAAGGTAACTTTATAATACTAATATTTAATATATAGATACTTTAACTCTTTAAAGATATAAAGTATACTTATACTACTATAGTATATATAGCCTAACTAGTAAAGTATACTTACCTTATAGTAAATAATAGGGTAAATAGTAATACCCTAGATACTATAGGTAATAATAGTAGTAAAAATAGTAATAGTAATAGTAGCCTTAGTAGTAGTAATATATATATTACTTTTTTTTTTAAATAATACTAACTATACTTAGTAAAATAGTAATAATAATAATAATAATAATAGTAGGTTTTTAGGTAGCGCTAGTAGTTTATAGCTATTACCCTCTATTAACCTAACTACTAGCGTTAGGGGTAAACCTATAGATAAAGGTAAAGATAATAATATACCCCCCCTTTCTCTTAGTACTAAAGCCTAATTAAAGAAGGATATTAATAGCTTTTTTAAGGGTTTCCTTATAGGTTTATTTATTTTTTAGTTTTTTAGTTAAAATTTATTATTAACCTAGGTTTTAGAACTAAATACTCTTATTATAGAGTAAAAGGGGGAGAAGAGAGAAAAAGATAAGGAGAGAGAGAAAAAAAAAAAGCTATACTAAAACCCCTAAGCCTACCTAAAAAGATAACTTTAAGTATTTTTATTATATACTTAGTATTAAAAGTAATAGTTTTTTTAGGTAGTATATACCTATAAAAGGCTAGTCCCTTAAGTATAAATAATATACTACTAGTAAGGCCTAGTATCTTATTATTTATAAAGAAACTAAGCTTTATTATTTAGCTAAGGACTTCTTAGTAGTAAAATAAAGTAATATATCTTAAAGTATAAGTTAGCTTTAAACTTTTTATTTTTTTATTATTAACCTTTATATAGTATTTTAGTTAAGTAACTAGTATACTATAAAGCTATTTTAACCTTAAGGGGACCCTCTACCTAGAGGACCTTTAAGTTTTAATATAGAAGTATACTAAAGTAAGTAAGGGAGGCCTTATATTATTATAAACTTTAGGTTAAATAGGTAACTTTATACTAAACTACTTTATTATAGGTTTATTAAGAGGTATCTTAGCCTCTAGTATAACTATTACTATTATAAATAAAGCTAAGATAGCTAAACTTTAGTCTTTAATTAAAAGCTTCTTTAGTAGGTTAGCTAGCCTAAAGCTACTACTTATATTTTATATCTTAATAAACTAATATATAGTATTTTTAAGAGGTTAAAGTATACTAAAAAAACTTTAACTTTTAGGCTCTCTATAGTAGTAAAGGCCTATAGGCTAAATATATATTTTTAGAATAGCTTATAAGTATAAATAGAATTTTTAATTAGCCTTTATATATTTTTAGAATAGCTTATAAGTATAAATAGAATTTTTAATTAGCCTTTAAGTATTATTTTTTTACTAATTTTATTCTCTAACGTTTATAATTAATATTTATATATTTTATAGATTAAAAAGTAAATAAAATTATTTAAATTTTACTTTAGTAAGGCTTTTAGTAAGACTATCTATTTATATTTTATCTATAGCTAAATAAGTAATATTAAATATATATTTAGTATATTTTTACTTAAGCTATATATTTTAAATATCTATATACCTAAGGTATATAAAGATATATTTTCTTTCTACTTATAACTAAGTAAATTATTTAGTTATTATTATAATAAATCCTCTATATATCTCTAAGTTTTAATTTTATATTATAGTAGAGTTACTAAAGAGTAATAGTCTCTTTTATAATATATTTTAGGCTTAAGAGTTTAGCCTCTATTATAGATATTATTATAGTACTCTAATAAGTAGCCTTCTACTAGATAGGTCCTCTAAAGAGTAAAATAATATAGCCTTAGGATAACTATTATATCTCTTTATTATTAGTAAATATATATTACTTATAATTATTAGTATTTATATACCCCCTAAGGTACTATAGTATATTACTAAGTATTAAGTATAATATAGGTATTAGATAACTTAGTTTATAGCCTTATAATAAGCTAGTAATAGGTTTATTAAAAAATAAAAAAGTAAAGTATAGGCGTATATAATATTAGGCTATATTATAATTATAGTATAGAGGATTAATTTAATCTTCTCTTAGAATTACTTAACTTAGTTTAGGGTAGCCTATAACTTATTTTTTATAAATATAGTAGTTAATAATAAGATTATTAATACCCTAAAGTTAATAAGGTTAAACTTTTTAATAATTTATTTAAGATATTAGTTATAGGTAAAAAAGATCTTTTAGTTTAGTTAATTATAAATAATTCTAATACCTAAGTACTATTATACTTCTCTTTAGTCTTTAAATTTATATATTAATTAAATATTATTTATTATACTCTTAACTACTTTAGTATAGTCCTTATAATATAAGATAAGAATATTATCTATATAGAAGATAAAAATAACTCTTTAGTTTATAGTTTAAAATAAGTATAAGTCTTTACCTATAAGCTTTATACTAAGATATAGTAATATACTAGAAAACTCCTTATACTAAAGAAGGGGAGTATTATAAAGGCTATATAAAGCTTATCTTAGCTTTATAACCTTACTTAAAACCTTAAACCTATCTAGTAGGTAATAGATAATAGGTAGTTTATTTAGTCTTTATTTAGTATTTAAGAATATATTAACTATATTAAATTAGTATATCTTAAAGTTAAATTTAACTATAAGTACTATTACTATATAAAAGGTTTATACTATAAGTATAGCTATATAAATCTACTTAAGAGAATATTCTTTTTATATATCTTCTTTTATATAAATATATACTTTATATTAGTTAAGAAAACTATCTTAGTCTAATTTATATATTTAGACTTATTTTAATAGGATTAAGGTTTCTAAGACTTTATTTTAATCTATTATTTTCTATATACTTATTTATTTTAATTTTTATATTTTTATAACTATTACCTCTATAAAGGAGACTTTTATAGATTAAGGAAAAGCTAAAAACCCCTTTTAATTACTTAGAGGTAGTAGAAGGTTATTAAGTTATTTCTTATTAGTTAGTTTTAGTATTTTTTAAATATACTTTAGTTAAATAATTAAGGTATAAATATAGCTATAAAGAGTTTAGTAGCTAGTCTAGTTTATAATAATTACTTTTTCTTTATTTAATAAAAAGGTATTAAAGAATATATTTAATTTTTATTTTACCTATTTAGTTTTAAGTATAATATAGATATTCTTTAGCTTATTTACTTAGTTTTTTAATAAAAGACCTTATATTTAGTAGCTTTATTATATTAAGGTAATATTACTTAGTCTATCTTAATTACTTTTATATTAATTCTATCTAAAGTTAGTATAACTCTTAGATATAGGATCTAAATATAATAATTTTTTTATTATTTTACTCCCCTTATTTAGAGGTATATTTATATAGACTATAATTTTATCTTTAATTACTTCTTTTTAGTAATTAACTTCCCTTAAGTTTAGTTATACTTTATTACTCTAAGGTTAGTCTAGTATAACTATTATTATATTTATTACCTATTCCTAGGTATCCCTAGGGCTTAGTAATAGATTAGGGGTTAATAACTATCCCCTTTACTAAATTTATTATAAAATATTATCTTTAGGCTTATATTTACCTATAACTACTATTCTAAGTGTAAAAATAGATAGTAATAGTTATTATAATAAGTTTTTATCTTATAGTATTAATTATATATTAACCTCTTTTATAAAGCCTAAGATATAAAACTTTAAGTTAAAGTTTATACTAAGGTTCCTAATTTTAGTAACTATTTATTATACTTTATTACTTATAAGAGTTAGTTTTATATTATTCTTTATATAAAATAGTTACTTATTAAATATAGTATTTCTTATAATAATAACTTAGTTAAGTAAAGAAACCTAAATTTAGTATAAGTTATAGGTATTTTAAATATAGCTTATAAGGTATTTAATATAGGCCTAGGGTTCTACCTTAAAGTATTACTTTTTTATATCTCTCTCTTTATCCTTTATAATAGGGTATACTTAGTACCTATATATATAAAGCTAACCTTATTAAGGATATAAGTTTTACCTAAGGGTTACTTTATAGTAGAGTTATTACTAGTAGAAATATTATTTAAACTATCTCTCTTTTTTTTTAATTAGTAATAACTAAGTAAACTATTACTATAAGCTAATATTATATAAGTAAATACTTACTATTATAGCCTTAACCTATAGTTTATAAGGGAGGTTTACTCTAAATAGTATCTTAATACTATATATTATTACTTTTTATTTAGTTTACTTAGTACTACTATTTAGCTTCTTTATATATAGAGGAGTAGTCTTAATTTTAATATCCTCCTCTAGTACCTAATACTAAAAATTAATATTACTATTAATTACTATTATAAAGTAATCTATATTTTATTAGACTTTATATAAAGTAAGGCTATATTATCTTACTATCTACTATTTAAAAACCTTAAAAACTCTAAAAATACTATTATAGGTTTTATTAACCTAAGGGAAACTAAATAGGTATCTAGTATATTTATTTTTAATTACTATAAGCTAAGAGTTATAGTTAAAGCCTTTAGGGTAATTAAATAAGTCCTAAGAAACCCTATAGTATAAGTAAAATAACCTCCTTTTTAAATACCTTTAAGAGATAACCTTTTATATATATACTATCTAGTAATATAAATATTTAAGTCTCTTATATACTTTTATTTATACCCCCCTTATATTAAAGATATTACAAAGGATACTTATAAAGCGACCTTAATATTACTATATAACACTGCTTTCTAGAATAAGGTTATATTTAAATTAAGGCATAAAGTAGTATTTAGAAACGCCTTACTTTAGAACCTTTAGGAGAGAATAAAGCTACTTTTAACCTAATAAATTACCCCCTATATAAGATCCCCTTTATAATAGTTATAAGCTTAGCTCTAACTTAATTATAAGTATTATAATCCCCTCTATTATAAAGAAGGGTCTTATATAGAAAATCCTTTCTAAAAGATTACTTCTTTCTTATATACTTATACTCTAAGTTATAATAATTACTATACACTAAAAATTATCTTATAAGACTACTATTTAACCTTATCTTTATTACTATATTCTTAGATATATTAATTAGTCTACTAACTAACTAAAAGCTATATAGACTAGTTACTATATATAAAGACTAATTCCTATAGTTTATAGTATTTTACTTCTTAGTAACTACTTAAGATATCTAGTGCTTTATTAATCTTAATAAATATAAAAAACTTCTATAATACTTAGGGGACCCTTCTCTTATTAAATACCTTAAAGAGTAAAATAATAAGTAAATAGCTAATTATTAATAGGCCCTTTATATTTAAAATACCCTCCCTATAAAAAATAAAACTAATAGTAATAAGCTAGTAAAACTAAAGAACCTAATAACTAATAATAAAGCTATAAAAAATAACTAGCTAGTTATAATAAAAGATACTTTATTAAAAAAACTTTATATATATAAATAATAAAAAATAAATAACCTTTTAACTTTTTAGGTTAACTTTATTATTATAAAAAATATTATAAGTAGTATATAAATATAACTCTTTAATAATAAAGATAACTTTATACTTTAAGTAATAATTTAAGTACTTTAAAGATAATATACTCCCTCTTATAATACTATAAGTAAATTTATATATAAAGAATATAATAAGGTTTTTTTTTATACTACCTTAACTAAAGATCCTATAAAATAGTATATAAACTAATACTATATACTTATAATAACTAAGGCTTTTAAGATTACTAAGATTAAAGGTACCTTTATAATTAAGATATTCTTATATATAGTTAAGTAATAAATAGTACTATTATAGATAGTAAATAAGTTAAATACTATCTTAAAAATTAAGCTTCTTAGGGGATCCCCTTTAACCCTAAGAAACTATAGAGACTTACTTAGCTAAATTATCCTTATAACTTTACTAAGAACCTATAAAGTAATAGGGGTATATATAACCCTTACTAATAAACTAAAACCTTTAGCTAATAAAAAATAATATTATAAATACCCCTATAGGAAATTAAATTATATATAAATACTAAATAAATATAAAATAGTTAAATATATACTTTATAGTAAATTAAGTATTCTAAAATATAAGCCTAGAGATATACTCTTAAAAAAGACTAATACTAAGTTATTTAAACCTATATAAAGTAAACTTTATAATAAGCTAAAAAAAAAGGATAAATAAAGAGAAAAACCCTAGAGATAACCTTTATAGGACCCTTTTATCTACCTTTAATAATTATTATAGTAATAATTAACCTAAATACCCTTATAAATACTACCTTAAAAATAAACTTATTTACTCTTAGAGTATTCTTAACCTTAATTATAAACTACTACTTATTTAGTAAAAACACTATTTATAATAACTATAGAGGACTTTATATTATAAATAATAAGTTACTTTTTAAGCTTAGATCTTTTAAAATAAACTTTAGTAATACTAATATAGAAGTAAAATCTACGTTATACCTAATTAAGGGTTATAGTAGACGTATAATAAAGGGTCTACTATATAAAGCTAATAGACTAGCTATAATAGACTTTATTTTAAAAAATATTACCTTTATTCTAAGTTTTATATTAATATTACTTTAAAGTAACTTATTTATAAAATAAGTATATAGTATTCTAAATATAACTATATACTTTAATTTAGTACTATAAAAAATAATATTATATTAAGATAGTTATAAACTAAAGGTAATATTATCTTCCTTAAATATAAGCCTATTTTATTATACTAGAATTCTTACTATAAAGGAATCCCTTATAGCCTTATAGTAATAGTTAATACCTAAGTCTTTATAATAATATATTAAAAATTATAATATACACCTATAGACTAGAATAATAATACCTATCTTTAGTACTTATATACTAGTTACCTTAGTCTTAAAGCTTTTTTAAGACTCCTAATTAATACTTAGGGGGTAAAAATTAAAATATTAACTTATATTAAGTATAAGTACTATATAGTTACTTATATAAGTAAAGTTATTTTAAGATAAATATCTAAAAACTAATTAATATACCTATATTATAAGATATTATAGGATCTCTTTAACTTCTTAATTAAGTTTAACTAATTAAAATAGTTACTTATAATAAAAGATAAATATATATTTTATTTTTTTAGTATAGTACTCTTAGGTAAAATATATAAGAATATTTTCTTTATAATATATAAATTTATTATATAGGTCTCTTAGTAATAAAGTATAAATATCTATAAGATTTATTAAAATAAAAATATATTAGTTATTAGTATAAAAGGTAAAATAAAGTATAAAAGGTAGGCTAAGAAGCTTAAGATTAATATAAAGCTTTTACTACTAAATATAAAAAAGCCTATAGGTAGTAGTAAAAGAGTAAGTTAAAAAATTATTACTTATATAGTAAAAATACTTTTATTATTAGGCCTACTATATAAACTATAACCTAAAGTAGTACTTATAGTAATTTATATATATAATATAAGCCCTCTTTAATACTATAACTAAATAACACCTATTAAGAAAAAAAAAGTATAGTTTAAATAGTATTTTTACTAGTAAACACTAGTATATATAATAGTATTATAATATAACCTTTACCCTTATTAAAGATAAATATATATATATAGTTATAAAGCTTACCTATTAAAAAGTAACTATAAAAAAGAATTTTAAAGAAAATAATTCAAAGTTAAACTAAGAAGATATATTAAATATCTAGTAGAATATATATAAAATATATATAACCTATATAGAATCTAAGTACCTTTTTTTTAGTATATAATTATTACCTATAATATATACTTTAATAAGATAAAGTTGTTCCTAAAACTAAGTAAAAAAAATAAAGTAATTACTAAATAAGAAATATAAAGAATAGTTAATATTATTAAAAACACTAAATATAAATAAAATATACTAATAAATATACTAAGGGTAATAAATAAAATAATAAAAATACTAAATATAATAATTATAATACTATAAATATAAACTCCCTTAAATATAGATATTAAAAAGAATACTTAAGATATTAAGTAACTTAATTAAGGTATTATAAAATAAAGAGAAGAAGGGGTTTAGACTCCTAAGATAATATTAATACCTAGTAATTTAAATACTAAGGTTATATTTAATAAAAGTAACCTAAGCTATAAGGTACTTAATTAAGATTAAGTAGTAAGACTTTAATATAAGGGGAATAGTATTACTATAAGAATAAGGGAATTAGTATACCCTAACTTATAAAGAAGCTAATAGGCTACTATATAACTAAATAATACTTAGTACTTTAAAGAAACCCTAGAAACCTAAAATAATATATAGCTATATAATTAAATTACTAATTTAATTTAATAAAAGTAAAGCTAAATAATAAAAATAAGCTAATAATAGTAATAACTACCTAAAAGACTAGGTATAGTCTTATATAGTAAACTAAAACACTATCTAGGTATAGGCTACCTTTCTATAAACTTAGGGGGTAAATTTAGTATAAAGTAAGCCTTTTTCTTAGCTCTTAGTTAAGAGTAAACATAATACCTTAATAAGTTTTTTAATATTTACTTTAATAATTAAGAAGAAGTAATAAAAAAATTTAATATTAGCTACTATATAGTCTATAAAATTAGTTATATAGTAATATATAAAGTAATAACCTAATAAATAATCTAAGTATTTAATAAATAGAGATATTATTAAAAAAATCTCTTATATATATCTTTAATATAATATAAGCTTAAGAAGCTTTTAGTAGATATTTAGAAGATATTTAATATAGTAATAAACGTTAAGATAGTTAAACTTAGGTATCTTAAAGTACTTATATATATTAATAATTTAGATATCCTACTAGAAATAAAGCTATTACTACTAAAGTAAGTATAGATATATAAGTAGGATCTTAAAGGGTTTTTTAAGTACTATAAAACTTAACTAGTTACCTAAGGGAATATATAAAAGAAAAATCCCCTCTTAAAAATATATATAGTAACTCTTATAGTATAAACCTTTTATATAGTAATAGTAATTATTACTTAATTTAACCTTAAAGTAAAATAAT
The DNA here is from genome assembly GCA_019425465.1 of Colletotrichum falcatum. Lineage (NCBI taxonomy): Eukaryota > Fungi > Ascomycota > Sordariomycetes > Glomerellales > Glomerellaceae > Colletotrichum > Colletotrichum falcatum. Next base: position 657,170 of record SWKJ01000201.1, on the reverse strand, counting down.
TTAATATTATAAATATATTTTTAAATATAGAATAAGATCCCTCTAGTAAATTAATCTATAATTAACTTCTAGAGGGATACTAAGATAAAGGTAGACTTATATTAATTATATAGGCCTTATATAGTCTTTATAATACCCCTCTTCTCTAGTTTAAAGAGTTCTTAAAAACACTTAAGTTACTAAGACTTTAACTAATAAAAGAAAACCCCTATCTATTTATTATAATAGATAGCTTAATATATATCCTCTTCTATATTAATAATATCTTAGTTATATACCTAAAAGAGAGTTAAAATAAAGTAAAAGTAGTTATTATAGGTATAAAGACTACTTATAAAATAAAGGAGATAGGAGATATAGAGTAGTATCTTAGGATTTATATTATATATAATAAACCTAACTAAATAATATATCTCTACTATAACTAGTATATCTAAAATATAGTAGTAAAATTTAACTATAATAATAGTATCTAACTATCTATACTACTATTAATAACTAACTTTATTACTAATAAAGGTATTATAATACTAATAAATATTAAGTTATTTTAAGAAATAATAAAATTAATTTTATATATAGTAATTATAATCTACCTTAATATAGTATTTATATACTTATTTCTCTTAAAATTCCTAATAAACCTAAGTATATATTATATTTATACTATAAGATAATATATTTAATATCTTTATTATATATAATACCTAGCGTTATACTTTAGTATAATAATAGGAGCTTAATTACTTATAGCTAGTAATACTTTATTTAAAGATAATAAAATAACTTAGTGCTTATTATAAGGATATATTATATTTCTCTTTAGTAGACTAATTTATTAGAAGGTAGTATAGTAAATAATAGTTATAATATTAATAACTAAAGTAAAACTTTTTATCTTTAAAAATATAATAAAAAAACTAAAAACCCTATAGTACCTTTTTAATAATATCTCTTTAAATCTTAGAGAAGATATTTAAAAATTATACTATAATAATTAGTAAATAATTTATTTAGTTATAAAAGAAAAAGAGAGAATTATAATATAACTTTAATATATTAATATTTAAAATATATAGCTTTATAAAGTATATATAGATAGTAAGATAAATATAGTATATTTATTAACTAATAAAATACTAGTAAATAGACTTACTAAGAATCTTTTATAAGTAAAGTTTAAGTATTTTAAAGTAATACTTAACTTATAAAATATTTAAAATATAATAGAATAAAAAAAATAAAGTAAAAAAAGACTTAAAATTAAAAAATAGCTTAAGGGTTAGGGGGCCTAAAAAGAAAATAAATAATAAAAGGCCTAGGGCTAGGGGACCTAAGGTAACTAAAAAAAAAAAGTTAAATAACTTATAGGCTAAGAAGCCTAAATATATTCCCTTTTAAAAGTATTTAGTTACCTCTATAAAGGAAAGTACTTATATAGGTATTAAGAGAAATACTAAATATAAAGTAAAAACTTTAATTAGGGAGTACTTTACTAATAAAGCTATTAATATTAGTATATACTCTATATACTTAGTAACTAATAATACTAACTAAGGGCTTTAATAAAGGCTTATAGGTATAAGCTTTATAAGGTAAATTACTTTTACTTTCTACTTTATTATATTCCTCCTTCTCCTCCCTATTATTACTAGGGGGTATAGTAGCCTCCCTCTTCTTTAAAGAGGGTAAAACTACTTATACTATAGCTTAGAGAGCTATAATCCTTTAATATAAGAATTAATAATATAAAATATAAAAAACTTAAAACTAAGATATATACCTTTTAAGGAGTTATACTTTCTACTAAACTAACTAAGAGATAGTTAGTAGGGGTAATAAGTTTAAAAACTAAGGGCTTATAAATATAGTAGTTTATAAAATATTATTTATATTTAAGCTTACTATTAGAGAGATATAACCTATTAGAGTAACCTATAAAAATACTATAAAAATACTATTTATAAGGTCTTATAATAGGTATAACTAACTCTTTTTTTATCTCTTAGTAGTCTAAGGTATTAATAAGTATATTATTATTATAACCCTCCTCTAGGTTACCCTTAAAAAAAAAAAGAAGCTTAGCCTTAAAAGTAAAGTTATTAAAAAAAAAAAGTAAAGTTACTTTTTTTAATTTATTTTCTATAAAATAATAAATTAATATAAAAAGATATAAAAAAATAATTTAAAAGTAACTTACTAAGTAATACTAAAAGAGAGCTACTAATATCTCTCTCTCTCTTTTTTACCTCTAGTATACTTTTAATTTATTAAATAATACTCTTTAGAATACTATTATCTATATATTAAGTTAGTAGTTAATCTATAAACTAAAATATAAAGATAATATATAGGTAAAAAAAAGAAAAAAAAACTACTTATTAGCTAATCTTAGTTACTTAAGGGGAACTAAAAATAAAGTTAGTTATAAAGTATAATACTAAGGAGAAAATATAATATATAAGCTTTATCCTTAAGGGGGGACTAATCCCTTAGGGACTAAGTTAAAGGCTCCTCTACTTTATCCTCCTCTATAAAAAGTAAAAGTACTTACTTTAAGGGGTAAGCGTAACCCTAGGGGGTAAGCGTTAGTAGTAAGGGTATATAAGGCCCTAGGAGAGCTAGTAGGACATAGTACCTAAAGGTAGCTATAGTATATATATAACTTTTCCTAAAAGTAATTATTTTTTAAGGTATCTATAATTAAAGAAAAAGATTAATACTACTCTAAAGCCTTATAACTAACTAAAAAATCTATAGTAATTTAATAGACTTATAATTAAGTTAAGTTATTAATAAAAAAAAAGAAACTAATAATATAAAGCTATACTAAGGATAACTTTAACTAAAAAGAGCCTTATATAACTATAAACCTATATATAAACTATCTAACTTTACCTACTAATTATAAATACTTAGTTAAAATAGACTAACTTTATATAATAACTAGCCTATTTATGCTAGATTTTCTTATATCCTTTCTTAGGTAAGATATAGGTACTATAGTAGTAACTATAGTACTACCTAGGGGGTATATTATTAAGGATACTTATAAAGTAACCTTAATATTACTATATAACACTACTTTCTAGAATAAGGTTATATTTAAATTAAGGTATAAAGTAGTATTTAGAAACGCCTTACTTTAGAACCTTTAGAAGAGAATAAAGCTACTTTTAACCTAATAAATTACCCCCTACGCGAGATCCCCTTTGTAATAAAAGACTAAGTATTAGAGTAGAGTATATTTAGTCCTAAGTAGCTACCTTAAAAATATTAGGTCTATAGGTTATTATCCCTAGGTAGCTTTTTATAGTATAAAGGTCTTTATAGTTTTTTTAAGTTAAGTAAAGAGGCTATATTAAATTTAACTAAGGCTATATTACTTATTTAAATTTATTTAGAAAGGTTATAGTTAAAATAGGGCTTATATTTAAAGAAGGTAATATTTACTTTTTTCTTTAGCTACTTAACTATAAAACTATTTATTAAGATATAAAGAAAGGATAGTAGGTTATATATAGTTATATAACTTACTGCCTATAGTAGAATCTCCCTTATCTAAGAAATAGTTTATTAGTAGCTCTCCTTTAGAATAGATTAACTACACTATAACTATACTATTATTTACCCCCTTTGTAAATAGTAATAAGGTATAAAACTACGTTAATTAAACTAAAATATCCCCTTTAATAACTATAGTTAAACTAATATTAATTAATAGTTAGATTCTTTAACTATAAATTAATAAGATTTACTATATATTAACTTTACCTCTTTTATTACCTTATTTATTATAAAAGTTTATAACTAATAAGTATTAATAGAGACTTTTTTATCTTAGTTTATTACTATAAAAGTTATATAGTAAGTTACTATTAAAAATCCCTAATAATTAACTTATTTTATTATAACTATTATAATAACTACTAATAATAATATAAACTTATAAGAGTTATAGTAACTATTAGTCCCTATATTAATAAAGATATATATTAATTATACTTACTTTAGCGTTAACTTCTTTCTTAATAAAAAAAACCTTATAAAGGTATTATTTTACCTTACCTATTAGATAGCTATCTAAAAAAAAAAGATCTCTATAGTTAAGATCTATAAGAAGCCTATTACTATAAGTTTAAATATTAGTCTATTAAGCTATTTTTTATAGCTAACTTAAAAACACTAGGTATTTTTTATAACTTTCTTCTCTATTAAGGAGTCTTTTTTTCTAAGGATAGTAAACCTATTACTTTTAAGCTTATTAATATTATTAAGTAGAATTCCTTTTACTTATAGACTAATAAGGAGATAAAAGCCTTATATACTAAGTTTAGTTAATTTAATAACCTTATTAATTATTATAAGGGATTTATTTATAACTTTTAATATAAATATATTAGCTTAAAGTAATAACGTTAGTTATAATTATAGTTATATTTATAAAGTAGTTAATTATAAAGTAGTTAGTTATAGTATACTATAGTAGAGATTAAGTAGTAGCTTACCATAAGTTAACTAATATATAGTTATTTAATATTTAAATAACTAACTATAATATTTTTACTACTTTAACTACTTAGAATATTATTAGTATAGTTTAAACTTTAATACCCTACTATCCCTCTACTAAGTCTAATAGTAAAATAAAATAGTCTAGCTATAGAACTTATTTAACTACTACCTTATTATTTAGTTAATACTATAAATAAAGCTAAGGATTACTATTAAATAGTAATACTAGCTATACCTTATAACTTTACCTTCTACTAACCTATAAAACCTTTATTTTTAATACTATAGCTTATACTATAGTAACTAACTAACTTTATAAAGTTACTAACTAATAATATAAAATATAGTAGTAAATAGTATAATATTTTTAATATAAAGTTAAGTATATTTATAGATAACTATAGTAAGGTTAATATTTATACCTACTAGTTAGCTTTTACCTTTTTACTAATACTTTATAGTAAAGCTATTATCTTTTATTATTAATATATTTATATTATTAGTATTAAGGATTTTACTATTATAGCTAACCTTATTAAAAATTACTTTAAAAATATTAAAGTAACTTAGGTTTACCTTATAGAGTAGTATAAAATTACTTTTTTTTACCTTATATATAATAACCTTAATAAAATAAGTTATAGATACCTAAAGTACTAATTAATAAGCTTATAATTATTTAGTATACTTTACTTAAAAACTTTTATAGTAATAAGGTTCTTAGAATATAACTTCTAAATATATATATAAATATATAAAAGTATAAACTCTACTTATTTAGCTTAGTATTTATACTTAAGAGTATTACTAACTAGTTATATTTATTTATAGATATTATAGTTTAATAAAAGTAAGCTACTTATTACTTCTTTAGTTAGCTTATTAAACCTAATAAATAGTATTAAGTTAACTATACCTACTATAGTTAAAGATATAATAACTAATTTAATAATAATAATAATAATAATATTTACTTATTTAACTATAGGCCTCTTTATTTTTACTAAGGTAACCCTAGTAATAAAAAGTACTACGTTTACTATAAAATTAGTTATTAGTTAAGTAAGTATATTATTAATAAATAATAAGAAGTATATAACTAATTTAAGGCTAACTAGTATATCTAAAATACTCTATATACTATATACTAATAATACTTTACTTTCTTTACTATATATAAATAATTAGCTTTTATATTTATTATTAATAGTATTAAGATTAATAATAATAAAGACCTCTACTATTACTTTTAAGAACTTATAGTTAGTAATAATAGTAATAATAATAAAGGACTACTAAATAATTTATTCTTTATAACTATTATATTCTTTAATACTACTTTCCTTAATAGGAATATTCTTTTTATTAACCTTATAGATTAATTTATTAACTATTAGCTTACTAAGGTTAACTTATATAATAATACTATAAAGACTTTTATAACTATATTTACCCTTAAGAGGTATTTAATAGAAGTCTTTTAAGGTATCTTACCTAATATAAAAGCTTTAATATATTTAATAGTAGGTTACTTTTAAGCCTTAGCTTTATAAAAGATTTAGCTATATATAGTTATTAATAATACTAATAAGGGCTAAGCTAATATTAGATTTAGTAATAGTAATATAATATTATTAATTAGTATTATTATAGTTACTATACCTTTTAAGTTTATTTTTTTTTATATAGTATTAACTAATACTTTATTTCTTTTTTACTTAGTTAATATAGACTAATTACTTATTTACTTTAATAACTTTACTAATATACTTTAGTAAAGTAATATAGTTATACTTATTATTTAAAAATAGGCGTACTTATAAATACTACTTAGACTACCTAAGTAAAGCTTAGTAGATAATTACCTTACTACTACTAAACTTTAGTAACTTTATTATTACTTTAAATACCTATTAATTTAGTAGCTCTATAAGGGTTTTTATAATATAAGCTATAATAATATTAAAATAAAGGTAATTAAGAGACTTACTAAGTACTATAAATACTATTAACTTTATAGTAATATTTATTTTTATTTTTAATTTACCTTATATAATAAGTACTACTTTAACTATAAGGTTATTATTAATATTATATACTTTAATAGTAATAAGCTAGTCTTTTATATAATTAACTTATCTATTATATTTAATATAGCCTACTTTCTTTATAATATATCTACTAAGACTATATAAAAGGTAATTTACTTTTACTAAATTAATATATACTAAGGTTTACTTAACTTTATTATAGTAAATACTAAATATAACTTTATATTTATAGAGTTTAACTATAAAGCTTAGGCTATAAATATTTAAGTTAAAATTATACTAGTTAAAGTATAATATAGTATTAGAAAGATTAAGAGATACTATATTATTCTTTATTATACTTATAATATTATTAGAAAAAAGTACCTTAGTATCTTATATAAGTTAATACTTTAGATAATAGTAAAGGTTATTAATAATATTATAAAACCTAATAGTATTATCTTAACTTTTTTTATTTTTAGTATTTATCTCTATATAATAACTAAGTTACTACCTTTACTTAATATTATCTAATATATAGCTACTATATATAAAGTTAGTAATAACCTCTATAAGTACTTTATAACCTAATAAGTTAATAAAGTACTAAATATATAAAATAGCTTTATTACTATTATACTAAAGAGACTACTAATTAGTAGCTATATCTATATTTAGTATAAAAAAAGTAATTAGTTTAAACTATATAAACTTTTCTTTATTAATAATAAAAACTATACTATTAATATTAATAGCTTATATACTTTTTAATTTACTTTTATTAAACCTTTTTATAATAAAAATAATAAAGATAAAGTTACTATAGTTAGTAATAAGTAGCTTAGCTTTAATAATAATAATAATAATATAGCTAGTAAGAGAACTACTATAAATATAGTAGTACTTATTTTTACCTTTAATAGTAAAAAAGTAACTATACCTCTATTACTATTACACTATAAGACTTAGTTTAAAGGTATAAAGTACTTATAGGTTAGGTTTATAGCTAATATTATACTTTTACCTAAGACTAATAGTAATTACTATACCTTTTTATTACTAAAGGAGTAGAAGGCTATAAAGCTTACTACTACCTTATATACCTAGGGAGTTATTATTATTTTAAGTTAGCCCTTTAAAAAGTTAACTACTAAGGAGTACTAAAGTTTTATTAACTATAGTATTTTTAAAGTTATTTAATATAACTTTAAAAAATATACTAATTATATTTTTAAGTTTTATATAGTTTATAAAGTTAAAAATATTAATAAAAAGCTATATAAAAAATTATACTTTATTATATAGGGTTACTTTAATAATAATAAAAAAGAAATCCTTATTTAGTTTTTTACTATTTAATATATAAATTAGTAATTAATTTTTATAATTATATTATTATTAATTTAATAAGGTTTAGTTATATAAATCTATAATATTACCTAAGTATATACTTAGTTAGCTAATATACTTAAAAGACTAATCTATACTTTTTTTTAACTAAAATCTATTATTTTTACTCTAAGGGATTTATTATAATTATTTAATAACTACTTTATAGGCTTATAGAAGTAAATACTTATTAGGAAGTTACTTATAGTACTTATTATAAGGTTAACCTTAATATAGTAATAACCTTATATAACCCCTATTTACTCTTATTATCTTTAACTAACTTAGAATTTACCTTAATTAATATATAGACTAATAATACCTTTAGACTTACTATAACTTAATTTTTTTACTAAGAGAATTAAAAGCTTACTAATATAAAACTCTTTACTAAGGTAAAGACTTTTTTTAGATTTAATAAGCTATTAACCTTTAATAGTAGTATTATTATAATTAACTTTATTAATAAATTAATTACTCTATATTAAAAAGGCTAAAAAAAGAAGTTATAACTTATTAACTTAACTATACTTACTATAAAAAAAGACTATATTTAGTAATATACTTATAGAGTATATATTAGCTTTATTTATTAACTAAAGGCTTACTTTAATTTATTTACTATAGCTTAATATAAAGACCTTAATAATAAAGCTATTAAAGTACTTAATTATTAATTAAAATAGTAAATAAACTTACTTAACTATAGTCTTTAATTTATTTTACTTAACTTAACTATTACTAAGCTATTTATCTTTATAGAAAGCTTATTTATTAATAATTATAATATAACTTTATAGTTAGGTTTTTTTATTATACTTATTAATAAATCTATTAATAGTAATATTAATAAGTTTACTATTAAAAGTAATATTATTTATTTTTTATTAACTAAGTTAAAGTAAATTATTTATAGTATTTTTATTAGTAAAGTATATAGTATAGTTATAGAAGTTAATATAGCTTATACTATCTCTATTACCCTTACTATAATTACTAATAAACTAAGAGTACTTATAATCCCTATAGTTATACTTACTATCTTATACTTTCTTTATAAGTACCTTATTAAACTTAGTACTATATAAGAGAAGTACCTTATAATTAATATTATAGCCCTCTACTAGTTATATAAGAGAAAAAAGCTTTATAAAGTATAATATATTAATAAAGGAGATAACTTAGTAAATAGACTTATAAAATTATTTTTAAACTAATCTCTTAAAAACCTTATTATAACTAATAAAACTAATGTATCTGTATAGCGAGTAGCCTACTATAGTAAGTAGCCTACCTCCTTATTATACCTAAAAGGGTACTTTTTTAGCTATTTTTTAAAAATTAAAATTAAGCCTAAAAAAGGTCTAGTTTTAAGCTATAAGTAATAATAAGAGTTAAACTTTAAGAAATAATAGTAGAGAAAATAGTATCCCTCTTATAGAGGCTAAAGTAAAAATCCTCTTATCTAAAGGGCTAGATAAGAGGCTCCCTTTTAGTACCCTTTATAAAAGGGATAATATTTTCCCTACTATTATTTCTTAGTATTTAACTCTTATTGTTACTTATAGCTTAAAACTAGACTTCTTTTAGGCTTAATTTTAATTTTTAAAAAATAGCTAAAAAAGTACCCTTTTAGGTACAATAAGGAGGTAGGCTACTCACTATAGTAGCCTACTCCCTATACAGATACGTTAAGATATATATAAAGGGATAAGTAATATAAATATAAATATAAGATAAATAAATATAGATATAAATATAAGGGAAAGATATAAGTAAATATATATTATTTATAGGGTATTAGCTAATAGTAGTTAAGTCCTTTTAATAAGTAAATATACCTCTAATAGCTATAGCTAAGGAGAAACACCTTATATTTAAGAAGGTATAAGACTATACTAGGGACCTATTAATTAATTATAGAGGAGGAATAGTTTTTTTAGGTATATAACCTAAAAAAGTATAATACTTTTTAGGCTTCTATTTTTATTATAATTTTAAACGTTTTAGAGGAAAAAAGAGAGGTAGCTATTTTTATAAAAAGAAAAAGTTACTAGTGTTAGGATATAAAGAAAGGATAATAGGTTATATATAGTTATATAACTTACTACCTATAGTAAAATCTCCCTTATTTAAGAAATAGTCTATTAGTAGCTCTCTTTTAGAATAGATTAACTATACTATAACTATACTATTATTTACCCCCTATATAAATAGTAGTAAGGTATAAGACTATATTAATTAGACTAAGATATCCCCTTTAATAATTATAGTTAAACTAATACTATTATTATATTTACTAAAGTAAAGGGTATTATTTAAACTAGAATACTAAATTCTTATTAATTAAAAGAGTACTTTAGAAATAATATTTATATAAAAGCTTTTTATATATATAATATCCTTAAGTGTAAGGTTTATTATTATATTATTCTAAGTTTAAAAAGTATCTTTAAATACTTATTTACCCTTTACTAGTATAGGGTATAAAGTTATACTAAATATAATATATTATTTATCTTTATTTATTATTACTACTATACTTAGTTTTAGTAATAATATATTATTAACTAGGTATATAATACTATAATTATTAAAGACTATACTATAAGAAAGTATATATAGTATTATATAGAGGGTAGTAAAAACCCTATATAATTATATACTTAGTATAACTTTATCTTTAAAAGGGTAAAGTAAAGTAAGGTTAATAATATAAGTAATAACCTTAGATAAGAGGTTTAACTTAGATTTATAATTATCTATAGCCTTTATATTTTTATCTTTATTTTTTAATTTACTTTTATTATTTTAGTATAATATTATATTATTTATATTTTTTTTTAACTTAAGAGGATTACCTTTAACTAGCCTTTATAAGTAAGTTTAGCTTAGAGGTTTTTATATTTTATATTATTAATTTAGTTATATATTTACTATATATAGTTATAAGTAACTATTATAAATTTTATAGACTTACTAGTAAAGGCTTTTTTAATAGCTGTATATTTAAATAAAGACTAATAGTAGTTATATATATATAAGTATAAGTTATATATATCCCTAAATAAAAAGTAATTAGGTTTATTTTTATTTCCTAATAAAGAATAACCTATAAAGGTTATATAGATACTATAGGCTTATCTTTAGTATTTTACTATAAATAAATCTTCTTATAAAATAGTAGTAAGTAGGCTTATATAAAAATTAAGGTTTTTTATTAAGTAACCCTCTATTTTACTTTAGATAATATCTAAGAGCTCTCTAGTTACTTAGGAGGGGGTAATTTAATAAAAAACTACTTTTAGGAAGGTTTTAAATATAAAGGTATTATAAACTTTAGGTATATTAAGTATTAATATATATAGGTAAGCTACCCTCTATTTTATTAGCTAAGTATATAGGTTAATTATAAAGGTAGCTTTATTAAAAATAGCTTAGTACTCTTTTTAAGCTATTATCTATTAAGAAGAGTTACTTATAGTATATTATTATTTAAGAATTTATAAAATTAAGTAAAGAAATATTTACCTTATAGTAAGTATTTCTATTTAAGTAAAGATAAAAATTATATTTATAATAGTATTTTTTACTTATAATATAATAAGGTTATAGGCTTTTTTATATTACTTATAAATTATTTCTTTAGCTATAGTTATTAAAAAGTATACTTAATAGGTAAGATATATATTTAAAGTCTTTATTAATAATTAAGGTTTATAGTCTTTAGAGTACTTTTATTTATTTTATATACTTTATTTATTATTTTTTTAGGTAATAAATTTATTAATAGTTAATAGGGCTTAGGTATCTAGAATACTATCTAGAAATATAGGTTTTCTATTATTACTAAGAAGTAGGCTATCTAAGTCTATAAAAACTAAAATATATTTAGATTTAGCTTTAAGGTATAGTTATAAATACTATATAGGCTAGTTACTTTATAACTTAAGCTTTTATATAGTATTTATTATAGTTAAGGTTTTAAGAGATATTATTATAGTAAAATAAAAGAAAAAAAAGTAAAGTAAATAGGTTTATTTAAGAGAGCTTCTTAGATCTAAAGTTTATTTTTAAGATAATAGTTTAAGGGTTATAGTATAAGCTAGGCTTATAACTATTATAGGGTTAACCTTTAGGTAAGAATAGATATAAGAAAACAGCTTATCTTTCTTTATATATAAAGAGTAAACCTAATATATAGATATATATACTCTATATATAGGGACTACTATATAGGGCTAGACTATTAAATATTTTAACCCCTATAAAAGTTAGTAAGGCTACCTAATACTATAAAGGTATTATAATATTATCTTAATATAATACTATTTTTTATAGTACTAAATTAAAGTATATAGTTATATCTAGAATACTATATACCTATTTTATAAATAAGTTACTCTAAAGTAATATTAATATAAAAACCTAGAATAAAAGTAATATTTTTTAAAATAAGGTTTATTATAGCTAGTTTATTAGCTTTATATAGTAGACCCTTTATTATACGTCTACTATAACCTTTAATTAAGTATAATATAAAGCTTACTTTTATATTAGTATCCTTAAAGTTTATTTTAAAAGATCTAGGCTTAAGAAGTAACTTATTATTTATAATATAAAGTCTTTTATAATTATTATAAATAGTACTTTTACTAAATAAATAGTAGCCTATAATTAGGGTTAAAAATACTCTAAGAGTAAATAAGTTTATTCTTAAGGTAGCCCTTATAAGGGTATTTAAGTTAATTATTACTATAATAATTATTAAAGGTAAATAAAAGGGTTTTATAGGGGTTATCTTTAAGGTTTTTCTTTTATTTATTCTTTTTTTTAGCTTATTATAGAGTTTACTTTATATAGGTTTAGATAGCTTAGTATTAACTTTTTTAAGAGTATATTTTTTAGCTTATATTTAAAGATATTTAATTTACTATAAAGTATATATTTAATAATTTTATATATATTTAGTATTTATATATAATATAACTTTCTATAAGGGTATTTATAATATTATTTTTTATTAGCTAAAAGCTTTAGTTTACTAGTAAGGGTTATATATACCCCTATTACTTTATAGATTCTTAATAAAGTTACTAAGATAGTTTAGCTAAGTAAGTCTTTATAGTTTCTTAGGGTTAAAGGGGATCCCCTAAGAAGCTTAATTTTTAAGATAGTATTTAGCTTATTTACTATCTATAATAATACTATTTATTACTTAACTATATATAAAAATATCTTAATTATAAAAGTACTTTTAATCTTAGAAATCTTAAAGGCCTTAGCTATTATAAGTATATAGTATTAGTTTATATACTATTTTATAAGATCTTTAGTTAAAGTAGTATAAAAAATAATTTTATTATATTTTTTATATATAAATTTACTTATACTATTATAAGAGGGGGTATATTATCTTTAAAGAGTTTAAATTATTACTTAAAGTATAAAGTTATTTTTATTATTAAAGAGTTATATTTATATACTACTTATAATATATTTTATAATAGTAAAGTTAACTTAAAGGGGTAAAAGGTTATTTATTTTTTATTATTTATATATATAAAGTTTTTTTAATAAGGTATTTTTTATTATAACTAACTAGTTATTTTTTATAGCTTTATTATTAGCTATTAAGTTTTTTAGTTTTACTAGCTTATTACTATTAGTTTTATCCTCTATAGGGAGGGTATTTTAAATATAAAGAGCTTATTAATAATTAGCTATTTACTTATTATTTTACTTTTTAAGGTATTTAATAAATAAAAGGTTTTTTAAGTATTATAAGAGTTTTTTATATTTATTAGGATTAATAAAGTACTAAATATCTTAGGTAGTTACTAAAAAATAAAGTACTATAAACTATAAAAACTAGTTATTAGGATATAGAGAAAGGATAGTGGGTTACGTGTAGTCACGTAACTTACCGCCCGCGGTAAAATCCTTACCTTTAACAAATAGTCTATTAGTAGCTCTCCTTTAAGAATAGAGAAACTACGCTGTAACTAAACTATCGTTTACCCCCTACGTATATAAATAGTAGTAAGGTGTAAGACGCGTTAATTAGACTAAGATATCCCCTCTAATAAAACTATAGTTAAACTAACACTAGTTTTTATATATAATAGCTAGTCTATATAGCTTTTAGTTAGTTAGTAAACTAATTAATATATTTAAGAATATAGTAATAAAAGTAAGCTTTAAGTAGTAGCCTTATAAAAAAATTTTTAGTATATAGTAATTTATTATAACTTAAAGTATAAATATATAAAAAAGAAGTAATTCTTAGAAAAGATTTTCTATATAAAACCCTTTTTTATAATAGAGGGGATTATAGTACTTATAATTAAGTTAAAGCTAGGCTTATAACTATTATAAAGGGGATTTTATATAGGGGGTAATTTATTAGGTTAAAAGTAGCTTAATTCTATCCTAGAGGTTTTAAAGTAAGGCGTTTCTAAATATAACTTTATACCTTAATTTAAATATAACCTTATTCTAGAAAGTAGTATTATATAGTAATATTAAGGTTACTTTATAAGTATCTTTTATAATAATTAAGTAGTTATACTATACTACTATAAGCTTATATAAGTTAAATATAATAAGTTAATATACTTTATTTTTATTTTCTTATATAAGGGTATTACTTAAGGTAAACTTTAAGTAGTTAGTCTTAATAAACATAAGTATATTCAAATTAACGGTTTTTAATAATAAGGCTATAATAAAGTATTTTTTAAGCTCTTTAAAGATAGCTATATACTTTATAGTCTATATAAAGACTACCCTCTTTTTTATAAGTTAAGTTAGTAGTCTTATAATTTTAGTATAATTAAAAATAAATATATAGTAATAGTTAATAAACCCTAGGAAGCTTTTTACTCTTTTAATAAACTATAGTATTAATTACTTATAATATACCTATATAGTAAGTAGGCTAATATAGTAAGTAGGCTACTCCTTATTACTAAAAAAAGCTAATTTTCTAGCTATTTATTAAAAAATAAAACCTTAACTAAAAAAAATCTAGGTTTTAGATTATAATAACAATAAGGGTTAACTTTTAGAAAATAATACTATATAAATTACTATTCTACTCTAATACTAATATATCTTATCTAGGCCTTTAGATAAAAAATAACCTAAATATCTAAAGGTTATAGTAAGATAGTATTTTCTATAGTATTATTTCTAAAAGTTTAACTCTTATTAATACTTAGTAATTAAAATTAGACCTTATTTAGGCTTAATTTTAATTTTTAAAAAATAGGTAAAAAAGTAGCTTTTAAGGTATTATAAAGAAGTAGCCTACTTACTATATTAGCCTACTTACTATATAGGTATATTAAATAGTATATACTTTTTTAAGGTTTATAAAGATACTTTTTTTTACTTTAAGGATAAACTTTATATACTTTACCTTTTTTACTAAGAAGTTACTTTTACCTACGTTAAGGCTAAGCTCTACTATATAAAGGTTTTTAAGTATTTACTATATTTTTTATTTATACTTTTTCTTTATATTATTTAAGTAAATAAAGATATTATTTACTTAAATAGTAATAAAGTTCTTAAGAAACTCTTAGAGAATACTATAAATAAATTATTACTAGTTTATAAGTATATTAATTAAACTAAATAAGTAAATAAGCTACTTAAAGAGTTTATATTATATTTAAAAAGTAATCTTATACTTATTACTTTTTATAATTTATATTTTATAAAAAGTAACTATAATATTAACTTTTATATACTATTTTACTAATCTTATATAATAAAAGGTCTTTAAAATTAAGGGTAGTAGGTATTAGTTTTTTTATATAATTATATTTAATATATAGTAGTTATAGTAAAACTATAACTCTTTACTTAGCTTTTAAATAAATAATATTAAAGTACTTACTACTAAGCTACTTACTTAGATAAATCCTTTATCTAAGAGGTTTTTAAGGGTCTTTTTTAAAACTAATAACTCTTCTTTTAATATACTATAGAGAAAGCCTTAAGGTAGTATAATATTAAGCTTTAGTTTAATATAGTAGTCTTTCTTTTTACTATAGGGGTAGAATTATAGAGGTATTTAAGTTAAAGAAGTTATTAAACTTATTATATACTTATTATAGTAAAGTTATAACCTCTATTAGCTATTTTACCTACTTATTTATATTTAATTAGAGGGTTTATTTTATATTTACTAAGCTTACTATTATAATTTAAAAGAAAGCCTATAAGTCTTTATATACTCTTTATTTAGGTAGGTAATAGTAAATAGTACTTTTTTTATATACTACTTTTTAATATATAGCTATAAAAGCTAGTATCTTAACTATATATACTACTTAGATTTTATAAACCTTTACTAATTTTTACTAGTTAACTAAGTATAGTATAAGATATATATACTTATAGTAAATAGTTTATTTTATAGTATTATATATTATATAGTTATACTTTATTTAAGGTTTCCCTAAGAATATATTTATATTAAGATTATATAATATATATATATATATATATACTAGTAGTAGTTACTTAGTTTAAGGTTAAATACTACTACTTTTTTAGCTATAATACTAGCTAATTTATCTATAAATTCTTTAAAAGAGATTCTTTATTATAAAATATATAGAAAGTACTATATATATATAAAGTTATAGTTTACTATTATATAGGTATTATAATTAGTATTTATAAGGGCTTAAGTAAGGGTTTTTTTATTAATATAAGTATCTTATATTATAGCTAGTTTAATTATTTTTCTCTTATACTAAAACTCCTCTTATTCTATATATTTCTTACTTATTAACTCTAAGGCTTAATTTTATCTTAAAGCTATTCTTTTTTTAACTTTTTTCTACTTATAGTAGTATTATAGTTATCTTTACTATTAGTAAACTCCTCTATAACTAATACTATTTTTACTATATATAAAGTACTTTTTTTATATAAATAATTAGGTTTAATATACTTAACTTTTTAATAAGTATAATATCTATAAGTATTTAAGTATAATATTTACTACTTAGGCTAGTTTTATTTTATTTTTATAAATTAATTATACTATTACTTTACTTATTATTTATATATTATTATTAATATCTTTAAGTACTATTATTAAAGCTTAATAATAAGTATATTTAGTATTATTTACTAATTCTTTTACTTTCTAAGTAACCTTACTAGTTTATTATATAAAAGTATAAAAGGTTAATAATAAAGAGATACTTATAAGTATACTTCTTAAGTATAAGGGTAATATATTACTTAGTAGAGTAATATAGGTCTTATTAAACTAAAGGTAACTTTTTACTTTAGGTAAGATTTTTTTAAACTTTAAGAGAAAAGTTATAAATATCTTATTTTATTTTATCTTAATACTTATAAAGGTAGCTAATATATAGCTCTTTATATTTAGGTTACTATATATATACTTAAAGTATTTTAAAAATTCCTTAAGTTTATATTTTATCTTAAGGCTTATAATATTATAGTATATAAATATAGTATATTATAGTCTTATATTAAGGTAAAAATTAATTAAGTACTATACTTTTTAGTTAAATATAAAAAAGGTATAGTTAATATATAGTTTATTATATATTTACTATACTTATATAAAGAAGTTTTATTTTTACTTTAAGAACTTTAGGGGATTTAGTATAGGTTTTTATAAGAGATATAAGCTAGCTTTAGCTATAAACTAGTTAGCTATAGGCTGGTTAGCTATAGGCTAGTTAATTAATACTATATTAGTATTAGAAGTAAAGGTTATCTTAGGGGTACTTAAGGCTTATATATTTAAGACTTTTAACTAGTATACTATTTTACTTATAGTATACTATAGTATTATAATTTTACTTTTAAGGGATTTTTTATAATTATATACTATCTTAGTATTTTATAGTTATTTTATTACTTAGTATAATTAATAATAATATTATAATTTATAAGCTTAGATATATAATAAGTTAGTATTACCTTCTAATAAGTATATAGTAACTTTATATAATTTATCTAAGCTAGAGAAAGAGACTAAGAAGAAGTAATAAGTATATACTAATTATAGAGGTTTTATATATATATAATTTATATATATACTAAGCTTACTTTAGACTTAAGTAAAAAAGCTATAGTAGGTACTACCCTACTATACTTACTATAGTGTAGCTTATAATAATATATTAATATATATAACTAGCCTTAGACTAGTCTCTCTATTATTCTATAGGATATATTATATTATAATACTAATAATAATAAACTACTTATAAAGGTTTAATATAAACTACTATATTAATAAGCTTTATTTATAATAATCTTTTATTATAAAAGATTATATAGTCTTATAACTAATTTATATAAAATTTAGTATTTTTAATTATTACTTCTTAGTATTTTTAAGCTTAACTAAACTATTTCTTATTAATATAAACTTACTAAAAACCCTATAAACTATACTTATAAAACTAATAGTAGATTTATAGACTTAAACTATAAATAGTAACTAAAGTTTCCCTCTTACTTTATTTTTTCTTTTTAATAATAAAGTAAAAGGCTTTACTTCTATAACTAGTAGTTTTAATATAAAAGATAAACCTTTATTAACTAAAGAGTTAATTATTAAGAATAAACTATAAGTAATACTATTAAAAGATATATTTAATTAAGTATTAGATATAAATATATAATTACTTAAAATAAATAATAGTAGTAAATAAATATTTATTATATATTAAAGATAGATATTTCTACTTATATTAAAGAATATAAATACTATATATTTTTTTTCCAAGAGATTCTACCTTAGAGGTAGTAAATAGTTATAGTATATCTCTAGTTACATATACATATACTACACTACTTATTAAACAAGGACAACCACAATACCTATACATGCGAACTCAACAGTCTTTACCTTAACAAAATCATTATTTTATAGCTCGCGATGGCACACTTCCGATCACGGATTTTAACCCTCTCGACCAAGTTTAGGTCTTACAGTATCACTCGCTGTATGTCAACACAAAAAAGACTAAATCTTTCATACGACCTTCATGAGCCCAGCAAGTCCGTATCCGGCTCTTCTCCTAGTCCTATCATCTTCCTCCATGGGCTTTTTGGGTCGAAGAAGAACAACAGAACCATCAGCAAGTAAGTGAAATGAAGAACCTTTGCTTGTAAGTGCCAGCTAAGCGCCTTTTAGAGTTCTGGCCCGGGACTTGGCTCGGCCGGTGTATGCATTGGTGAGTTTCCTAACCTGCACACCAAGTTTAGATTAGCAGTTGACACGGTGATCAGGACCTTCGTAACCATGGTGAATCGCCTCATGATAGGCAACACGATTATTCCCACATGGCCGACGACGTTGCTGGTTTCATAGACCATCATGGCCTGGAGCAGCCTACCATTATCGGGCACTCAATGTGAGTATACCAAAGCCCGAGAGCGCCTCGTTGAGTTGGGTACTAAACGGAACGGGTGTCCGAAGGGGAGCCAAAGCCGCCATGACTCTTGCTTTGAAATCCCCGAACTTGTGCAAAACATTGTGGCGGTTGACAACGCGCCGGTTGATGCCGTGCTGGAGAGCTCCTTCAGCAAATACATCCAAGCCCTGAAGAAGATTGAAGCTGCCAACATCACCAGGCAGGCTGAGGCGGACCAAATCCTCCAGGGATATGAGAATGTTAGGCTGCCGACAGCAACCCACTGCAACACGCACGGCTAACATTGACCCCCTAACTAGTCCCTTCCCATCCGCCAGTTCCTCCTTGGTAATCTCTACCGACCAGACCACAGTCAGCCGCAGCAGAAGTTCCGCGTGCCGTTGGACATCATCAGTCGATCTTTGAACCACATGGGTGACTTCCCTTTCAAGGATCCGACAAAGGTCCGGTTCGAGAAGCCCGCCCTCTTCGTTCGAGGGACCAAAAGCAAGTATGTTCCCGATGACGTCTTACCCATCATTGGACAGTTCTTTCCTAAATTCCGACTGGTGAATCTTGATGCGGGGCACTGGTGCATTTCCGAGAAGCCGGAGGAATTTCGCCAGGGTAAGGCATTCCGTATCCCTTGTGTCGTATACAATCTGACTTTAGTTTACAGCTGTAGTTGAGTTCTTGATGGGCCAGGAGTAGTGGACTGCACTGTAGCACGTTGCGCAAGAGCAAGGTTGACGGGTGGCAATTGCCGCATATGAACTGGAGAGAGCATCTGTAAGTTTTGAGAGATATCTAGGCGCAAGCCAGCAGGATAGAAACAAGACGGACATAAGGCGAGCTTCAGCCGTGGGACGTCCCAACCAACGTCTTCAGATCCGCCAGCCGATGGACAGATAGATAAATTGTAGTGTAGAATCTCAAACATGTTACGCAATAACTCAGTGGTTTACAGAGTAGGCGGGCGTTCACGCAGCCTTCACCCGAGAGAAATGTGCACGTTTTGATGTGGTTCAGGGGGATCGTATGGTGCTTTATACCTAGTCACTGGGCGGACGAGCTCTTCGAGTTTCGGGAACCCAATTGCATTGTTACTGCAAGAACCGCCCTCTGGTTGACAGCGGACTGCAACCAAATACCAAACGAACCCGACCATTCATTCCACATGACGCCTTTTATATTCCATCCAATCGGATCCCGAAACCCAAAGTCTTGCCATCATGATTCGGAAGCGAGGCTGCGTACACACCCGGCACGGTGTATTGAAGAATTGACCATTTACCATTTTGAGGTAACCTAGACCCGCAGCCGCCTTAATGCTACGCCATGTGCAACGACCTAAAACAATGCCGATTTTGTTTTCCGGCCGGTAGAGCCAGAGTCCCATACTGCCGAAGCATCCATCATGTAAGGGCCTGATTCCTTAAACCTCTTCCAGCACGCGCTCCTTGAACTCCCTCTCGACCTTCTGACCCTGGTCGTCGGTGCCAGACTCGCCGTGAAGACCCATCAGGGCGCCGAGGTCGAACTTGGGCTGCTTGAGAAGCTTGACCTTGCGGATGTGGACCTAGGACACACGTGTTAGCCTGACATGCTTCAAAACGTTGTGGAGGCGAGCAGAGGCGAGCCAAACGTACGTTCTGCAGGGGTAGATGCCCTGGGTCGACTTCTCAATCTCACGGCCAATGACCTCGGGGATGAGCTTGGAGGTCAGCTGGGTGAGGGTGCAGGTGGAAGCCTCGCGCTGGATGATCTCAGTCATCTTGCGGCGGATAGCACGGATTTGCGAAGAGGCGGCATATGTCGTCTTCTTGATCTGGTTGGGGCGACGCTTGGTGAAAGCGATGGCGAAGAGGCGGAGGAGATAGTCGTCAGTGGTCTTGACGGTGACGTTGGCCTCGATGAGAGTCTGCCACTTGCGGACGAGCGAGCGGAGCTTGTCGGAGGTGAAGTCGAGGCCGTGGAAGTTGGTCAGGCAGTTCTTGCCCTGGACCTCGTCAACGCGAAGCTTGACCTTGCGGAAAGCGTGGTCCTCGTCCTTCTGGAGATCCGCCAGAGATACCTCCAGGATGCGCCCCTTCAAGGCATCGTTGGCGTTCTTCAGACCGGTGGTTCTGTTGACCAGAGTCTTGCCGACACTAGAGGACGCACTTTGTCAGCAACCTTTATCTCGACGGTCGTGGCTCTTCTCGAAATCGGCTCTTGTCGATATGGATGTGTATCGAGTCTTATTTTCCGGACTGGCAGTGGGAGACTCACTCGCGAACGTTGAAGGGGGCAGGCGCCTGAAAACTTCGTTAGCAACCTCCAAAGCATGCATACCGAAACCGCAAATTCGCGGGAGTGGATGCCTACCTTGATTTGGTACCAGTCCTTACGGGTGAAGGGGTCCACGGTCTTCTTCTTGAGACCCTTCTTGCCCTTGGACAATCTCTTGTTCCTGTAGTGGGAAAAAAACTGGTCAGCGACTGAAGATGGTGGCAGGCGAGAGCGAGCATTGTGCGCGCCTCCGCAAAACGCCTCATCCTAAAGTTCGATCTGGGACTGCAGTTGGCTTACTTTCCAACAGCCATTTTGGGCGGCTGCTAATTGTCTGGCGGATGAACGTTGAGTAGTTGAAAGATTTGGAGGGGTGGTGATTTCGCGCGCTGGATAGAAAAATCAAGTTCGCAGTGTTGTGTGGCTCGAAAATCTTAGCGAGTGTGCCCCGTCGAATTATGTAATTCACTTTTGGAAGCCTATACCGTACGACTATGATGAGCACTGTGCTAGCCCCTTCCCCACCGCTACAATAAACCATCCATCCTCCTTCCCAATAAACACGGTACATCACGTGATATATCAATTTACCCCCTCAGTTGGTGCGAGCCCCAACTACCTAGGTACCTACCCCACTTGCGCGACATCCCAAGAGGTAGGAAGAGCGTGTCCGTTAATTGGCTACTTACGTCACGAGCATTTCGGCGCCCCAATGTGGCTTTTGTAGTGGAGTCGAGTGAGCCCTGTCCCCAGTCGTGTGTCCTCCCTATGCCACTCCACCAGATTCCTCAAGGCAATTGTTCACCCACGATGACTTCCTTCTTTACTGCAACACGCATTGGTTATAGCCAAGTCATTCAACATTGCTCAATGATTTATTCAATGATTTATATACACCATGGCTTCGGTTTAGATCGACATCCGGGCATTCCGCATCGATGATTACCCAGCCAAATACAAACCCGGACACCAGTAGATACATTTCCCTCTTGTTTTCCTTAACATCGAAACCTTGACCTGTCTCGTGTGGTGGTGTGCGTTGGTCTTGGAACCATCTAGTTCCGCCATGCTAACGATGGGCTGTCTGTCAACCGCATTATCTCGGTCGACTACAGACGGGGCCCCGAAAGCATTTCTTCCGTCCTGTGTTACCGGCCGATCCTCCCTGCATAGGGCGCTCTTTGCTCAATAGGTGCTGATTAGCTAGCGCTCACTCGACCGCTGACTGGCCACATCGTTGCCCAAGCTCTTTCGCCCATATTGGCAACATAACCTATTCGCGATGCGGCTTTTACTTCATGCCGGGTTGCCGGATAATGTTCCGTTGTCGCCGGCCCTATTGTTTTACACCCCTTCGGGTGTGCTTTATTCGTCGCTGGGACATGGGACGCCTTCTCATATTTCCACCCCTTGGCCTGGTCCAACTCAGACGTCCTCTTTGTCGTCGCTCCGTTGCTCCCCGTCCCAGGCGTCAAAGTTGGGAAAGCTGAAATATCCGTTCGAGTCTGTCCAATGCTCGTCAGCGAATTGCCTGGGGCATGGGAGGAGTGGCGCAAGTTCACGAACAGGGATGGTGTTCCCGATGGCCCTGTGCACGATTCGTTGCCGGAACAGTCATATCTTCGGTACTGAGTGAGGCAATCGGTGGCACAACGTCCGAAGTAGGCGAGTACTCAGGGTGATGTCCTGAATAGACGGCCACCCGATTGAGCAGTTCTGTCGCCCTTTGGGATGATTGCGGGCTTGATATATCGCCACGACTAGCATTAGATGTTGTTGTGATGGTTGGCTCCGTTGCGCTGGCTCTTAGTAGCCTTGGCCGGCGTTGGCGATCGGGTCGCGGCGACGATTCTCTTCGGAGCACACCACTCGCATCCCTCAAGTCTCGGGGAACGGCAGCCATGATGTTGATATCGGCAATGTGTCTGTCTTGCTCTCCGGCTTTGCTTCCGTGTGCGTGGTGGTTGGGTACACAATTTGCCAGTTTTTATGTTGCAGTCGTCGTTGCAAAACTGCAATGACTGCTAGAGCTGAACCAAAAAAAAGGCATGGTGCTGTCTTTTTCCAAGCCCCTCCCCTTTCATCTGGCGGGCATCGTGTGCATTATCAACATGCCATTGATCGAGTCGAGTCCGGCTCCACGGCGGGAACGTCGGTTCCTGAAGGGGGGGGGGGGGGGCGAGCCAGGCCGACCGTTTCCCGCTGACAAGTCTCAATTTACCATCATTGGGCCACATGGCCGGTGCCTGATGGGGAACCCGGCTCCCAAATACTATGTGTCTGGTCGTGTATGGGCCGGTGAGCTTCTGTTTGGGCACTTATACGCAAACCTCATGCATGGCCGGCGTCACCCATGCAGCTATTGTGGGGATGCCAACCACTTCTTCGTCCAGTTCCCGTCAGTTCCCGCCCATTCCCGTGCAACTCGAGTCCAGCCCGCCCACCGTGGCACTGCTGGACCGGTGAAGGAAGAGCGTTGGCATTGGCCAAGGACGCCAGTGCCGAAGTGTGCCAGGGTACTATCATATCCGCATGGGAATCTGCATCGCGACGCCGACCCTGGTCAGCCTGCACACGAGGTTGGGTCTAGCCCGGTCTGGTTTCTTCGCAACCAAGTGGTTCGATCCCCGTCTCCCATCCATCATTCACACATGGGGGGTATTCGGGGTTTTTGTAAGTTGATTGTATTTCCGCGGCGATGTGTCTAATTGGACGTGTTGCATGCACGGATTGCTGGAGTGACGCCCGATGGAGGAAGCATCTCACTCGCCCGGTCAATTCCATCCTACGCTGCGTCATCTCTTTGCCGACATGCCTCTGCGGTTCTGATAAGGCCAGAGGGCTCGCGTTCCAGGGCGCCTCTCTTGCTCCGTCCCACCAATACGACCCAGGGCGGATGCATGCCGTCTGCGGACCACACACTTTTCTACTTTGTCGGCCCATCCATCCGGGGAGCGACCATGACGCAAGTGTATTATCTGAGGGTGTGTTGCCATCATCGGCCACAAGAAGCTGTCACCCCAGGGCTCACCCGGGCCCTGAGTCGACTTGGCAGCGGTGGCATCTTGTGTTTGAATCCCCCCTGACAATGCCTTACAACCTAGTGGTCAAGACTGCGGGTGCAGCCTCGTCAGCCATGTTCTTTGCCCACGGGACCGGAATGAAAACAAAACAAAGTATGGAAAAAGGGAACTCACTCTTCCCACATTCTGCCCTGTACAGCTCTCAATTCCTCTTCAGTCATGCGCTTGCCGGCAGTGAAGTAGCCTGCACACACCGAATTAGTATCTGACGATAGGGTCAAGGTTTCTATATATCCGCATACCTGCAGTGATCTTTGCATCGATCTCGACCCGGGAGTCGGCCGGGATCAACTCCTCGGGCAGCTCGACGCGTTCATGTATAGGGATTCTGGGGGCTTGTTAGCAATTGCTGAAGCCATCATTATCTGGCAAAAGAGATCATGATTACCCTTGTCCTACGATGGCGTCGTGTTTCATACTGGAGGTATGCTCGTCAGCAGTGTTGGCTTTACGGGTTAATGCTAACCACTCACTTGCTCATGCTGAGCATTCTATCTATCTTGCGAATGCCAAGCCAGTGGAGGATATCAGGCATTAGCGCCTGGAACCGCATATCCTTTACCCCCGCAATGTTCTCCGTTCTCTTGAAGTAATCAGATGCTCGGTCTTCACCTCGCTTGCGAGCATTGTACACGACTGCCAAGTCAGTTAGCAGAGCTACGATAAAAATACTAACCCCGACACCGCTTTGTTTTCTCCACGCGAGACGGGCAACGCATGACGACGAGAGAAGCACGTACGGTACTACGAACAAGTTAGCAACGCAAACTTGGAGGGCATGGCTCGGGCGCTACTCACCTTGGTAACTTCACCAAGGGCTCTGCCCTCCTTTCGAAAATAAATGACAACGCCACTGCCGCCATTCTGGGCCTCCTTGACTGCCTCTTCGATGCCAAAGATGAGATACGGACGGCAGGTACAGATGTCAGAACCAAAGACATCGCTACCGTTGCACTACATAACGATGAGCAGTTGAATTGGACGCATTAGAAAGTTCTCAAACCTCGTCGTGGATGCGCAGCGCCAGCCGCACCGACTCATCAGACATCTTAGCCGGGTCTCCGAAGCAGTAAACAGTAAGCCCCCCTATTCGTTTCACGAATCAGTTTATCTTCGTATTCTACTCAAGGCACTGTATGGCTATAATGTGCTCACCAATCGGGGGAGGAACACCTTGATGTCGTTGCGGGTGATGAGCTATTGCCATTCGTTAGTAGGAGGACTCGCATCACCGCTGGGGGAAAAGGGGTTGCCGACTTCGGGGTAGCTACCACCGGTGTGTTCGAAAAGAGATCGCCTCAAGGCGCCCTCGTCTGTCCAAGATTAGTCGTTGGTCCAAAGGTGCAGCCATCAACATACCTATTCCAAATCTCTCAGCCACACCAGGGAGGTACCAGACCTGGTAGAGTGTCATCAGTTCACTGTGAGCTTGAATTCTCAAGGGAATTAACATACCGGTTCAACGGCGAATTTGGTCACAGCAAGCTCTCCGAGGTTGTTGAGGCAAACTTTGCCATCGGGAACTCTGGCTCCGGGTCAGTTGTCCGAATAAATTCATAAAGGGCATCTTCACTCACAGCCGGCCGTTTTTTACACTTTCCTCTAGCTCAGGAAGCTGACACATGTTAGCCATGAAGGCGCACTTTGTTGCACGCGACTTCGCACCTTCATATGTGCCTTTGTGATGGCGATCGTGGGGCGAATGTCGACTATCAAGGCGATTTAGCTGACTTGCTCACCGATATTACCGGGGCGGCTGTCCCTTACCATTCTGCTTCTCAATGGTGTCCTTGAACAGCCACGGGGCTAGATGACCCCAAGGATCCATGGCGACAATCTTCTTTGGGTCCCCCCATTGGGGAAACGGGCCAATCTTGGCGGCAGGCTCCGTATTGGTAAAGTCGGGTCTGGGACAAGTGAGCTTACGTAGCAAACCGAGGTGGGCTGTTTAAAGGCTAACCTATGCTCCAGGTTGAGTTGCTTACTAGCAACGGCCAGCGCATAATAGATGGAATAAGAGCCACCGCTGTGCATCACATTGTCAGCCGGAAACTCTGGGCGAAATCATTCTGCTTCTTCCACCACAAGGGACTCTGTGGCCTCTTGATATACTCACTGGGCTAGATATAATTATTAGTCCAACGCAGTCACACAGACGCAGGCATCTCGGTTACTTACCTCCAACAGCTAATGCCACACATCAAAAGTCAGCTAGACCTGCATTTAACACGTAGCCACCGGGGAATTCTAAGTCTACAGACCGTTACGTTTTCCAATCGTGGTCGAGGACCGGGACACGACAACTGGCCCACGTGCGTGGGGATCTGCCTCGCCCCATTTCATGGGAAGCGGATTGATACCAATCTGCTTTGGGTACGTCCTGGTTCAATAGGGTCAGGAACCAGACAATGGCGAGCCGGAATGGAGAAGGTGGCCAACCTACGTTAGAATGATTCGGGAGGTGAGGCCTGACCGCTGGCTGGGCGAGGAGGGCACAGCCGGAGCCTGCAACTTCAAGTCGGATGAGGAGCCTTGAGCCAAGTCACCAACAGCACCAGCGTCGGAAGGGCCGGGGGTGTGGGGTCTCTCCGGGACCTCGCCAAGGGATGGACTCGGGCCGAGTGCAGCGACATCGGTATCACCGGTCAGCTGTTGATATCGTTGATTTAATGAATCGACAGCAACCACCAGATCAGACTGTGTCTGCTGGATGGATTTCAGGGAGCTAAGGACTTCGGCCAAGGAGCCGTCATTGGATGTTTGGCCGCTCATGACGATCGGGTTCTAAATGACACTCTAAAGCACGAGAACACAGACACAATGAAGGCCTGAGAAATGGTCGACAGGGGTCTGAACGAGGAGAGGTAGGAAGGGTAGGTAGGAAGAGGAGAAATGAAGACAAAATGGGGAGGTCAGAGGCGAGTCTAAGTAAGGCAGGACAAAGACGACAAGTGTCGAGGAGAAGTGAACAGTAGGATGTAGGAGAGGACAAGACAAGTCGGTGACCACCGATGGCTGGTCCACTACTAACTAGTCAAGGATGTTTGATAGCTCTATCGGATGCAAAAAAAGGGAACGGATATGTAGTAAAGGGCATGAAGGGCGGGAGAGATGCGAGAAGCGCAGACAGACGACGCCCCGAGCGGGATCCCATGACCTGTCGGAAGGCGCCGCGCAATGCGCTTGAGGTTGACTGGAGGTGGGGGAAGGTGAGGGGTGAAGGACGTGATATCAGGGGTAGCTTGCCATACAGTGTAGCGTGTAGGTAGGTAGGTGGAAAGATGTGTACAAAGGTACGTATCCGTACATTGGGGGCATTTTAGGTTTACAGTGTTGGGGCAGGACGGCGGAACGAGGTTGGGGCCCGTCCTTCAGGTGGGGCACCTTACCACCAACCTACCTACCTACCTCCTAGGTAGGTACGCATAGTAGTACTAGGCAGGTACCTTGTCTTAGCCTGGGTTGAACATCGATGAGCCAAGATACCAACAAGCCTAGGTCGCACCTCTGCAATGTTACTAATTACTTCCTACCTCGCTAGGCTGAGCAGACTGTGATACCACCATTCGGCATCTACATAGTAGCGGGCGGTTATCAAGGGGCGACGTTGCGGCGATGTAGGTGCTACGGGGCGTCCTTACGGATTAAGGAAAGAAACACACCGAGTGCATTGATATACACGTACTGTATGGAGTACTGGACACAGCGTCCAGATACATAAATGACCAGCATCGCCTTGTGCCACCGACTCCAACATTCAAGATAAGGACCGACTGAGGCAAGGAGACGGGGAAGTCCTTCGCCAGCCGAGAACACTTTCGGTCAGGCAATCCGTTTCCCCCACACTGTCCAGGTTAATACAAAGTATGTACTTGGGTACCAGACAATGACAACAGACACTGCTCACTCCAAACGGAGCGCCAGCGCCTCGGCGAAACAGGTTGGGCCTCGTTACATCTAATCAGCGTGGTAATCTCCTGACTGGGTTAGCGTGAATCGTTACCAAGTCGTCTCCTACATATGCCAGATGAGACTGCTTGAACTTGGAAATAATGGCAACAAGTCAACTTCTTTGGCGGTATCTCAGATACCCATCTGGTGCGTGCCCAACTCGCCTGGGACCTCAGTACAGCCTAGGAATCTACAGGTACCTACCTACCTAGGTAGGTATCGACCGCTGCATATGGCTATATACGAAGTACGAATACATTCACACACTCAATGATCCGCTTTCCATACTGCGTGCTTACCTAATACTGAAAATGTGGCTGGGCAAGCCACCCCACCTTCTCTCTGCGATAAGACTGGTTCTGCTTATCTGTCGCGTGAGAAGAGGCTTCCAGGTTTTGTCTAACTCTACATACATACTCGCAACATCCATCTCTCTAACTCCGCTGACTAGACGAGGCCCGGCGCTCTTTTTTCAGAAGACGCGAACATACACTACAGTGTAAAGGGGGGGGAAAGGGGGGAAAAGACCCAGTCGCCTTATTACGTTACGCAATCGACTGCACCTTGCTGGCTGCCTGACCTCGCTTCACCACTAAAGTCACTGACAACCTATTATTCGGCACTTGTTACCCGGCCTACATCTCTTCGGAATCTACATTACCAACCTACACGTGCGCTCGCGCATGGCAGTAGTACCAACTGCTAGACTTCCAGCTGCTCTGTGTTATCGCGCGCGCTAGTTACACCCAGTACCAAGCTCAAGCGCAAAGACAGCATCATGGGTAAGCGCAAGAGTTCAAGCAAGCCTCAGGGTCCTAAAAAGGTTTGTCTATTCACAGCCTCGTGTGCCGCCTTGTCAAGGCTGCAAGGTAGCCCACGCCGTGCCGCACCTGGTTCGGTCACTGATGCGCGCCACAGAAAGATCCCCTTCCCTCCAAGTTCACATGCCTCTTCTGCAACCACGAAGAGTCTGTTGCCGTAAAGCTGGATAAGAAAGCGGGCGTTGGTTCGCTGGACTGCAGGGTATGCGGCCAAATGTTCCAGTGCAGCATCAACTGTGAGTTAATATGTCTCCTATTATTTGCTTGCCAGTGCTAAACCATCTAGACCTCTCGGCAGCTGTGGACGTGTACGGCGAGTGGGTAGACGCAGCAGGTAAGCTCAATACCATCTTCCTTAATACGCCTATAGCCTAGCTATATTCCGCGAGGCTAGGACGGAGTGTATAGCTAACACATCGAAGACGCTGTTGCCAAGGAGGCAGGGCCTGCCGCCGGAAGCCAAAACAAGATCCCTAGCGCCCGCCGCGCCCCTCCAAGCCGACCGGTGAACGACGATGATGACGATGACGATCGGAGATACGGAGGCGAGGGTATTGATATGGACGACGACGAATACTAGATGATCAAGCGTCTTGCTCTGACGCACACCAAACTTCGTTTACGAGACAGGAGCCAAGTCTCGGGTCACAAGGGGAAGCAGCGCGAGGAAGACGAACGAGCAAGATATCGTGACCGTCCAAGATCAGGGCCGAGCACGACGATCCCTGGGCAGCTAGAGCCCACTCAGACGGTGTAAAATCTGTCGCCAAAATCGCCAAGGCCGGGAATGATGTAGCTGTAGCAGCACCTTAGCAAAGATATGGCAACATTGCAATACTTGAACTCACTTCTTCTCGTCCAACCCCTGTAAATATGTCAGTCCACTGCGTCCATGCGGTTCGGGGCTGGTCTATGCTTACCTGGTCAACAAATGCCGTGACAACCCTGAGCTTGGGGAACTTGGCGGTGAAATTCTGGATACCCTCGGGGCTGGCAATGAGGTTCAGAAACAAGATACGGTCCTCGGGAACACCTCGGGCCTTGAGAACCTGCACGGCCATGATGGCGGAACCGCCGGTGGCGAACATTGGATCCAAAAGAAGTACCCAACGCTGGGCAATGTCCTCTGGCAGCTTGTCGTAGAAGAGTTTGGGCTGAGCAGTCTCTTCGTCACGCTGGATCAGAATCTTGCCGATCCTCACAGAGCGGCAGCAGTCCCGCAAGCCTTGCTCCATGGCCTCACCGGCGCGCATAATTGATACGCCGCATATCTTGCCCTGAAACATAAGACCAGAGTACGTCCGACCAACGGGTGTTGTCACATCATGCTCGACGGTGGGCAAGTGATTCAGGCCCTCTTCGACGAGCAGGCGAATGATGCGATTGGAATAGAAGATGAAATCACCGCGCTCAGTGTTCCTATCTCGGATGATGCTATGTCCAGACGAGTAAGTCAACTGTGATACTTGGACAGAGAGGCGGGCTCGAGCCTTTGTCAAATGTCGCTAGCCTTGAAGTGGCTACCCTGGTGCCGAGACTCATGTGGCAACGCAAGCATGAAACCGTAGCATAGTGTGGGATACTTACGTGAGGAGGGCGATAAGCTGGGGCGTCTGGGGCAAGATAATAACGTTGTCAGAGTTGATTTCGGTGGAGACGGTTGCCGTAGGCTTTTGGCTTTCTGAGCGGTACAAGGGGCCGACGACGGATTGCGTCGGACCGCTGGCCGACTTTGGGTCTTGGCTCGACATTTTAGAGCAGGTTGACTGTGGCTTGAATTAGACAACGTTGGATGAGGGCTTCCAGGCGACGTGTGTATGTAAGGGGGGTTGAGAAAGGACGACAATAAAGAGGTATGTGGGGATCGTCCAAAGGCGGCGACTTGGTCTACCCTAGGTATGCTGTGGCACGGGATGAAGGGGTGAAGAATTGCGGTTAAGTCACAGCAATATTTTTATACGGAGAAAAAAGAAAGAAAAAAAGACGAAGGAGAAAACCTTGCACCCGGGGATCCAAGTTGGAGAAGGGGAAAGAAAAGAGCAGCTAGCCACCTTTGAGCCGTCGAATGTTCAATATCAAATGCGCAGGAAAGCCCCGAGGGTTCAGCGAGAGTGTCACGAGACAACAGGATGGAGCTCGCCGTCTACCGTTACTTGAATCGGAAGAAGCCCGGGGTCCCTCGAACCAATGCAATGCAAGGTGAGATGGGGATGGTCTCGAGGCAGACAGGCGGCCTAGGGTATCAGTAATAATATGTAAAAGTAGAAGACAGGGTAGAGATGATTGTGATTCGGATGAGGAGAGATAAGTCGTGTGGAGTCTCTCTAACCTACACGGGAGATACCTTACGGAGGGGTTTGAAGCAAGACCAGGACACTGACTTATCACCATACGCCCCGATTCAGCAAATGCCGCAGTGGCCAAGTGAGGCTAAGTGAGAAGTGGGACCGATGCTGTAGGTATCCGTATACTCCATACACACGCGCATATGTAATTAAGGCATGTATCGATAAGCGGGCGCCTCCCAGCGCCTCGGTACGTATCCTCTCCTCGAAATTGATATCCACAATTGCGAGCAGACCCCGTCCGGCGGCAGCATCCCTGGGCAACCACAGCGAGAAGGAGATGTGCCCCAGACGGAAAGCAACCAGCTACATAGTATCCGTACGTCGGCGTATGTTCCTGCCTACCTATACCCACACCAGCGAGCGCCACACTTGAAACCTGTAATTAGATTGTTCTGAGCAAAGTTGAGAAGAACAACCTCACGCCAACCATCAATCAAGTCCAATGTGTCGAAGCGTACTCCTCCTGTGACGGTAAAACAACCCTTCTCACATTTCACGAGACGTGCAGGCTCTGTTGAAACGCTGCGTCTGCGGGCTTTTAACGAGGCGCCTGAAGGCAGCGGCAAGTCGTCCTTTCTGGCACATGCCTTATCTACAGGGTCCTCCTCCTCCTCAGCTCGCTTCCGCGTCGAATACCGCCTGACAACACCACCCGTCCATCCGCTGCGCCTTCCCTGCCTGCCCCTAGAAAAACAACAACCCCACGCCTAACAGAAACAGCCCCGTCGCATCTCCCTCCAAGCCCGCCATCATCTCGTCCTTCCGCCTACCGCAGGGAGCACATCACCCGACTGACACCGCGATCTCCCTGCTACCGACGGCCATTTTGCTGGAAACCTGCATAGAGCTAGCCGTAACGCACCTGTACTAGGTTGCGACACACGATGGCCACGAGAGAGGGGCCGAGCGTGCAGCGCAAAAAGGCCACGACTTACGGCAAGACATCACGAAAACGACCCATCCACGCGTTTCTCGACCT
The DNA here is from genome assembly GCA_019425465.1 of Colletotrichum falcatum. Lineage (NCBI taxonomy): Eukaryota > Fungi > Ascomycota > Sordariomycetes > Glomerellales > Glomerellaceae > Colletotrichum > Colletotrichum falcatum. The sequence continues at coordinate 624,354 of SWKJ01000201.1, read as the reverse complement.
GTCTAACGGTTCACGGCGTGCCCCCGATACCACACAAGTCGCCAAGGCAACTACGGCGTCCGCCGATCGCCTCTATGACTTGTACGATCCCCCGGATGATGAACCTGTCCACCGCCCAACGCCTCGACGCGATGCGCCCCTTACCGATACCACCGCATCCCAACCTGACGGTTCGAGCCACTCGAAGAAGAGGAAGACGTCTGCCGCGCCTACAGCCAAGACCGACCGCTCGCGCAAGATTGACAGTAAACCCTCGGCCATCGCACCACTCGCGAGGGCGCCCTCAAACATTCGTCGCGCCAAACCGCCTTTCACCTCAGGCACTTCGAACTCTTTGCGCACCGCCAAGGAAGAACCCGTCGTGCAAGGGCTTGAGCAACTCAAGACTAAGAGAGAGGTTGAAGCACGTCCAGCCGTTCCGCGTTCTCGCACCGAACCCGAAGTTATGCGCGTGACCGAGACGAATTTGCAGATACGTCAAGCCATTCTGCGACCATCGCATCCTCAACCGGCGATTGTGCAATCGAAAGCAACCACACTAGTCAGAGACCCGTCCCTCTCGAAGCCGAAGAAACCGCGTCAGCCGAGGCGTGTTCGCCTGATCGACCAGCTAGCAGCACAGACAGAAGAGAGCTCCGAATCCGACTCGGACCCGTCTGACAACTCTGAAGTATCTCTCGCTGGATTGAGGGCGAAGGAAGCCTCACCTTCTACTCCGGTCAGGTCCGTGGAAATGACACCAAAACCCTTGGTGCGGCCCAAAGCGTTATCGAGTACCAGGAAGCTGAGGTCTACCTATGGGCAGCAGAGAACGTTGAAAGCAGACGAGTCCGGGGGAGATGGCCTTGGAAGTCAAATGGGCATTGATGGCAGTCAACGCGACTTGAGTCCGGCTCCGACCATGTCAAAGCTGGCCTCATTTGCATTCGAGGAGGAGGATGACGTTGAGGAAGAAAGCTCCTCGAAAGGCGGTGGCATCATTGATATTCATGCGTTAAGGCAGGCTGGTGCGAATCACCGCTTCGCTGACAGCATGGCCGACCTACTTGATAGAGTTGGCACCCCGCAACCGCCGAAATCACCATCGGCACGCTCGAGACGCAATGCCTTGTTAGAGCTGGCAAGCAAGCTAAGGGACAAGACATTTGTTCGTCAATTCCGCGACCAAGGTGCCAAGGATGCTTTGTTCCAGGCCATTGGACAAGAAGAGGATTTTGTCAGTGGCTTCATTCTCTTGTCTGTTCTCCTCGTTCTCTTTACGTCGTATTCCGTTCCACACCTCGTGCCACAGCTACAGTCAGAAGGCATTGCGCAACTAGCCTCAAGACTTTTCGAACTCGACGAGGACATCACGGCCATCGCCAGTCAACGCCAATCCAATCTATCTAGGAATGCGCAGTCATCCCTAGGTGTGCTGAAGTCGACAATACAGCAACTGGACCTGTGGAAGGGGTCGCCACCTACAGTTCTGTCGCCACGAATGGTCGCCCTGAAGGCCATTTCGGTGCTTTGTAACGGCGACAGCCCAGCAATTCGTGACATTCTTGCTGGTCTAACAGATCAGCTGTTCGCTTTCGCAGAAAAAAATTGGGAGCAGAGCCGAACAGAGGGTATTGAAGGGACAGTCGGCGGGCTTGCGCTCTCTCTCCTGGAAGGCCATTCAATTGCGGCAATGGAATCAGATGCTGGCTCTCGATGGACCGAGCTTCATCTCCCCATAGTGGCAGATATCCTGACCGCAGCCATGGCACGACCCATGCAGCAGTTTGGCGGTTTTGAGACCACGACGTTGAAGCTGGCCCTGAACACAACAAACAACAACCCCGCCGCGGCGAGCGCGTTCAGTCGGGGTGAACTTTTTCGCGAGTTAGCTGAGGCCAGCGTTGTGGGGTTTGGCCTTTTGCAGCAATCCGTTCGCCAAGGGGCATTCTCCAAGGACGTCTATGAGACACTTATGCTGCTGCTGGGAGTTATGATCAATACCACCGAGCATTGTCCCTCCACTCGACGGTCAGTGGATTCTTGGCAAGGGCGGGACGAGTCACCCCTGGACAGGCTGATGGATGTTTACCTGGAAAACCGCGAATCGGCGGGCACCGTAAGTCACAGGAAGGAGAGGAAGAAGATGTGTAATGAAACTAACTGGCACAGGCCGACTCGGTTGAGAAGACCTCAATTGCCGTTGCCCACGGCTACTTGGCCATATTGCTGGGCTATTTGTCGCTCGGTAGCCAGGTTCGAAGACGACTCGAGGAAAAGAGTCAAGGACAAGGGACCAAGTACTTGCTTGATTCGATTGAAGAGTTCATGTCTTTGCATCAGAAGCTCGACACGGACGAATTGACAACAAGTCTGCAAAATCTCGTCAATGAGCTCCGACAAAGACACCGGCGATCAGAGTGACGACGACGACGACGACGACGACGACGACGATGATGATGACGAAGGAAGCGCGCGGGGGGCAGGGCTATTTAGTGTTCTTCTCCGGTGATACTTGTGGCTCAAGGCTGCACCAGGTGAGTGCAGAGAAAACGATGGCGTCGACACGCACTGGAGTCACGGTCTCTCATACAGCATGACCGAGGTGAGACGGGTTGCCGTGGGTTCAGAATGGTACACTGGTTACGAATGGGATTCAATTGTCGGCGATGACAGGCCCATTTTGAGCTAGCAGCAAGGCACAGGTCATTTTAAAGACGGGGGTGGGGGTTGGCGATGACGATGTAGCAAAGTAGCCACGACGGGCACGCAAGGGGGTGATATATTGACGGCTAAATGTTTACCGAAGCCGACGGATAGAGGCTGATGGGTATATCAGTATAGTGAGACTCCAAGGGATGACCACCGTTATTGGGTATTCCAATCCATATGTATGGCCTGGTAGACCAACGTCGGGTGCCTTACCTAACAGAAACAGGAAGAGTTGTGCTACCAGGAGCGGGCCATGGGGTGCTCAAGGTGATGTCTCGTCCTGGACAGACGAAGTGCAGTGATGCGAGAACTAATATCAAATCTCGACTCGGGCTTTCTACCTTGGAGTAAGCTCTCGGCAGGCAGATGATAGGAGGGCTTGTTGCTGCAACAGCTGAACCGATGGTGAACCCCGCAGTCTTGTCCCCGCAAATTGAAGTACCTACGGTACCTACCTAGCCTATCGCCTCTACCTACCTACCTACCTAGGTACCTACCTAGGCAGGTAGAGGTAGACCTGTGCCCCCCCCCCCACTGTAGCCTTGCCCAACCCCAACAGCAAGCTCTGTCAAATGTGAAAGCTGCATGTAGTGGGGTGGCATGATGCCTTGGCCATGCCAGGTAACACTGTACATACCTGGAGGGGCAAAGGAACAGACAGTCTGTGACCTCTCAGAGTATGATCTAGGTAGGTAGTAAACAGGTAGGTACCTGTACTGATGTATATGCATGTGGCTGCATTGTGAGGTATGCGGTCCACCTATCTAGTGTCATGTATACCTAATGTGGTTCAAGGTACCTAGTATTGGGTCTGTTATTTACATCTTTCTGGAATCACTCCCTCCATCCATTCCTCTGCCAAGGTGCTTTGGGTGGTTTTTGGGATTGTATTTTGTCCCCCCTGCTCCTTGAAACCAAGGTTATGGTACCTTGTTCACTGTGATCTTATCATGCCTTCATTGCTTATTCTTTTGTCCCGACTGCAACAATTGTCCTGTTTTCTCAACGCCTCGGCCCAGGCCCCCAGTGTCTCCAACTCCAACTCTCTGTGCTATCTCCCCTATAAGCACGGCGTTCTCCCCTGGGATCTACCTATTGCACAAAGTAACAACGTACTATACTACCGCAGCACTGCCACTGGCACTGATGCCAGCACTGGTCGTGCGTTCTTCACAAGCTTTTTGGGGGACAGGGCAACTGCATCCACTTCTTCTCCCTCGACAGAAACCTGCAAGAAAAAGAGAGAGTTCGCGTGCAGTACTGCATACGACACCCTTCTCTTCACCTCCAACAACCCCTCGGTCAGATAAATGCCGGCACCAAAGAACAGGAAGGTGGCCATCGTTGGCAGTCGGTCTGTCGGTATGTAATATCCTCGACGGTTGTCTGCGCTCCCCTCTTCCCTTGACCTTATCTACTACCAAGGTCAAATGTTGGTTGGCTATGCTGGGCTGGGTCAATGACGTATCATGCTAACCTCTACTCCTTTGCGCACAGGCAAATCATCGCTCGCAGTCCGTTTTGTAGACGGACACTTCGTCGACAGCTACTACCCCACCATTGAGAATACTTTCAGCAAGACCATCCGGTATAAGGGCCAGGAGTTTGCGACTGAGATTGTCGACACAGCTGGCCAAGTACGTCACCCCTCTCTGCTCATCTAAATCCCTGGCCTCGGCGGCGGCGACACGACGATGTTGCATACAATACAAGAGACATGGAAGCGCTGCATTGGCTCTAAGGGTCGGAGGCCATGGATAGGATATAGGTGTGACTGACGAGACAACAACCTATAGGATGAATACAGCATTCTGAACTCCAAGCACTTTATCGGCATTCATGGCTATATGCTGGTCTACTCGGTGTCGTCCTTGCCCTCCTTCGAGATGGTGCAGGTCATCCGAGAGAAGATTCTTAACCACCTTGTAAGGCGATTCTCGTTGCTAGCAATTGCAAACTGGCTAACTGTGTTTCGCAGGGCACCGAGTCAGTCCCCATCGTCATCGTTGGAAACAAGAGCGACCTCCGTCCTGAACAGCGACAGGTCAGCGCTGAGGAGGGCAAGAGGGTGGCGGAGAAGATCCAGTGTGGCTGGACGGAGGCGAGCGCACGATACAACGAGAATGTGGGAAAAGCCTTTGAGTTGTTGATTGCCGAGATCGAGAAGGCTCAGAATCCAGGCGAAGCGGCCGAGAGCGGCAAATGCATTCTCATGTAGAAGATACTCGTCCAGACCAGGACTTACCGCCCTACCAGCCTTCCCTTCTGGCCGATAACTTGGTTATGTGCACGCTTATTGCATCAGGCACTGTACGGTGTCTGCGCATCAGAGAGACCACGGCATTGCATAAAACATCCGATAACGAGCATAAAAATCAGTACAACCGTGCATCTGCGTGCTGGTGCTGGTGCTGGTGCTGGTGCTTAAACGAAAGGGTCCCTCTTGCCTTACCTCAGCTCACTCACTCGGCACCAAATTAGAAGGGGCTCCCAGATGACCGCTGCAAGGTCCATCACGGAAACCAGGAACCCTGACCCGATACGCCTCATCTTCCTCATCCCGGCAACTTCTTCCCAAACGCATTGTAAAAAGCGGCAAAAGACATCCGTCTGTTACTTTGCTCGCCTGTACAGGACACCCCGTCTCATTTCTGCTCCGTGTGAACCAGCGGCCTTTAACCGTCCAGTATTTCCAGGCGTCATGCAATAGCGACTGTTTGGGACAAACAAAGAGCTTAGAACATCCCCCTTTCTCGTCTACCCGAAAGCAAACCTTCGGCGTTTCAGTGATAGCTCCGCGCTCGATACATTACTCATTCTGACCATATTTCAAGTACATACACACTTCCTACCCTAACCCTTCCCAGCAGCTTCCGCCCGCCCACTTGTCTGTCGGTGTCATCTCAAGTTCGCCTGTCATGGAAAACAACATGGTATGCCCTTTCTGTGGAAAGGCTGGCAGTGGGGAGTACGAGATGCTGTTGGTAAGTATATTCCAGTGCTGTCATACGACACTTGGCTGACGTGCTGACCGCGTCTCAGCACATGGAGACATTGCACCCAGAGGAAGACAGCTCTCAACGGCCCTCATCCGGTGCCCAGGCCCCGCAAGAGCATTTTGGAGAGTGCCCCATTGAAGGCTGTGGTGAGATCATCTCTCTCCCCGAGACCGACTACCACATGGATCTCCATCTCGAGGAAGAACGCCAGAGCGCAGGCCCCTCAAACACCCAACCTCCCAATGAGGCTCCGGGCTCAACGATCGTCTCTGCCTCTGGCACACGATCCACCGGCCACGCTGCCTGTGATCCCACCGTGGAAACAAAGAGAACAGCCATTGAGCAATGGAACAAGCTCCTGTCGATGCCTCCCGCTAAGTCAAAGGCCAACGAGGGAGAGAAGCGTCTTGGGGTATGTCCCTCCTCCTGAATATCTCGCCCGAGCTGTCAACTAACAACCTTTAGAAAGCAGAGCTGGGAAAATACGCCCACGAGCAACAGATGCCAGACTGGCTAGTTTCCCTCCTTCTCAAAGGCGGTGAGGTCAAAAGTGACGGTGAGTTTGCATGCAAGCCCAGTGCCTGACTTACATTGACATGCTCAAGGGGTCATATCCGTTCTGGAGCAGCTTCTTCGACAGAGCAAATCAACGCAATACGCCTACCTATGCAGTCCAGCTGTTCAACACGTGTCGAAGCTCAAGAAAGAAGGTACTGAGCTCCCATAAAGCCATTAGAGGCACTATAAGCTGACTAGATTATAGGGGGGTTTTGCGGCTATCGCAACATTCAGATGATGGTTTCGTATATAATCGGTGTTAACGCCCATGGCAAGGATGCTTTCAGGGGCCGCTTGCCGACCATATTCGAGATTCAAGAATTCATCGAGAGGGCATGGGATCTGGGCATCAACTCGCAGGGCCGGCTCGAGACAGGTGGCATCAAAGGCACTCGCAAGTACATTGGAACGCCGGAGGCAAGATACCCGCCAGGTCACGAACCAATTTTTGCGCTAACTTTTGTGTCCTACAGGCCCAGGCACTCTTTGTCAGTCTAGGGATCCCGTAAGTTGACCCAAAATAACTGCTCGGCTAGGATGAATAGTTGACACGGAAGTAGATGTGTGGCTCAGGGATTCAAGGACTCCGAGCCAGGAAAGTCCGAGGCCAAGTTGATGCTCGCTGTCGAACAGTACTTCAGGCAGGGGGCACATGAGGAACCCTCCAAGGTGACATGCACAACACTACCACCGATATATTTCCAACATGCTGGCGAGTGCTTTTACGCCACGTTGTTCTCTTTATCCTCTACTAATAATTGTGTGATATAGGCCATTCATTGACAATTGTTGGTTTCGAGAGACAAAGGCACGGTCCTGCTAATCTTCTGGTCTTCGATCCCATGTTCCGCGACCCTCCAGCGCTTTCTCGCCTCATCGGTCAGACATTCAAACACAGGTCGGCTGATGAATCACTGAAACCGTATCGTCGGGGGGCTAAATACCTCCGCCGGTATCGCGAGTTCGAGCTTCTCAGGTATGACATGGGACTGATGACCTTATCTTGAACCTGGCCTGAATCTAACCTGACACACACCACAGACTCGATGGTCCGAAAGTAGGGACCATTACTGCGCAAGCAAGTGACTGAAATTGCAAGCAACCTATCCCTTGTTGTGGCGGGGCTCGCTGGCCATTTGTCCGTTCACTAAAGGTGCCTGCCTAGCTTGCTCGCTGCTGAGCGAACCAGTCTTGTAGCTTCCTTAAAGCAAGACCACGATGGGAGATGCTGTTCTTGGCAGCCTTATCCATCTCCGCGTAGCTATATCACATGTTAGATGGTCGAGCAGACATTTAACTCACTGATGCTGTACTCACGTCTGGCCACCATATTCGAAGATGGCATCCCATCCTTCACACGGTTAACACCACAGCCACGCGGAGAAAGGCCAGGGTACTTACCAAAATTGGTTGGGCCTCGGGGTGGGACAATCTTGCCCTGGTCTGACGTTAGCATCTTGTCCATGTGCAGCATCGTGGACTTGCGAAATGACTTACCCTCGTTCGCCCCTGGAAAAGGACAGGCTCGTGACCGGGACCGGGCGAATAAGCGAAAGTGCAGACGGCATCAGCAGATTTATCTTCGTACGCAACGAGAAGGTTGTTCAGGCCTTGGTGACCAATGGATTCCATAAACCATTTGCTGAGAACCTGTCAGTAGCCCGAGGCACTCTGACTAGGAAACCACTTACATGTACGGGCCGGGAAGGTCTTTGAGAGCTTTGAAGCAAAGGCAAGTATCTTCGACCAGGACGGGACCTTGAATCTAGCCCCAGGAGAATTGATCAACATCCCACGTACCGAGAATGCACAGAGTACCCATTTTCGCGATAAGAACGTGACTCACTATTTCTGCTGCCTTGCGGCATTTGGCTAGAGTGACTTCCTCGACCGTACCTTGAACTTCCTCTAGGTCGACTGCCTGGCTCTGTACAGTGATGGCGGGCTCTAAGATTGCCTTGACTTCGCGCAATTTGTTGGCGTTGCCAGTGATGAAGTTGACCACTGGTGGCATAGACATAATGGGCAGACGAACGAGATAATCTCCAACAATCGAAGGGATTACACCAGTAATTATGTGCCGAGTATTTCCTTAAAATACAACACCGGCTGTGATTACGTCGATGTGTTGCTTGCCAGCGAAGGAGGTGTGCAACTCTGCACAAAATGCTTGCATGTGCACAGCGGCCATCTCATTGCATATGATGGGTCGCTCACTCCGATAGGTGCATATTTGATCAACGATCCGCCTATGTTTGTGACTTCCTGGGACACTTACGGCTGGGGAATGTGAAGGCTAGTAGCGATGCTAGAACCCGTTGATTCTCCAGCGATGACTTGACTCCTTTCCACGCAGAGCCAGCCGGGAAGAAGAGAAGTGGCGATGCCAACTACCTTTGGCTGTAACACAGCTTGACCATCACCATGCCCTCCAGCGGTTCATAAGTCACGTTTCGGTGTGTGACGGTCAAGGCTTGCAAACAGTACCCGGCCTTCTCATGGCAGGACATACTGTGGGCCGGTAAAGTAGAGTTTATTATTAGAATATTTCTTTTACCAGTTGACCATGATGAGAAATGCTCAAGAACGCCTGCGCCATGGTCCGGACCACCTTGATTTGACCTGGACACCTCGACAGGCCGGCTCTTGTTTTTTCTAGTCTCAATTCATTCAGCTCGTTGCCTTCTCTATGGAGATTGATCCTTCTTCCACTGGTCGAGCCACGCTTCGATCCTCAAAATGTTGCTCTCCATCTCATCTGACGTGTTGCTTGTCAGTTCGACAACGATCTCCTCATCAAATGCATCTCTGGCCTCCTGGAGCAGAACTTCCATGATTTCAGAGTCTAGGTTCTCCTGAAGCTTGGCCTCTGGGTATTTCCTAAAATATCAGAGTCAGTCGTGGGGCCTTTCCTTCTCTTTTGGTTTCTTCCTTCTTCTCCTCCTTCTGGGGTTGCATTCCTTTCCCCAGCCCAGGAACCGGCATGAATGTCTGGCAGAACATGACGAGTAACAACAGGTGGGATTTCGGGTTCTTACCTTGCCGACAGACGGTCGTAGAGCGTCGTCGAGTCCACGCGCAAAACGACGACGAGGTCGATCCAGCTCTTAGGGAATAGGTCGCATGCATGCCAGTCGATTATATGACCCCCATTCTGAACTTCTTCCTCAATGGTATCGAGCAACTAAATACACGGTCAGCGAGTTGGTTATACCGAATAAACGCCTTACAACCGTCGGCCGACCCCTGACCCCCGAACCGACATGGGCTGAGGGTCTAGCAATACGTATGAAATCGTAAGATGGAGGGGGATCAACCTTATCTTCATCGACAATCCAGCTTTGAAATTCATCGTCCCAGCCCTCGTGGCATTCACTATCCTTGACGACTTGGTTGACTGAAAGATGTTTCAGGCCTGTCCGCCTTGCAAGCTCTTCACAGTGCGTCGTCTTACCCACGCCTGGCGTGCCGGTAACGACGATGTTCGGCGACGTTCTCGACATATCTGGTGGTCCTTAAAAGGCAGCTGGTTTATCCCCCCTCTTTCTGATTTGTTTTGGTGATTGTATGAACAGCTCGGAGCTTTGACAAACATGTGCATAACTCCCAATTTGTAACGAGTAGGACGCACTGAGTCTCGGAAGCAATGTGCAAAGAAGGGCTCCGTTTATTGCATGTAAGTGCAACGAGGGGCACTTTTTACGACAATAACGTGCTTATCTTATCTACCTACACCATCAAGTTTTTCATTGTCACGTGTGAGGGGCAACCCTCTGTCCTCTCAACAAGTATGGCAGTCCCGGAAACTAATCCTGAACTACATTGTATCTGGGTATGCAGAAGTCTTAAACTTATTTCCAGAAGACTGGAAGACTGGAACTGAGCACTCCCGTTTTTAATCCCATCTCGTTCCGGCCCCATGCAACTAACATTACGCGCGCAAGACTCAGGTCGAACTTAGGTAGACTACACACTTAGAGACTACGTGAAAATTTGTCTAGATATAAGTCCTGTACTGATAAAAGCATGGTTGTTTACATACATACATCTCTCCAACGTCTTCCCAGTTCATTCACATCGTCGGCAACATCCATGACATCACTCTGTGCCCATATAACTATTTGCTTCTCTCTACATTATCCATGTGGGAACCTGGTGACAAAGTTCCCAATTCTAACTCATGACAATGAAGTTACAGACATTTCGCCGCCCATGCACAAGCCACCGTCCACCTGACAGCGTCATTATGTCAGTGGCTAACCTAGGTAGTGAGCAGCATACGACAACCACTCTGCTGGACAGGCTCTCATGCCCAGCCAAGCTCCTAATCAAAGACACGACGCTCTTTCCCTTCGCGCACTTGAACTACGCAAAGTTATGCGGCCACATCTTCCTCATCAACCTCGGCAAGGTCGCCGTTGCGCTCGAAGCCGTCTTCTTCGGGGTCGTACTCGAGCTTCTCTTGCTGGGCGATAGCCTGAGCTGATACAATCTCAGCAAGACGCTTCAAGCGCGGGGTTTGGAGCCCTAGGGTGGCAATGTTAGCAAGACTGATTTTGACACGGGCCGTCGGCCGTATGCACGCCGTCGGCCGTATGCACATCCACTTACATGAAGGAGTGTAAGTCTCCAGGGCGGTGATGACTCTGGGCTCAGCGATCTCGTAAGGGCCGCTATCGTCCATGTCGACAGCCTGCAGCAGCAGAACGTCACTCTTTTCCGTAACGCGAGATGCAACAGCCTTCATGATCTCGCCGTTGATGGGCTGTTCGTAGTCTGCAACAAGGTACTGGTTCAGAAGCTTCTGGATCTGGTTGGGGGACAGCCTGCGAGAGGGAAATAAGACGTCAGCAACGGGGTATCGCACTCATCCTCTCCGTATCTACACTTACATCCAGCAGATATCCTGAATGATCTCAATGTCATTCAGGGTCGCCTTCTTAAGCTGGAGGAGCTTCGTCGCTTGCTGTTGGACGGGTTAGCTTGTGTCCTGAGCACCAATAAATGTTGTCTTCCGTACCATCAAGTGCTCGAGCTGAAGGGTGCCCTCGGGCATGTCGTGACTCTTGCACCACTCTTCGATGCGAGTGATGTTGTAGTTGATCTGGAGACCACGCTTCCAAGAGAGGAAGTTGCGTCTCATCAAAAGGTCGTTGAACGCGGTGACGCCAACTAGACGGAGCAGCTCAGTGATTGTCTGTGTGACGATAGAGTCCTCTAGGTAGTACGCCTTCATGGCACGGAAAACGCTATTCAACAAACTGAGCAGGTTGTCCATGCTGTAGGCCGGAGTCGAGTTGGACTGCAGAAGCTTGCCCAAGAAGCGGCTGCTCTCGTTAGTGACGAAGCCGGGGAGCGACTGGGACTCGATGATGGCTGGGATGATCATTTTATGAAGTTTCTTTTTCAAAACCTTCATCCAAGTGTGGTAAATATTGAACTCCAAGCTTTCGAGATCGTGCTTGACAATCTCCAAAAGACGGTCATACTCATAGTTGTCCGTCTTCTGGGCTTCGTACCAGTCCTCAGCCAGGAACACAAAAGACAGCATTTCGTGGACATTGGAAAGCCAGAATGCGCCCGGATTGATGGCCTCGTCGCCATCGTGCTGCATGACTTCCTGCTGGATTGACTGCATTACGTTGGCGAGGAAACGTTCCGACTCCTTGACGAAGCCGTTGTTCCACATCTCGGATGTGACGAGGTTGATCAGGTACGAAGGGAAGAGAACCTCCTTGTCGGACGGCGGCGGGTTGGTGTTGGGCGATGGGATTTTGAGGTTGCGGATAAGACCCATCGTGACTTCCTCATTGAGGCCGTCCTCGTCGGCCAACAGAGTCTCGAGCTCGAGCTCAATGTTGTCGACACCGGGCATGAAGCCTGTGCCCTGCAGGTTCTGTCTGTGGGCAGTGCTGGTGACGGCCATGGAGACGGGCCTAGGGTTGTAGGCAGCGCTGAAACGGTCGATCTCGCGCGGCTCGGCACCTGCACTTCTGCGCTTCGGCTTCTTGGAGGACACAAGGTTAATGAGACCAGGTGCGACTGACGTTTGGGGCTGGGTGGAGCCGTTTGTAAGCTCGCCGTTGGTCGGTGCAAGGCGCCTCGCCAATTCCAGCTGATCCTGCAGTTCAGCGAGCTGCTGACGCAGCGAAAGCTTCTCGCTTTCGATCTGGGCGCTCTGCTGGCGGACCGTCTCGAGCTCGGTGCTCGTTGAGCGCAGAGACTCCCTCAGTTCCCTCTCCTCCTCCTGCATCCTCTTGATGTTGGAAGTCGACTCCTCAAAGCTCTGCTGCAGCTTCTTCATCTCATCTTCCATCGCCTGCAGCCGAGCAACGGCGATACTACCCTGGTTGGCCTCGGTCTGAAGTTCCTTCGTCCGGGCCTCGAGAGCGTTGTGACGGTTCTTCCAGGCCTTGATCTGACCCTCGTAGTTCTCGACCTGAGATGACAAGTTCTTGTTTTGCGCCTTCATCGTACCCAGGGACTGTGTCAACTCAACGACCTTGTTTTCCAGCTTGTACGATATCTGCTTCAGATCGCGGGCCTCCTCACGCGTCTTCTTGTAATCACGACGGGCAAGTTTGCCACGCCACAAGCTCTGAATGAGGGTAACCTTCTTCCTGTATTGCCTCCAGGCCAGGACTTGCCGCCGCGATCGCCAGACGCGCTGGATGAGAATAGCAGCATTGCCTACGCGGGTCTCCATGATTTCTTTTCGTCGAAGGTAACCTTTGGCCGCCGCTTGCGCCAGGATGACATTGTTCCTGACGCGTAAGTACTCCTTTCTCTGCTTGTGGCCACGCCAAACCCGCTGTATTGTTGTTGCGGCTTTGACCGTGCGGAGCTCCTGGACCTGTTTTCGGGCGTTGTAGGCTCTGACTGCGGACTGAAAAGTCACAATGGCGTTACGAGCCTCAAGGTAGCGACGGCGATAAAACTTGGCTCTCAGGTTCTTTTGGATGAGAATAGCACAGTCGTTGAGCCGGTTGGTGCGCAGGTTCTCGAGGAAAGCAAGCATGCCAGCGCGGAAGAAAATCTTGGTGAGACCGAGCTGGTACTTGTCCGAGCCCTTGCCGGAGCTGGTGCCAAGTGCCTTCGTCAGGATAGCATTCGCCATGTCCCGAATCTCAGAGGTCCACAAGTCCGAGTTGATCAGCATATAGTAGCGGAGGGCAAATTCCTCGTATGTCCATCGAGTAGGGTAGCCCGCGCAACTTATGCGAACGGTCTCGAGTACACCGCAAGCTCGCAGCTGACTGAGGACCATGGGGCCCTCAAACTTCCATGCCTCTTTGGCCTCGTTGGGTTTGATGCATCGGATGTAATGAACATCCGTATTGTTGATGGTGTTCATCAGCTCGATCAATGATGAACGGAAAATGCCTCCCAGCGTCGGTTTCCTGTTGACAGCCACGCCGATCTTCCTACCAGCGGCAGGCTTCACAGAGCTGGACGTTGCAGAGGCCACATCCTTCTCTCGTACAGCTGAAGCGGCATCCAGCACATCGCGAAGGAACTGGTTTGTGGAGGCACGAAGAACTGCCATGTGCTCGTCGGGCACAGTGTCGCGATTCTTCTCAATGAAGCCCTCGGATTCGTATGTGACGTCCACAGCGTAATGGCACACTGTGAAAGCAGACTTGCCAAATCTTGGCTTCTTGTAGAATTTGTGCTTGTCGCTGCCATAGTTGTGATGGAGCTTTGTGACGAACTGCTCATCAGAGCCCATGGGGAGACGGGACTCTTCGTCAAGCAAAGACAGGATACCGAGCTTGCCCTCGATCAAATCAATGGCCGGCTGGTTGTCTGAGAATTCGATAAAGGTCCAGTCAATCTCCTCCCTTAGATACTCTTCTTGTTCCAGCTTGAAGACGTGCTGGTTGAACTCTTGCTGAAGCTTCTCATTGGCGTAGTTGATGCAGAATTGTTCAAAAGAGTTCTTGGCAAAGTGCTCAAAGCCGTAAATATCTAGCACGCCAATGAAGGAGGTAACGCGGTTCAGAACTTCCTCGGTCGCCAAGCTGCGGTTGATGATCTCCACAAGCCAGTCGAATAGGCTCGAATAGATGAACTTGGCCACGGAATCACGGACGACGATGGCCTGGGCCTGAGTTAAGTTGGAAGTGATCTTCTCGCCTCGCGTAACCAGCTGCTTCTTGACAATCCACTTGGCAAACTCGGGTCCGTTCACGCCTAGAATCGAGGAAGCCAGCTCCAGAGAAGGCTCGGTAGGTGCGAGGACACTGTCATTGCGCGACGCTCCGATCTTGATGTTTCCCAGGTGCAACAAACCAGAGAGAAGCTTGAAGATTTCGGCCTGGTAATCGTCGTTGACACCGATTGTCCGCAGAGAAGCCTTTGTCGCCTCAAATTCGGCCTTGTCGTCGACGCCGTCTATCGTAGGGCAATTGCCCTGGTTGAGGTACTCAAACTCCTCGATGGGAAGAATATGAAGGTCCTGACGTTCTTTGTCCGAAGCACCGGCGACGAGCTGGTAGAAGATGTGGTAGTTGCGCTCTTTGAGGGGTTGGAAAACCAGTCTGGATCGCTCGAGGAGGTAGGTTCTGATCTTGGCGCCGATGATGTTGGTTTTGTCATCGAACATGATCTCGATGTACTTGCCGAATCGTGACGAGTTGTCGTTACGCGTCGTTTTCGCGTTTCCAAAAGCTTCCATGATGGGATTCGTGGCCAAAATTTGCTCCTCCGTTTCGCTCATAGCCTCGGCACCCTTCTTGGACCGCGTTCCTGGATTGTCGGGGGATTCTCTCGTCGCGAAGTAGCGCATGATGTACTTGGCGCTGACCGTCTTCCCGGCACCTGACTCTCCCGACACGACAACGGTCTGGTTCTTCCCACTGCGCACCATGTCACTGCAGTACGTTAGCGGACGCCCGAGACGTACCCTCAAAGGGTAATGGAATGGCGAGGACAGGCTGGCTCACATGAAAGCCTCTTCCGCAATAGCGAATAAGTGAGGCGCTTGTGTTGCTCTCTGTTTGCCGGCATACACCTGCACCATCCCGGGGACATAGAGTGAGTCTACTCTGGCAAAGGGGTTCGCCGCGATCAAGACGATACCACTGTATGTGTAGATTTCTTTCTGTGCGTATCGAAGACGAATAGCCTGCAGGACTGCAGGGAATAACAGTCAGTAAGCACAGCCAATAATGTGTAAATTGCAAAAGATCGTACCAGCAGGCTCGTTGAGATGGGACAAGTTCGTTAGGTCATCACTGGCCTCGAGCATGGTTGGGTTCATCAGAGGAGGCAGGGAGGAATCGCCGTTTTGGAGAGCTTCCGCAGTGACCTCAATGGTTTTTTCCTACAATGGCCATCAGTAAAGGGGCGCAAGAAAATCGACCGGGCCCTCGCCCGACAGATGGAAGTGTCATACCTCGCCGCTGTCAAGCTTGAAGACCAGCTTGACTTTGGACCCATCTTCGGTCTTGTTAATGACCTCGGATGCAACCCAACCCTCCGTTGCGTCGGGTTGCCACGCCCTCGTTCCGACGTCGTAGTTCTCAGACATTCTGAACAAATATGGAGTATAGTCGATCGAGTCGAAATCGGAGGTTGATGCTTTGGGGGGAGTGGGGGAACTAGTATGTCCCGGTGAAGAGGCGGATGGGATTCGGCAGGTCTAGGGGTGGGAGCTCGGGGCAACCGGTGAGATTCATGGGCGAGCGAGAATCCAGGAGGACCAAAGGAGATTGGAGGCGATGGCTGCCAGTGATCGATTTTGCCTGCGAGTTTTCGGCGTCGTTGTCTCGTTGGGAAGGACGAAGAAGGAGAAGGAGAAGACGTGGCAGAGGTTGAGAAGAGAATCCGAAGTGGTTGAATATGGCTGTCTGTCTACCAAGAGGAAGGATGGGCCGGTCTGAGTGCGGCCCGGTCTGGTCTTGATGGAGATGGATTGAGAGATGGGACAGAAGAGCGCAATGCTGGATGCTCGGTGCTCGTCTACGGCTAGCGGGTATATGTCCAAAGTTGGGGGGTGGCCAGCTGGGAACCGTAGATTGCACAAAATGCAAAAGCCGTAAGTAGACGGGGATAGATTAATGACAGTTGTGTGGGAGAGGAAGGGGAGGAGAGGGAAGATGGGCTAGGCAACGTGGTGCAGTGGAAGAGATCGGGACAACTTTTTGATGTTCCAACCGACAAGGGGCTCCAAGGGAAAACAGCAGGGGAGGGACAAGCGCACTGATGATTTTGGCGGCACTGGTGCTGGTGCTGGTGCTGGTTCCCATTACTGTTCCTGTTGAGTGCAGGGTGTTGCAGTGTGTGTGTGTGTCCGGTACTTCTTTCGACGTCCATCCAGCTGCTACCTACCTCACTTAATGAGGTACCTTATGCCAGACGCTGCTGCATGCCACCTTCGGAGGAAAAGGGGGGGAGGTGTTCCCTGCTTTGTAACTCTTCGCATACACTTGTTGCTCTTGTTGCTGCTTTGCTGTGTGCTTTGAGTGACAGGCACACTAGTAGCAGAGAGTGCCAGGCACTGAGTGGTCCCCTATTCGCCCTTCTGCAGGGTTGGAAGGAGCACGTGCGTGTGTGGTGGAGTGCATGAAGCGTGTATGGAAGCATCACAGAGAAAATACACTAGTAGTAGACCAACTGTACTGTTAGGGGGAAACTAATGCCTAACCCCAGCCACCAGCTTCTTTGACTTCGCTGTCGTGGCCTGTACTTTACAGCAGTGCACACTTGGTTTGGTTGGTGCTAATAAAGACGGGGTACAATGACTCTCACATGCCTCACCAGGCCTCCAAACCTCAGCCAAGGAGCCAGCAGGAAGGTGCCTTGTATTACATAAGGTGCTGGTGCTGACCCCCTTTTCTAGTGTACCTCATGCACCGATCCTAAGGCATACTACAATTACACACTAAAGTTGTCAGAAAGGGGGGCAGACAGTTCAGCATCACGTAAAGGGCACTGCAGTTCACGCAAAGTAACCAATATATACGCCTCACTGGTTATGAGAAGCAAGAGAAAGCAAACCAGGGATTGCAGTGTAAAGCTGCCACTGCTAATATCCAAGTAATCAATCAAAGCCCTCCGCTGCCTCTTTTGGCGTCCACAGTGTGGATGGGCGGGGAGGGAATGGCCCAGTAACCATGTAGCCACAACATTTCTTGGACCATCGGCGGGGCGGCATTGAGAGTTGAAGGGAATCTACCAAACTAGACTGCTGGCCAGCAATTGCCTCGGATCAACTCGAGCTTCATTCGTCATCGTCGAGGATTGGATGGGAAACGTCAGGCTCGATTGCTAACATCCAGCCCCAAGGGCAAACTCGGTGCCCGTACTTGCAAAATTGCGAACTCACGGATACACAGAGCAAGATCATGTCAAGACCGAAGGTGCTCAACTCTGATTGGCAGACTGTGTGGGCACGACAAGTCTACCGGCTAGATAGGATTGCTTGTATGTACAATAAGAGTTGGTCCGCATCAACTGTTCCAGGACAAGTATCACAAAACCTCCTACCCGCCCCAAGATAGCAATGACTGGAGTTTTATTACAACGAAAAAAAAAAAGAAAAGTAGAGAGAGGGAGAGAGAGAGAGCCCCTCCCTGAAAATAACGTCAATCCAAGCCCGGCGCTGTCTCAACTTCACGGACGCCATTCGGACTTATTCATGAGCTGCGTTGGTGCGCCCCCGTATGAGTCGCAAAGGCTGCCTGGTCGGCCCATTTACCGTGACTTTCCAACAACAGCAGCAACAACCACTAAAAAGAGTAAATGAGAGCAACGAAACAACCGACTAGGTATCTTAAGCCTCCCCTGATCTGTGGCCTTGGTGCCGTCGTCTTTCCTGTCGTCAGGGTTCCCGCTTCGCCCTAGAACAACTGAGGTAAGGCAAAGGACCGTCAAGCCTTTGTGAATTGCCCCAGGGGGCCGCACCAGATAGAGAAGTAACCATGCTCTCAGATCCTGAACGTCAACAACAGGCCGTCATGCCGTCTACTCTTGTTCCTTTTCTCGGACCCGTATGGACATCTGGGTCATCAGAAACATGCCGCGATGCACCGTTGCCCGGGATTCCCCCAATTCTGGTCGGGAGCATCGTTGGAATGCACAGTGCCCGCCTACTGCCGCCCTCTGGCGCTTTGGTTTGGGTTATTATCACATCAATGCTTCCATCCAGCCAGCCCACTCCAATTAGTCTTCTGGCCGTCCGTCTCCACGGCCCCTTTTTCCTACACTGAAGAAAGCCACTCCCCCTACTCGCGGTGTATTAAAATGTAAATATTGCCTCCAATTCAGGACACCCAGGCTGTCTCCAGCGTTCTCCGTCACGCCACTCCGTGCATGTTTAGCACCAGGACGGCTTCTCTCTTCTGGCAACCCTCTATATTTCCGTTTCCTCTTCTTCCACCCGACCGTGAGCTGACTGACACATAGTTTATGAACCATATCAGCCACACACTACTCTTGGCATCCGAGACGTGTCATTTTTGATACTGAAAAGAAGGGATTCTCTCACAAGGACCCGTGTCAGGCATGAAGAGAGAGTAGCCACTGGGTCCAAGGTCCGGGCTCGGATCCGCTGCATTACGATGCACAATTTCCGGTCTTGCTCACCCCTCGTAACTGGCGCTGGCCAATTCCTGCTTTTGATAGGTTCACCATGCATTCCCTCATTCCTTCACCGCCTTGCATGCAGTCTTATGTATCCACTCCCCCCAGCACCAACAATTCATACAGCCCCCATCTTGATACCCTTTACCCACTATGTACGGATACCTAGGTAATCATGACCAGCATCTTGCTAGCGAGGTCAGTCGGTCTGAACCAGGGCCCAAAAACGCGTCACATCGTTGGCGCATCCAACGTTGTTGCGAGATCTCAACCTCGTTCAGTTATATTCATCATCATCACCTTCTCTTTTTTTTTCTTCCTTCTTCCCCCCTTCTTTTTTATACTACAAACTCAGTTCGCCCCTGTACTAACAGTATAATGAGCTATTTTTGTGCCTTCAAGTTGATATGAATCCCGGTACTCCAATATCTAAAGCGTCCAGGCGGACCCTACCGACATGTTGAAATGCTGTCTTGAACTGCAGAGTCTCGCCAACCGCTATCATGAACCGAACTGTCCAACTCAAACGCCCTTCCAAATTCACGACCGAATCGTTCCTCTGCTCTAGTACAGAACACGGGTCAAGATACGGGCTGTCACATTTATCAGTAAACATATGTTGTCATCACGATACCGAGCTTTGCACTCACAGCCAAGAGAATCCAAACCATCGGAGATCTCTTTGATATCCTCCGCCTTGACACTGCTGACATCGGCCATAAGGTACGCAATCTGTGTGTCGGTGTCAGCAACGCGATCCTGCTTCGAACAAAGTTTGGTGTCAAGACTCACATCGCCCTTGCTGTCGGAAATCTGCTTGTCGACGTTGTGGTTGCCCAAAATCTCGTTGACTGTTGTCAATCAGCATGTGTGCGCACACTTTACGGGTTGAGCTGTTGCTATCATCGTACCTCTGCGCAACACACCAGGGACGTTCCTGTGAATGTAGATGACCTAGTTACTCCACTCAGCTACGTCGGCATAAGTCTTGCGACATCAAACACTTACACGAGCGTGATCGGGCTCATCGAGGGTCAACGATCTCAAGTTGACCTCGGGCAGGTTTACACTGTTGAGTGTAACGCCTTGATTGATGTAGCGCACAAGAGCTTCAGCAACTAATCCAATGAAATCAGCATCACTGCGAACCCTAGCTTCACACTGGCATCGACTCACCTTCGATGCCGATGGCTCGCTGAGCCTCCTCGGTGGAACCGCCGATGTGTGGCGTCAGAATGATGTTGTTCAGGCTCCGCAAGTCCTCACCCCAAGAGTTGAGCGAGCTGTTGAAGTAGTCACCGTTGGCCGCTGGCTCGTTGGGGTAGACGTCGAGAGCGGCACCGGCAATCTTGCCAGAGCGCATGGCATTGATGAGGGCCTGGATGTCGACAACGCTACCACGGCTGGCGTTGATCAAGTAAGCGCCTGTCTTCATTTTCTCTAGCTGGGCAGTGGAGATCATATTTTTGGTCTCCGGAAGCTCCGGTACGTGCAAGGTGACAAAGTCGGCCTCCTCCAACAAGTTGTCCAACGTCGACACTTGTCTTGAGGTACCCAGGGCCATGAGATTCACGACATCGTAGTACACAACGTTCATGCCCATGGCCTCGGCCAAAACGGACAATTGCGACCCAATGTGGCCGTAACCGACAATACCTGTCTATACATTAGTATGCCGTTGGCGCATCGCGCGGGTCGTTCTGGCGAGGTCAGGACAGCTTACCGAGAGTTTTTCCGCGGATTTCCCAACACTTAGCACTGACCTTGTTCCAGGTGCCACGGTGCATCTCGTTGGAACGATCACCAAGCTGACGGGCCAGAGTGATAATTTCAGCAATGACGAGTTCAGCAACACTGCGCGAGTTGGCAAAAGGAGAGTTGAAAACAGCAATGCCGTGAGCGGCAGCGTACTCGAGGTCGACCTGGTTAGTACCGATGCAAAAACAACCAACTACCAGCAAGTTCTTGGCCTCGCGCAGGACCTTTTCGGTCAACTTGGTCTTGGAGCGAATGCCAATCACATGCACATCCCTGATGTATCACATAGTATGAGCAAAGATCTTGGCCAAGTTTGCTCTTCGAGCCACGGTTCAAGGGAAGATACCTACCGAATCTTCTCAATAAGCTGGTCCTCGGGCAGAGAGGTCCTAAGAGCCTCGACCTGGTAGCCTTGCTCGGCGAGGATATCCTTGCCTGTCTGGTTTACATTCTCGAGAAGCAGAATCTTGATGTCTTGAGTGTCAAAGGGCTTCAGGAGCTTCGGGGCCGGTCTCCGGGTCAAAGCAGCGCCTGCAAAGCTAGAAGGGGGAGACTGAAAATTGGCTGTAGGGGAAGTTGACAAACCCAAGCTGGCAGAAACCTCGAGCGGCTTGCTTCGGGCGGAGGCGCCGGCAATATCTTGTGCTGAGGCCATTGTGCGTGACACCTACGGGGTTTTTTGGTTTGTTTTATATGACCGAGGCTGATGGAGGGGCAATGCGATTTTCTGACGAGGGGCAGACAAGTACACGGATGCGACTCGAAAATACCTCTGACTGTGAAGGGGGTTTTGTATGTGGGCAGTATATGAGCGGGGATTGCTAACGAGGAGTTGTTGGAGGTGAGGTGAGATCGCAGATTGATGTGTTCTGGAAAGAGTTATGAAGAGGCACAGTCAAAATGACGTGGAATGGGAGAGGGAGGGACCCGAAGAAAATGTAAGTGCCAAATTCCTAAATAGGTATCTTTCCTAGGCTTCGTCACCTAAAAAATACTTCACTGTTTCGCTCTTGAGGTCGTTGACGTGTGCCGCCAGCGGAAAGACCCAGCAAGACAGACCCCGAAATGTGGCCCAGAACTCTACCGCTCCGGACTCAGCCACGCACCGTATTGACACTGAGCGGGGGTATGTACCTGACCTTAGCCCGACGGAGTATACGCCCTTGCGCGTACAGTGTCAACAATCCAACACAGTTAGCGGAGCAAGTCCGAACACGGCACAATCCTCAAGGTTCCGGCACTCGGTCGCAGGCTGGAGAAAGACTGACACTCACTAATTATCTAGGTTCTCAATCTGCCTAACTAATACTACCTAAGTATACCTATGCCTCGGTGCCTTTCGCCCTACTCTCTAGAGCGGTTTGAGAGACACTCGATTCGACATGGGCCGGTGGGGGGGGGGGGGGGTAAGAGAGAAAAACTTTTCCCCAGCGCCGGCGCGGAGGAACATCGTTGTTGGGCCGTAGCACAGAAGCACGCGACCAACCACGCGGCAGCTTGACCATATTGCAAACCTGTGACTGTGTGACTAATCCGGAAGCCGTTGCTACTATGCCACGCCCCAAGCCCGCCTGTGCCGCGACGTCCGCCTCCGGCCCCGACACGCAACTTGACGTAAACGGAGCTACCATTTTGGTCACACCCGCATCTAAACCGAAACTCCCAGTTTCCATTGCTCGCTTCATGACTTCACCCGGATCCTATGACTGGGTAAGAGCACCATGATCTTCTTCTTCTTCTTCTTCTTCTTTTGTTGAACATATCCATCCATCCCTTATATGGCTGTACGTACTAGGTTGGCTTGAGAGTACTCTATCCTCAAGCTGCATTATTGTCAACGGGTAGCCTGAACATGTAATACAAGATGGGACAAATGCTGGACAGACTGATTTCCTGTCTACTACCTGCGTTGTTGGTCCTCCAATACCCGTTTTACAAAAAAGAGAAGGACAAAAAAGAAAAAGAAAAAAAGAAACACCCTGTCTACGAATCCTCTTTTAGCAGCAACGTACAACATCATTCATGGCCGAGACGTAAAAGTCGTACCGTCAAAAAAAAGCAGTCTCGGACCGAAATGTCAATTACCATCTATCAAGCAGGAGCTCGCCTGTCGGACGTTGCTCTGCTTGGCCCCATCCTTGAACGTGAAATGCTAACC
Source organism: Colletotrichum falcatum (assembly GCA_019425465.1). NCBI lineage: Eukaryota > Fungi > Ascomycota > Sordariomycetes > Glomerellales > Glomerellaceae > Colletotrichum > Colletotrichum falcatum. Next base: position 601,605 of record SWKJ01000201.1, on the reverse strand, counting down.
TGACGCAAAGCGTAACGTAGTTACTACCGCGCCTCTGTCAGCGCGAGAGCCACTGCCCGACCATCAAGTTTTCCTCAATCAAGACTGTCATGAACGCGAAGAACCTAGCAACAAAGTGACCTATGCTTGCGTCGCTCAGCTCTGCTTGCACTCGGCCGCCTCCTGTTTGGGTTTTCCGGTGTCGTCCTGCACCCGTGGTTAGCATCTGTATTGCGACGTGCCCGCAATGTACTGCCTTGGAGCTACTGGTGTAAGGGATGACTCACGTCGTCCTCAGACTCCTCATCGTCATCACCGCCCTCGCTAAGGTCGTCATCGTCCTCATCGTCCTCATCATCGTAGTCGCCCTCCAAATCGTCGTCATCCAGCTCTTCAAATGCCAACGCCTCACCAGTAAACCAGTCGATCGCACGAGGAATGAGCTTCTCCTTGATGTCCTCACCAAGTTGGTAGTCGAGCTCCAGGCGCTCCTCGATGTCAGAGGCAGCATCGTCGTCCTCGTCGGCAGGGGCCTGGGGGGGGAGAAAAAGTTGAAAAAAGACTCGGTAGGTACCGTCTTCTTGACGATACGGGTCTGCTTGGTGTCTGCGTCCGAGGTAAGCGACCACTCATTGTCGGGTTGCAGCTGGTAAAAAACTCACTCTTGTTTCTCTGCTTCTTGCTCTCGACTCTGACCGTCAAATCCTTGCCCTCCTTCCACTCAATCTTGTCGCCCTCTGCGTGGTCGTAAATGAAATCGCCGCCGTAACCGCTCTCGTTCTGGTAGAAATAGGTCTTGGTGATGGTCTTGTTCGTAAAGAACTCGTTTTCGGCGAACTCGAAGATGAGGCGGAAACCGGGCTTATCGAGGTATTCCATCCGAATGTCGATAAGGTGCTTGAGGGCGGCCTCGTCACGGTCGGTAATCATCTCGGCAAGTGAAATCTGGTTCTTCATGGCAGACAACCAGAACTCGGGAATGCCAGAGACGGACTCAGGTGACTCGGCGGACTTGTCGGCCTTGTCAGTCTTCTCGGCATCATTGGTCTCATCGTCCTCCTCATCGTCCTCCTCACCGGCCTTGATCTCCTCCTCGGACGGCTCAGAGCCTCCGTTAACGATCTTGGCACGCTTCTCATAGAGAGGGGTAAACTTCGCAAAGTACTTCTTCTCGAGCTGGAGAACCTCCTCTTGGAACTCGGCCTCGAGCTTGGAGTGCTCCTTCTGGATGCCCTTCAGGCCGGCAACGCGACGGCGCACCTGAGGGGGCAGCGACTCGATGTAACCGGAGGATCGGCCGACGAGGGACCCAAGTCTTCCCTGAATCATCTGGACTAGCTTTGGGTTCTGGGCGAAGATAGAGGCGGCAGCGGCGCGGTCAAAGTCCTCTGAGATCGGGGTACGCGTCAGTGGCAGGTCAATAGAGGGGCATGACAAAACGGGGGAAGCGAGGTTAAGAGAGAGGAGAGGGGCTGCTGGTACATACCCTCCTTGATGCTGGCAACGCCAGGCTGCTGGGCATGCGAAGAGATGGGTGCATTCTGAAGAGGTGTGTTCTGCGGTGTACTTGAGATAGAGAGGTCAGTGTTAGCCATCATGATCAATTCCGGGGAAGACGGGGTGCCG